>CM073747.1:15439663-15492614 GCA_037127355.1 Schoenoplectus tabernaemontani
CGAGTCCGGGAGTACAAAACGTAAAAAAGGGACCCGACGCCCTCGGTACCCCCAAAAACATGTCCGGGATTGGAAAACATGAAAACGGGATCGGACGCCCTCGGTACCGCCGAAAATGACTGAGGGAGCGCAAAACTTGAAAACGAGACCTGACGCCCTCGGTACCACCGAAAATGAGTCCGGGAGCATAAAAATGAAAATGGGACCCGACGCCCTCGGTACCAACGAGTCCGAACGCGCAAAACATAAAAACGGGACCCGACGCTCTCGGTACCGTCTAAAACAAGTTCGGGCGTGCAAAACATGAAAACGGGACCCGACGCCCTCGGTACCGCCGAAAATGAGTCCAGGCGCCCAAAACATGAAAACGGGACCCGACGCCCCCGGCACCGCCGAAAACGAGGCCGGGCGCGCAAAAGATGAAAACGGGACCCGACGCCATCGGTTCCAACGAAAATGAGTCCGGGAGCGCAAAACATGAAAACGGGAACCGACGCCCTCGGTAGCTCTGAAAATGAGTTCAGGTGCGCACAACATGAAAATGGGACAGAACGCCCTCGGTACCGCTGAAAACGAGTCCAGGCGCGCAAGACATGAAAACGGTACCCGACGCCCTCCGTACCGCCGAAAATGACTCCGGGCGCGCCAAAAAATGAAAACGGGACCCGACGCCCTCGGCACCGCAGAAAACGAGTCCGGGTGCGCAAAACAAGAAAACGAGACCCGACGCCATCGGTACCGCCGAAAATGAATCTGGGAGCGCAAAACATGAAAAGGGACCCGACGCCCTCGATACCGCCGAAAACATGTCTGGGAGCGGAAAACATCAAAACGAGATTGGATGCCCTCGATACCGTAGAAAATGAGTCCGGGAGCGCAAAACATGAAAACGGGACACGACGCCCTTGGTACCGCCGAAAACATGCCCGGGAGCAGAAAATACGAAAACAGCGCCCGACGCACTCGGCACCGTCGAAAATGAGTCCGAGAGCGCATAACATGAAAACGGGACCTGACGCCTTCGATACCTCTGAAAACTAGTCCGGGCGCGCAAGACATGAAAACGGGACCGACGCCCACGGTACCGCCGAAAATGTCTCCGGGCGCGCAAAACATGAAAACGGGACCCGACGCCCTCGGTAACGTCGAAAATGAATCCGGTAGCGCATAACATGAAAAAGGGACACGAACGACCTCGGTACAGCCGAAAATGAGTCCGAGAGCGCGAAACATGAAAACGGGACCCGACGCCCTCGGTACCTCTGAAAATGAGTCTGGGAGCGCAAAACATGAAAAAGGGACCCGACGCCCTCGGTACCGCCGAACACGAGTCCGGGAGTACAAAACGTGAAAAAGGGTCCCGACGCCCTCGGTACCCCCAAAGACATGTTCGGGAGTGGAAAACATGAAAACGGGATCGGACGCCCTCGGTACCGCCGAAAATGAGTCCGGCAGTGCAAAACTTGAAAACGAGACCCGACGCCCTCGGTACCACCAAAAATGAGTCCGGGAGCGTAAAACATTAAAATGGTACCCGACGCCCTCGGTACAGTCGAAAACAAGGTCGGGCTCGCAAAACATGAAAACGGGACCCGACGCCCTCGGTACCGTCGAAAACGATTTTGTTCGCGCAAAACATGAAAACGGGACCCGACGCACTCGGTACCAGCGAAAATGAGTCCGGGAGCGTAAAACATGAAAACGGTACTCGACGCCCTCAGTACCTCCGAAAATGAGTCCGGACGCGCAAAACATGAAAACGACACCCGACACCCCCATCACCGCTGAAAATGAAGCCGGGCTCGCAAAACATGAAAACGGGACCCGACGCCGTCGGTACCACCGAAAATGTGTCTAGGCGCGCAAAACATGAAAACGGGACCCGATGCCCTAGGTACCGCCGAAAGCGATTCCGGGTGCAAAACATGAAACCAGGACCTGACGCCCTCGTTACCGCTGAAAACATGTCCGAGAGGGAAAAACATGAAAACGGGACCCGACGCACTCGGAACCGTCGAAAATGATTCCGGGAGCGCATAACATGAAAACGGGACCTAACGCCTTCGCTACCACCGAAAACGAGTCCGGGCGGACAAAACATGAAAACGGAACCCGACGCCCTCGGTACCGCCGAAAATGAATCCGGGAGCGCAAAACATGAAAATAGGAGCCGACGCCCTCGGTACCGCCGAAAATGAGTCCGGAGGCGCAAAACATGGAAAAGGGACCCGACGCCCTCGGTACCGCCGAAAATGAATCCGGGAGTGCAAAACATGAAAAAGGGACTCGACGCCCTCAATACCGCCGAAAATGAGTCGGGGAGCGCAAAACATGAAAACGGGACCCGACGCCCTCGGTACCGCCGAAAATGAGTCCGGGAGCGCAAAACATGAAGACGGGACCTGACGCCCTTGGTACCGCTGAAAACGAGTCCGGGCGCGTAAAACATAAAAACGGGACCAGACGCACTCGGCACCGCCGAAAATGATTCCCAGAGCGCAAAACATGAAAACGGGACCGACGCCCACGGTACCGCCGAAAATGTCTCCATGCGCGCAAAACATTAAAACGGGACCTGACGCCCTCGCATCGTCGAAAATGAATCCGGTAGCGCATAACATGAAAAAGGGACCCGACGACCTCGGTTCCGCCGAAAATAAGTCCGAGAGCGCGAAACATGAAAACGGGACCCGACGCCCTCGGTACCTCCGAAAAGGAGTCCGGGAGCACAAAACATGTAAAAGGCACCAGACGCCCTCGGTACCGCCGAACACGAGTCCGGGAGTACAAAACGTGAAAAAGGGTCCTGACGCCCTCGGTACCCCCAAAAACATTTTCGGGAGTGGAAAACATGAAAACGGGATCGGACGCCCTCGGTACCGCCGAAAATGAGTCAGGGAGTGCAAAACTTGAAAACGAGACCCGACGCCCTCGGTACCACCAAAAATGAGTCCGGGAGCGTAAAACATGAAAATGGGACCCGACGCCCTCGGTACCGCCGAAAACAAGGTCGGGCGCGCAAAACATGAAAACGGGACCCAACGCCCTCGGTACCGCCGAAAATGATTTTATTCGCGCAAAACATGAAAACGGGACCCGACGCCCCCGTCACCGGCGAAAACGAGGTCGGGCGCGCAAAAGTTGAAAACGGGACCCGACGCCCTCGGTGCCGACGAAATTGAGTTCGGGAGCGCAAAACATTAAAACGGGAACCGACGCACTCGGTACCTCCGAAAATGAGTTCAGGTGCGCAAAACATGAAAACGGGACCAAACGCCCTCGGTACCGCCGAAAATGAGTTCGGGTGCGCCAGACATGAAAACGGGACCCGACGCCCTCGGTACAGCCGAAAATGAGTCCGGACGCGCAAAACATGAAAATGAGACCCGACGCTCTCGGCACCGCCGAAAATGAAGCTGGGCTCGCAAAACATGAAAACAAGACCCGACGCCGTCGTACCGCCGAAAATGAGTCTGGGCGCACAAAACATGGAAACGGGACCCGATGTCCTCGGTTCCGCCGAAAACGAATCCGGGAGCGCAAATCATGAAAACGGGACCCGACACCCTCGGTACCGCTGAAAACGGTTCCGAGCGCGCGGAAAACATGAAAACGGGACTTGACGCACTCGGCACCGCCGAAAATGAGTCCCCGAGCGCAGAACATGAAAATGGGACCCGACGCCCACGGTATTGTCGAAAATGTCTCCGGGCGCGCAAAACATGAAAACGGGACCCGACGCCCTCGGTCCTGTCGAAAATGAATCCGGTAGCGCAAAACATGAAAAAGGGACTTGACGACCTCGGTAACGCCGAAAATGAGTCCGAGAGCGTAAAACATGAAAACGGGACGTACGCCCTCGGTACCGCCGAAAATGAGTCCGGGAGCGCAAAACATGAAAAAGGGACCTGACGCCCTCGCTACCGCCAAAGACGAGTCCGGGAGTAAAAAACGTGAAAAAGGGACCTGACGCCCTTGGTACCCGCAAAAACATGTCCGGGAGTGGAAAACATGGAAACAGGATTGGACGCCCTCGCTACCATCGAAAATGAGTCCGGGAGCGTAAAACATGAAAATGGGACCGGACGCCCTCGGTACCAACGAGTCCGGACGCGCAAAACATAAAAACGGGACCCGACGCCCTCGGTACCGTCGAAAATGAGTCCGGGCACGAAAAACATGAAAACGGGACCCGACGCCCCCGGCACCGCCGAAAACGTGGTCGGGAGCGCAAAACATGAAAACGGGAACCGACGCCCACGGTACCTCCGAAAATGAGTTCGAGCGCGCATGACATGAAAACGGGACCCGACGCCCTCGGTACCGCCGAAAATGAGTTCGAGCGCGCAAGACATGAAAACGGGACCCGACGCCCTCAGTACCGCCGAAAATGAGTCCGGGAGCGCAAAACATGAAAAGGGTTGCCGACGCCCTCGGTACCGCCGAAGACGAGTCCGGGTGTACAAAACGTTAAAAAGGAACTCACGCCCTTGGTACCCCCAAAAACATGTCCGGGAGTGGAAGACATGAAAACGGGTTCGGACGCCCTCGGTACCACCGAAAATGAGTCCGAGAGCTCAAAACTTGAAAAAGAGACCTGACGCCCTCGGTACCACCGAAAATGAGTCCGGGAGCGTAAAACATGAAAATGGGATCGGACGCCCTCGGTACAAACGAGTCCGGACGCGCAAAACATAAAAATTGGACCCGACGCCCTCGGTACCGTCGAAAATGAGTCGGGGCACGCCAAACATGAAAACGGGACCCGACGCCCTCAGTACCGCCGAAAATGATTTCGTTCGCGCAAAACATGAAAAAGGGACCCATCGCCCTCGGTACCGCCGAAAATGAGTCCGGACGCGCAAGACATGAAAACGGGACCCGACGCCCTCGGTACCGCAAAAAATGATTCCGGGCGCGCAAAAAATGAAAACGAGACCCGACGCCCTCGGCGGCGCCGAAAACGATGGCGGGCGCGCAAAACATGAAAACGGGACTCGACGCCCTAGGTACCGCCGAAAATGAGTCCGGGAGCGTAAAACATAAAAACGGGACCTGACGCCCTCGGTACCGCAGAAAATGAGTCCGAGAGCGCAAAACATGAAAACGGGACCCTACGCCCTCGTTACCGCCGAAAACATGTCCGGGAGCGGAAAACATGAAAACGGGACCCGACGCAGACCCGACGCACTCGGCACCGCCGAAAACGATTCCGGGAGGGCATAACAAGAAAACGGGAACGGACGCCTTCGGTACCGCCGAAAATGAATTCGGGAGCGCAAAACATGAAAAAAGGGACTCGACTTCCTCGGTACCGCCGAAAACGAGTCCGGTTGCGCAAAACATGAAAACGGGAGTCGACGCCCACGCTACCGCCGAAAATGAGTTCGGGGGCGCAAAACATGAAAAAGGGACCTGACGCCCTCAGTACCGCCGAAGACGAGTCCGGAGTACAAAACGTGAAAAAAGGACCTGACGCCCTCGTTACCGCCAAAAACATGTCCGGGAGCGAAAAACATGAAAACGGGATCGGACGCCCACGGTACCGCCGAAAATGAGTCCGGGAGCGCAAAACTTGAAAACGAGACCCGACGCCCTCGGTACCAGCGAAAATGAGTTCGGGCGCGTAAAACATGAAAACGGGACTCGACGCCCTCGGTACCTCCGAAAATGAGTCCGGACGCGCAAAACATGAAAACTAGACCCGACGCCCTCGGCACCGCCGAAAATGAAGTCGGGCTCGAAAAACATGAAAACGGGACCCGACGCCGTCGGTAACGCCGAAAATGAGTCTGGGCGCGCAAAACATGAAAACGGGACCTGATGCCCTCGGTACCGCAGAAAACGATTCTGGTTGCGTAAAACATGAAAACGGGACCCGACACCCGTGGCACCGCCGAAAACGAGGCCAGGCGTGCAAGACATGAAAACGGGACCCGATGCCCTCGGTACCACCGAAAATGAGTCCGGGAGCGTAAAACATGAAAATGGGACCAGACGCCCTCGGTACCAACGAGTCCGGGCACGCAAAACATGAAAACGGGACCCGACGCCCTCGGTACCGCCGAAAATGAGTCTGAGAGCTCAAAACTTGAAAAAGAGACCCGACGCCCTCGGTACCATCGAAAATGAGTCCAGGAGCGTAAAACATGAAAATGGGACCAGACGCCCTCGGTACCAACGAGTCCGAACGCGCAAAACATAAAAGCGGGACCTGACGCCCTCAATACCGTCGAAAATGAGTCTGGGCACGCAAAACATGAAAACGGGACCCGACGCCCTCGGTACCGCCGAAAATGATTTCGGCGTGCAAAACATGAAAACGGCACCCGACGCCCCCGGCCCGAAAACGTGGTCGGGCGTGTAAAAGATGAAAACGGGACCCGACGCCCTCGGTGCCGACGAAAATGAGTCCGGGAGCGCAAAACATGAAAACGGGAACCGACGCCCTGGGTACCTCCGAAAATGAGTTCCAGTGCGCAAAACATGAAAAAGGGACCCATCGCCCTCGGTACCGCCGAAAATGTGTCCGGGCGCACAAGACATTAAAACGGGACCCGACGCCCTCGGTATCGCCGAAAATGATTCCGGGCGCGCAAAAAATGAAAACGGGACCCGACGCCCTCGGCGGCGCCGAAAACGAGGGCGGGCGTGCAAAACATGAAAACGGGACCCGACGCCCTCAGTACCGCAGAAAATGAGTCTGGGAGCGCAAAACATGAAAATAGGAGCCGACGCCCTCGGTACCGCCGAAGACGAGTCCGGGAGCGTAAAATATGAAAACGGGACCCGACGCCCACGATACCGTCGAAAATGAGTTTGGGAGCGGAGAAAATGAAAATGGGACCCGACGCCCTCGGTACCGCAGAAAATGAGTCCGAGAGCGCAAAACATGAAAACGGGACCCTACGCCCTCGTTACCGCCGAAAACATATCCGGGAGCGGAAAACATGAAAATGGGACCCGATGCACTCGGCATCGCCGAAAACGATTCACGAAGCGCATAACATGAAAACGGGAACGGACGCCTTCGGTACCGCCGAAAATGAGTCCGGGCGGACAAAACATGAAAACGGAACTCGACGCCTTCGGTAATGCCGAAAATGAATCCGGGAGCGCAAAACATGAAAAAGGGACTCGATTTCGTCGGTACCACCGAAAACGAGTCCGGGAGCGCAAAACATGAAAACGGGAGTCGACGCCCTCGGTACCGCCGAAAATGAGTCCGGGAGCGAAAAACATGAAAACGGGATCGGACGGCATCGGTACCGCCGAGAATGAGTCCGGGAGCGCAAAACATGAAAACGGGACCCGACGCCCTCGGTACCGCCGAAAACATGTCTGTGAGTGGAAAACATGAAAACGGGATCGGACGCATTTGGTACCGTCGAAAATGACTCCGGGAGCGCAAAACTTAGAAACGAGACCCGACGCCCTCGGTACCACCGAAAATGGGTCCGGGAGCGTAAAACATGAAAATGGGAACTGACGCCATCGGAACTTCCGTAAACGAGTTCGGACGCGCAAAACATGAAAACAGGACCCGACGCACTCGGCACCGCCGAAAATGAGTCCGAGAGCGCATAACATGAAAACGGGACATGACGCCTTCGATACCTCTGTAAACTAGTCCGGGCGCGCAAGACATGAAACGGGACCCGACGCCCTCGGTACCGCCGAAAATGAATCCGGGATTGCAAAACATGAAAAAGGGACTCGACGCCCTCGGTACCGCCGAAAATGAGTCGGGAGCGCAAAACATGAAAACGGGACCCGACGCCCTCGGTACCACCGAAAATGAGTCCGGGAGTGCAAAACATGAAAACGGGACTCGACGCCCTCGGTACCGTAGAAAATGAGTCTGGGCTCGCAAAACATGAAAACGGGACCCGACGCACTAGGCACCGCCGAAAATGAGTCCCGGATCGCAAAACATGAAAACGGGACCCGACGCCCATGTTACCGCCGAAAATGAATCCGGGATTGCAAAACATGAAAAAGGTACTCGACGCCCTCGCTACCGCCGAAAATGAGTCGGGGAGCGCAAAACATGAAAACGGGGCTCGACGCCCACGGCACCGCCGAAAATGAGTCCGAGAGCGCATAACATGAAAACAGGACATGACACCTTCGATACCTCTGTAAACTAGTCCGGGCGTGCAAGACATGAAAACGGGACCCAACGCCCTCGGTACCGCCGAAAATGAATCTGGTAGCGCATAACATGAAAAAGGGACTCGACGACCTCGGTACCGCCGAAAATGAGTCTGAGAGCACTGTGCGACCCTTTTTCGCGCGCTCCGCACCGCCTCTGGGCGATGGGATGCGGAAGAAGGACACGGAGATCCCTCCCAAGCGTGCATCTATTTAATGCCGGTTAATTCTACCGTTTAGACCAATTTGAATGCACATTTAGGGGGTTTTTAGTGATTGTGAGTTCTTGTAGATTCCGGTGGGCGCAAGCCCCCACCGTTAATTACCCTGGGCTGTTAACCTCGAGGCACCTCTGGATTTTTAAAAGGGAGAAGCAAATAATATAGTTAAATGATGGTCAAGTGGTCGTGTGCTCTTATGATCGAGAATCATTAGAGCACCCTGGATTCACCAGAAGGTTAATCCAGTGAAAGACGAACCTACTACAGATCGGTTCGGTCTTTACCGCCTCGAGAGATAACCTTACTACGATCGGATTAATCTCTTCGGAGGGTTCGAGGTAAGTCTACTACGAACGACTCAACCTCGGTTGATCTAGAAGATAAACCTACTACGAACGGTTCAATCTTAACTAGTCAACAACCAATCACACAAAATACAACTCGAAGCACTAAGCTAGGTTGATCTTGAGGTTGGTGAATCGGGAGAAGGGTAGATTTAGCCCACGTGTTTCTTCTCATTTGATCTTCTAGATCATGAATTCCAAGCACTAAGCCGATTCATAAACCTAGGAACACAACTGCACACAAAGTCAAACCTGAAGCACTAAGCCAGCTTGACATTGAGGCGTGTGTCGATGAAGGAACCTACTACGAACGGTCCACATTCATCGTTTTGTGGATGAATCTACTACGAAACGATTCAATCTCACAATCTCGGGAGATGAACCAGAAGACAAACTTATCGACGGATGAGTTCAGTCTTACTAGCTCAACTAGTCATGAATTACTTGTTCATGACACCGAGTCATTAAGATGTCACTTCTTTCGGACATCGTAATGTTCTTCTCTTTTAAAGTTGACATATCTCTTCATGTTGATGTCGCAGTCTTGGTTATTCTTCAACGAGCGTCAAGATGTTCTTGTCCCGACTAATTGTCCTGAATGTTGCATTACTTGTGCAAGATCATTGTGTTACTCTACACTCCTTGTGCGAGCGTATTTATTCACCTCTAAAATGTAAAAAGATTATTACATTTTTATTGATTTTTTTATTATTAAGATAATACCTTTCATTATTATCTCTATTATAAAGGTGAATTTATCTTTATTTTTGAACTCTATTTATTTCTGTGGAAGATTACTTATAAAAATAATAGAAAATGAGTTAGCTATTATTTGAATTTAGATTTATTTAGATTTTTGGGATTTCATAATAGCTAGAGTAATATAATTTTATTTTTATTATTTTTAAATTCTCTTTATTTTTGTAGAAAGTTACTTACAAAAATAATAGGAAATAAGTTGGCTATTATTTATGATTTTATTTTGGATTTTTAAGATTTTTATAATAGCAAAAGTAATGGGATTTTATTTTTATTATTTTCAAATTCTATTTATTTTTGTAGAAAATTATTTACAAAAATAAAAGATGGGTTAGCTATTTTTATTTTATTTTTATTTTGGGATTTATGATAGCTAAAAGAATTATTATTATTATTTTTGTTTTATTTATGATTTGTGTTTACTTTTATTCTATTTATTATTTGTAGAAAAGTAATGAAAAATGAATTTTATTTGAGTTATTTGAATTTTAGAATTTTTATAATAGCTAATAGAATGAAAAATATTAGAAATGATTTAATTTTTATTATATTTCTTATTAGTATTTTTAAACTGAAAATAATAGTTTTTATTCTATTTTTTTTATATTTTTTTTATTTGAGTTTTAGATTTTTATAATAGCTAAAGAATAGAATTTATTCTATTATTTCTTATTGTATATCATTATGAAAAATCACTTGAAAATCAGTAAAATATATCTAATCATAATTTGAGATTTTATTTGAATTTTTTTGGAATTTTTATAATATCTAAAATGACAAGTCAAAGCTAAGTCAAATATACCAATGCATATAATGTCTTTTACTTTTAAATTGTTTTAATATAATAATATTTTTAAAACTGAAATATTCTTATACAGAAAAATACTATGAAAAACAAAGAATTTTTAGAAATAAATTTGAATTAATTTGGAGTTTAAAAACATTTTCAAATGATTTATTTACTCTATACTTTTAATATTCTGTTATTATTTGATTATTGGGCTTAATCTGGGCCTTTGGATCTGCGCCGAGATTAACACATATCTTTCATTTAACTATATACTTATTTGGGCCGCCAGATATATTTTGAGATTGAGATATATCAGATGAAAGGTCCAGATTCACTTATCGCTTTTATTTAAACTATATCTTACTGTAAACGTCCGATCTATTCCGAGATTCGTATATGCACTTCAATGTTCGTGCTTGCGCGCCAATACTCGTGCCGATGTGTTTCTTTGAATCTCCGGTCAATGACGCCTCCAAGATTCGTGCCGGTGACTTCCCCGGCGACTGAGACTGCCTCCTCCCGATCGGACAACTGCCTTAGCGTCGTCTCATCATGGGGAGTCGTTCTACGGTATCCGATCGGCGATCCATACGGTGAATCACGCTATGCATTAGTGTTGGATAGAACAAATCGGTACCGTTCGGTACCGAATCACAAATCTCACAAATTCAATACAATTAGTCGTTATTTCTAGCAATTGAACATTCAATCCATGTCGTGCATGTATGTTAATGTGTTCTAACATGATTAAGATCACTCAAATTGATTCATAACTTCTCTATTCAAAGTGCACAATAGTACCGTTCGGTACCGATCACAATTCACTCTAAATTCTTGTGATTAACTTATTTGTAACACTAATTATTCACTTGACAAGTTCCATGACAACAATTACGAACGGAATATGCTCGATTACATGTGCAATTTCTTTCTAATCCCGATTTGAAGCTCAACTTAGCTGATACGACGCGATAACACACTGAAAACTTCTAATTCCGTCGAGTTCTCAAGTTGAAACTGAGATCAATCGACTCTAGATGACACTATAACCTTGAATACATGTGATGCAAACACACACTAAGATGAATTCGATGTTCAAACAAGGAATCAAAGCAAAGACCCTTACTGGTATCGAGTTCTCAGGTTTTAACCGAGATCAATCGATTTCTCCAACTCAATTACTGATTTTCACTTGAAATTCAATCAAGAAATAAAACAAGAAATGAGATTCAGATCAAGTATTAAAAGAAAGAAGTTGTGAATTTGCAAACTAAAGAGAGAAATTGAAAAATTCGATTGCGATTATACTGTTACTCTAAGATTCAAATACAGTTATATCAATTACATTGAAAATTCAACACTGGAACTTCAAATTCAATTGAGATTAAGCTCAGGACTAACCTTCTAATGAATAATTGGAGATATAACAACCGAGTTCTCAAGTTAAAACTGAGATCAATCGGTTTCTTGACCTTTTTCTCTTCTTGCAATCAATCACCTTCTTCCAATTGCCTTTTTCTATAGTATATCTCTCAAATATTCTTCTCTCTATCTCTCTCTTGCCTGCTGCCTTTTGTTGTTCATGGATTAGATGCTTATATAAGTAATTAAAGGGTGTATACAAGGGAGTTAATGCCATACACCATACAAACACCAACAATTGAACTGGCTTGGTCTATGAACATGGTTTTCACTTTCTGTTAGTGCTTCTGTTATGATGTAGGCCCCCATTTAAACGAATCCAAAGCTTCATCCTTTGACTGTTGACCATGTTTGACTCCCCTCTCACTTCTCATCTACTGCTAGAACCTTCTAAATCATATCAACATGCTATATATACTCAACTCAATACATCTAAAGCACCCCTTTGCTCCCTGCCATTGTAGTTCATCTCTCAAGCTCTAATCCACTCACCCGAGTTCAAGCTTTGATTCAAGCCATAGCTCCTTCATCCAATTGTCAATCTTCATCATCTCAACATCATCGTGTGAGTGCATAGAGGCTATAAGCACTGTCAATTCGAGTCTATAGCACAAGGTTTCAACTTTCATCAATTTGCCCGATTTCATCACCTCATCTCAATTACTTCAATTCATCTCATAATTGCTGCTCCTTTTTTCATCCACAGTGTCGCCTAAGTGAGTAGAAGGGATTTGCATCATCAATTTTAGATTTTGAAGCAAGGATTGAAGTGCCTCATTGATTACCCGAGGTGTTCATCTCTCTCAACCACCCTATTCACTTGTTATTTTTCAATTTTGATTATTCACACATCTTCTCTCATGTATAGGCTAGCTCTAACCGAAAGGAATTGAAGTTGTGAGCTTTGGAGGGCTTGATCGGCATCAATGGCGCCTTCTGCCTCGTCGAGAAGAAGAAAGAAGAGAGGGAGGGGAGAAGGAGAAGAAAGAGAGGGAGCTGCGCTTGGCGCACAGAGTCCACAACAAGGTGGGGCCCACAATCAAGAGCGCAGCACAAATGGGCCAGGTGAACATTGCCTTTTCCTTTTGATTTAAATCTCTGTTTGAATTTGCACATGGGCTTGGCTCATAGTTATCTGTATAGTCTGTACACTCATAAACCTTACAAATGGGCCCCTTGTGTAAGTATCTGAGTCTCGGCCCATTAGTCCAACTGTGGATTGGTTAACTTTATGCTTAGGTTTAATTGATCTGACTTGGCACAATCTGATAGGTCCACTTGTTTAATTATTCCATTAATCATCTGCCATAGTATTAATCCATGCTGAGGTGGCTTCTGTTAATGAGTGCCATGTGTCACCTGTGGGGCCTATGCTGCCTAATTGGACCAATAGTGTATAGCCATGTGGCGGTAGGTGTGATATGGTCTGCTGAGGTGTATTGCTGCTATGCTGCCATGTGGCATGTGAAGGGGTGAGGTGGACTGTCGAGCACTCGCCACGTGACATGTTGGTGGGACCCACATGTCAGGTCAGTATAGTGGTGGGACCCACCCGTAGTGGGTGGACCAACGAGGTCTTGACACGTGGCACGACATCTTGAGGTGGCCCAGTGAGGCTTGCCGACACGTGTCATACTCTCTCTCTTCTCGATTCTCGTATGTGTATGTTTGGGATCCCCGGTTGCACCCGGATGAGTCTCTCGTCCCCAAGTTGCACCCAGATGAACCCTTGATTGAATCTGAGCCCTTGATCTTTCTTTTTAATCTGTTTTATCTTCCCTGAATTTATTTTAATAGCTCCACTTATCCAAAAATCATGAAATTTTCACCAAAAATCCTTAAATTCATGATGATCATCCCTGTAATTTTTAATTCCATTTTTACCCTTGCCTCTTTGAATTAAAAATTCTTTTGTCAAGAAAACCATGTTTCTTCTTCTGAATTAATCCCAGATTTCTATTGTAGCTCAGTGTCTCTGCCAAATATCTCTCCTTGCAGAAACTCCCCCCAATCAAACACCAATTAGACTTGTATTGATGCTTATTAGGGTTTGATTTGATCAAAAAAGCGATTACTTGTCGAAATTGATACAAATCTAAACTTGATCGGATGGTTGCTCCCGACTTTGGCACTTTGATCGGTCTTGTGAAATTGACTTTCAATCCCTTAACATGAGGGTGATTTGGTCAAAAGACCGACTACTTATCAGCAATTGACACAAATCAAAGCATGGTTAGGTGGTTGCTCACAGCTTTGGCACCAGGTCAGCCTTGAAAGTAAAATCACATTGAGATTTCTTGTGATTGGTTGTATCAAAATACTGGCTTGGCATTGACACCATTCCTTGTTGCACAGGGATTATACTGCTTCAGTTCTTAGGGTTTGCTTTGAGGGTAAATTCTTAGGGTTTAATCTTGACTCCTTTGACGTTTGTCACTGAGATGTGGGGCCCACCTGTCAGAAGAAATATAATCACATGGTGACACCCGAGAGATCTCTTTTCTCTCTCGATCCTCTCGGATGTCACTCATGCCGAGTGGATAGAGGATAGTGGGGTATTTATACTCTTTATTTTGTGCCTAGAATTTCCTTATGGGACAAATAAGGTTGCTCCGGAATTTGGCAGCGACTTATTCTGGCTGGTGGTCCCTCTCTTCCTTGTTCTCTTCTTATGATTTATTATTGATAATTGATTTTATTTTCATTTACTCAGCTGCTTATCTTTGGAATTTTTCAAGGGTAAACAAGCGCGAAACATAAAAATGGGACCCGACGCCCTCGGTACCGTCGAAAATGAGTCCGGGCGCGCAAAACATGAAAACAAGACCCGACGCCCTCGGTACCGCCGAAAACGTTTTCGTGCGCGCAAAAGATGAAAACGGGACCCGACGCCCTCTGTGTCGACGAAAATGAGTCCTGGAGCGCAAAACATGAAAACGGGAACTGACGCCCTCGGTACCTCCGAAATTGAGTTCAGGTTGGCAAAACATAAAAACGGGACCCAATGCCCCCGGTACCGCCGAAAATGAGTCCGGGCCCGCAAGACATGAAAACGGGACCCGACGCCCTCGGTACCGCTGAAAATGATTGCGGGCGCGCACAGGATGAAAACGGGACCCGACGCCCTCGGCACCTCCGAAAATGAGGCCGGGCGCACAAAACATGAAAACGAGACCCGACGCCCTCGGTACCACCGAAAATGAATCCGGGAACGCAAAACATGAAAAGGGACCCGACGCCCTCGATACCGCCGAAAACATGTCTGGGAGCGGAAAACATGAAAACGGGATTGGATGCCCTCGGTATCGTAGAAAATGAGTCCTGGAGCGCAAAACATGAAAACGGGACACGACGCCCTTGGCACCGCCGAAAACATGCCCGGGAGCAGAAAATATGAAAACAGGACCCGACGTACTCGGCACCGCCGAAAATGAGTCCGAGAGCGCTTAACATGAAAACGGGACCTGACGCCTTCGATACCTCTGAAAACTAGTCTGGGCGCGCAAGACATGAAAGCGGGACCCGACGCCCTCGGTACCACCGAAAATGAATCCGGGCGCGCAAAACATGAAAACGGGACCAGACGCACTCGGGGCCGTCAAAAATGAATCCCAGAGCTAAAAACATGAAAACGGGACCTGACGCCCACGGTACCGCCGAAAATGTCTCTGGGCGCGCAAAACATGAAAACGGGACCCGACGCCCTCGGTACCGCCGAAAACGAGTCAGAGAGCGCAAAACATGAAAACGGGAACCGACGCCCTCGATACCGCCGAAAATGGGTCCGGGAGCGCAAAACATGAAAATGGGACTCGACGCCCTCGCTACCGCCGAAGACGAGTTCGGGAGTACAAAACGTGAAAAAGGGACCTGACGCCCTCGGTACCCCCAAGAACATGTCCGGGAGTGGAAAACATAAAAACGAGATCGGACGCCCATGGTACCGCCGAAGACAAGTCCGGGAGCGCAAAACTTGAAAACGAGACCAGACGCCCTCGGTACCACAGAAAATGAGTCCGGACACGCAAAACTTGAAAACGGGACTCGACGCCCTCGCTACATCCGAAAATGAGTCCGGACGCGCAAAACATGAAAACGAGACCCGACGCCCCCCGCACCGCCGAAAATAAAACCGGGCTCGCAAAACATGAAAACGGACCGGACGCCGTCGTGCCGCCGAAATGAGTCCGCGGCAAAACATGAAAACGGGACCGATGCCCCTGCACACGCCGAAAACGATTCGGTGCGCGCAAAACATGAAAACGGACTCGAAGCCGCGTCGCACCGCCGAAACGATTCGGGTGCGAAAAATATGAAAAAGGAACTCGACGCCCTCGCATCGCCGAAAACGAGTCCGGAGCGCAAAACATGAAAACAGGAGCCGACGCCCTCGCTACCGCCGAAAATGAGTCTGGGTGCGCAAAACATGAAAACGGGACCTGAAGCCGTCGGTACCGCCGAAAACGATTCCGGGTGCGAAAAATATGAAAAAGGAACTCGACGCCCTCGGTACTGCCGAAAACGAGTCCGGGAACGCAAAACATGAAAATTGGAGCCGACGCCCCCGGTACCGCCGAAAATGAGTCTGGGGGCGCAAAACATGAAAAAGGGACCTGACGCCCTCGCTACCGCCGAAGACGAGTCCGGGAGTACAAAACGTGAAAAAAGGACAAGACGCCCTCGGTAACCCCAAAAACATGTCCGGGAGCGAAAAACATGAAAACGGGAGCGGACGCCCTCGCTACCGCCGAAACGATTCCGGGAGCGTAAAACATGAAAACGGGATTCGACTCCCTCGGTACCTCCGAAAATGAGTCCGGACGCGCAATACATGAAAACGAGACCCGACGCCCCCGGCACCGCCGAAAATGAAGCCGGGCTCACAAAACATGAAAACAGGACCCGACGCCGTCTGTACCGCCGAAAATGAGTTTGGGCGCGAAAAACATGAAAACGGGACCTGATGCCCTCGGTACGGCCGAAAACGATTCCGGTTGCGCAAAACATGAAAACGGGACCCAACGCACGCGACACCGCCGAAAATGAGGCCAGGCGCGCAAAACATGAAAACGGGACCCGACGCCCTCGGTACCGCCGAAAATGAATCCGGGAGCGCAAAACATGAAAAACGGACTCGACGACCTCGGTACCGCCGAAAACGAGTCCGAGAGCGCAAAACATGAAAACGGGACCCGACGCCCTCGGTACCGCCGAAAATGAGTCCGGGAGAGCAAAACATGAAAACGGGACCCGACGCCCTCGGTACCGCTGAAAATGAATCCCGTAGCGCATAACATGAAAAAGGGACTCGACGACCTCGATACTGCCGAAAATGTGTCCGAGAGCTCAAAACATGAAAACGGGACCTGACGCCCTCGGTACCGCCGAAAATGAGTCCGGGAGCGCAAAACATGAAAAAGGGACCCGACGCCCTCGGTACCGCCGAAGACGAGTCCGGGAATACAAAATGTGAAAAAGGGACCCGACGCCCTCTGTACCCCCAAAAACATGTCCGGGAGTGGAAAACATGAAAACGGGATCGGACGCCCTCGGTACCACCGAAAATGAGTCAGGGAGCGCAAAACTTAAAAACGAGACCCGACGCCCTCGGTACCACCGAAAATGAGTCCGGGAGCGTAAAACATGAAAATGGGACCCGACGCCCTCGGTACCAACGAGTCCGAACGCGCAAAACATAAAAACGGGACCCGACGCCCTCGATACCGTCGAAAACGAGTCCGGGCGCTCAAAACATAAAAACGGGACCCGACGCCCTCGATACCACCGAAAATGATTTCGTGCGCGCAAAACATGAAAACAGGACTCGACGCCCCCGGCACCGTGGAAAATTAGGCTGGGCGCGCAAAAGTTGAAAACGAGACCCGACGCCCTCGGTGCCGATGAAAATGAGTTCGGGAGCGCAAAACATGAAAACGGGAACCGACGCCCCCGGTACCTCCAAAAATGAGTTAAGGTGCGCAAAACATGAAAACGGGACCCAACGCCCTCGGTATCGCCGAAAACGAGTCTGCGCGTGCAAGACATGAAAACGGGACCCGACGCCCTCGGCACCGCCGAAAACGAGGCCGGGCGGGCAAAACATGAAAACGGGACCCGACGCCCTCGGTACCGCCGAAAATGAATCCGGGTGCGCAAAACATGAAAAGGGACCCGACGCCCTCGATAAAACCGGGATTGGACGCCCTCGGTACCGTAGAAAATGAGTCCGGGAGCGCAAAACATGAAAACGGGACACGACGAACTTGGTACCGCCGAAAACATGCCCGGGAGCAGAAAATATGAAAATAGGACCCGACGCACTCGGCACCGCCGAAAATGAGTCCGAGAGCGCATAACATGAAAAAGGGACCTGACGCCTTCGATACCTCTGAAAACTAGTCCGGGCGCGCAAGACATGAAAACGGGATCTGACGCCCCCGGTACCGCCGAAAATGAATCCAGGAAGGCAAAACATGAAAAAGGGACTTGACGCCCTCGGTACCGCCGAAAATGAGTCGGGGAGCGCAAAACATGAAAACGGACCCGACGCCCTCGGTACCGCCGAAAATGTGTCCGGGAGCGCAAAACATGAAAAAGGGACTCGACGCACTCGGTACCGCCGAAGACGAGTCCGGGAGTACAAAACGTGAAAAAGGGACCCGACGCCCTCGGTACCCCCAAAAACATGTCCGGGAGTGGAAAACATGAAAACGGATCGGACGCCTCGTACCGCCGAAAATGAGTCCGGGAGCGCAAAACTTGAAAACGACACCCGACGCCCTCGGTACCACCGAAAATGAGTCCGGGAGCGTAAAACATGAAAATGGGACCCGACGCCCTCGTAACTTCCGTAAACGAGTCCGGACGCGCAAAACATGAAAACGGGACCGACGCCTCGACCGCCGAAAATGAGTCCGAGAGCGCATAACATGAAAACGGGACCCGACGCCCTCGGTACCGCCGAAAATGAATCCGGGCGCGCAAGACATGAAAACGGGACCCGACGCCCTCGGTACCGCCGAAAATGAATCCGGGAGTGCAAGACATGAAAAAGGGACTCGACGCCCTCGGTACCGCCGAAAATGAGTCGGTGAGCGCAAAATATGAAAACGGGACACGACGTCCTCGAAACTGCTGAAAACGAGTCCTGGCACGCAAAACATGAAAACTGGACCAAACGCCCTCGGTACCGCCGAAAATGAGTCCGGAGTGCAAAACATGAAAACGGGACCCGACGCCCCTGCACCGCCGAAACGAGTCCGGGCACGCAAAACATGAAAATGGGACCAGACGCACTCGGCACCGCCGAAAATGAGTCAAGAGCGCAAAACATGAAAACGAGACCCGACGCCCACGGTTCCGCCGAAAATGTCTTCGCGCGCGCAAAACATGAAAACGGGACCCGACGCTCTCGGTACCGCCGAAAATGAATCCGGTAGCACATAACATGAAAAAGGGACTCGACGACCTCGATACCGCCTAAAATGAGTCTGAGAGCGCGAAACATGAAAATCGGACCCGACGCCCTCAGTGAAAACATGTTCGGGAGTGGAAAAAATGAAAACGGGATCGGACGCCCTCGGTACCGCCGAAAATGAATCAGGGAGCGCAAAACTTGAAAACGGGACTCGACGCCCTCGGTACATCCGAAAATGAGTCCGGACGCGCAAAACATGAAAACGAGACCCGACGCCCTCGGCACCGCCGAAAATGAGTCTGGGCGCGCAAAACATGAAAAAGGGACCCGACGCACTCGGTACCGCCGAGGACGAGTCCGGGAGTACAAAACGTGAAAAAGGGACCAGTCGCCCTCGGTACCCCCAAAAACATGTCCGGAAGTGGAAAACATGAAAACGGGATCGGACGCCCTTGGTACCGCCGAAAATGAGTCCGGGAGCGCAAAACTTGAAAACGACACCCGACGCCCTCGGTACCACCGAAAATGAGTCCGGAAGCGTAAAACATGAAAATGGGACCCGACGCCCTCGTAACTTCCGTAAACGAGTCCGGACGCGCAAAACATGAAAACAGGACCCGACGCACTCAGCACCGCCGAAAATGAGTCCGAGAGCGCATAACATGAAAACGGGACCTGACGCCTCGCACCGCCGAAAATGAATCCGGCGCGCAAGACATGAAAACGGGACCCGACGCCCTCGCATGCGCCGAAATGAATCCGGCGCGCAAGACATGAAAACGGACCGACGCCCTCGTGCATGCCCGAAAATGAATCCGGGAGTGCAAGACATGAAAAAGGGACTCGACGTCCCTCGTACCGCCGAAAATGAGTCGGTGAGCGCAAAATATGAAAACGGGACACGACGTCCTCGAAACTGCTGAAAACGAGTCCGGGCACGCAAAACATGAAAACTGGACCAAACGCCCTCGGTACCGCCGAAAATGAGTCCGGGAGTGCAAAACATGAAAACGGGACCTGACGCCCTCGGTACCGCTGAAAACGAGTCCGGGCACGCAAAACATGAAAATGGGACCGGACGCACTCGGCACCGCCGAAAATGAGTCAAGAGCGCAAAACATGAAAACGAGACCCGACGCCCACGGTTCCGCCGAAAATGTCTTCGCGCGCGAAAAACATGAAAACGGGACCCGACGCTCTCGGTACCGCCGAAAATGAATCCGGTAGCACATAACATGAAAAAGGGACTCGACGACCTCGATACCGCCTAAAATGAGTCTGAGAGCGCGAAACATGAAAACCGGACCCGACGCCCTCGGTAAAAACATGTTCGGGAGTGGAAAAAATGAAAACGGGATCGGACGCCCTCGCTACCGTCGAAAATGAGTCAGGGAGCGCAAAACTTGAAAACGAGACACGACGCCCTCGGTACCACCGAAAATGAGTCCAGGAGCGTAAAACATGAAAATAGGACCCGACGCCCTCGGCACCGTCGAAAATGATTCAGGGAGCGCAAAAAATGAAAACGGGACCCGACGCCCTCGGCACCGCCGAAAATGAGTCCGAGCGCGCAAAACATGAAAACGGGACCCGACGCCCTCGGTACCGCCGAAAATTAATCCTGGAGCGCAAAACATGAAAAGGGACCCGACGCCCTCGATACCATCGAAAACATGTCTGGGAGCGAAAAAACATGAAAACGGGATTAGACGCCCTCGGTACCGTAGAAAATAAGTCCGGGAGCGCAAAACATGAAAACGGGACACGACGCCCTTGGTACCGCCGAAAACATGCCCGGGAGTAGATAAAATGAAAACAGGACCCGACGCACTCGGCACCGCCGAAAATGAGTCTGAGAGAGCAAAACATGAAAACGGGACCTCACGCCTTCGATACCTCTGAAAACTAGTCCGGGCGCGCAAGACATGAAAATGGGACCCGACGCTCTCGCTACCGCCGAAAATGAATCCGGGAATGCAAAACATGAAAAAGGGACTCGACGCCCTCGGTACCGCCGAAAATGAGTCGGGGAGCGCAAAACATGTAAACGGGACCCGACGCCCTCGGTATCGCCGAAAATGTGTCCGGTAGCGCAAAACATGAAAATGGGACCCGACGCACTCGGTACCGCCGAAGACGAGTCCGGGAGTGGAAAACATGAAAACGGGATCGGACGCCCTTGGTACCGCCGAAAATGAGTCCGAAAGCGCAAAACTTGAAAACGAGACCCGACGCCCTCGGTACCACCGAAAATGAGTCCGGGAGCGTAAAACATGAAAATGGGACCCGACGCCCTCGGTACTTTCGCAAACGAGTCCGGACGCGCAAAACATGAAAACGGGACTCGACGCCCTCGGTACCTCCGAAAATGAGTCCGGTCGCCCAAACACATGAAAACGAGACCCGACGCCCTCGGCACCGCCGAAAATGAAATCGGGCTCGCAAAACATGAAAACGGGACCCGACGCTGTCGGTACCGCCGAAAATGAGTTTGGGCACGCAAAACATGAAAAAGGGACCCGATACCCTCGGTACCGCCGAAAACGATTCCGGGTGCGCAAAACATGAAAACGGGACTCGATTCCCTCGGTACCGCCGAAAATGATTCCGGGAGCGCAAATCATGAAAACGGGACCCGACGCCCGCGGAACCGCCGAAAACGAAGCCGGGCACGCAAAACATGAAAACGGGACCCGACTTCCTCGATACCGCCGAAAATGAGTCTGAGGGCGCAAAACATGAAAATGGGACGAGACGCCCGCGGTACCGGCGAAGACGAGTCCGGGAGCGCAAAACATGAAAAAAGGACCTAACGCCTACGATACCGTCGAAAATGAGTCCGGGAGCGGAAAACATGAAAATGGGACACGACGCCCGCGCTACCGCAGAAAATGAGTATGGGAGCGCAAAACATGAAAACGGGAGCCGACGCCCTCGTTACCGCCGAAAATGATTCCGGGGGCGCAAAACATGAAAAATGGACCCGACGCCCTCGGTACCGCCGAAGACGAGTCCGGGAGTACAAAACGTGAAAAAAGGACCTGACGCCCTCGGTAACCCCAAAAACATGTCCGGGAGTGAAAAACATGAAAACATGATCGGACGCCCTCGCTACCGCCGAAAATGAGTCCGGGAGCGCAAAACTTAAAATCGAGACCCGATGCACTCGGTACCAGCGAAAATGAGTCCGAGAGCGTAAAACATGAAAACAGGACTCGACGCCCTCGGTACCTCCGAAAATGAGTCCGGACGCGCAAAACATGAAAACGAGACCCGACGCCCTCGGCACCGTCGAAAATGAAGCCGGGCTCGCAAAACATGAAAACAGGACCCGATATCGTCGGTACCGTCGAAAATAGGTCTCGGCGCGCAAAACATGAAAATGGGACCCGATGCCCTCGGTTCGCCCGAAACGATTCCGAGTAAGCAAAACATGAAAACGGAACCCGACGCCCGCGGCACCGCCGAAAACGAGGTCGGGCGCGCAAACCATGAAAACGGGACCCGACGCCCTCGCTACCGCTGAAAATGAATCCGGGAGCGCAAAACATGAAATAAGGTCTCGACGACCTCGATACCGCCGAAAATGAGTCCGAGAGCGCAAAACATGAAAACGGAACTCGACGCCCTCGCTACCGCTGAAAATGAGTCCGGGCGCGCAAAACATGAAAACGGGACCAGACGCACTCGGCACCGCCGTAAATGAGTCCCAGAGCGCAAAACATGAAAACGAGACCCGACGCCCACGGTACCGCCGAAAATGACTCCGGGCGCGCATAACATGAAAAAGGGACCCGACGACCTCGGTACTGCCGAAAATGAGTCCGAGAGCGCAAAACATGAAAACGGGACCCGACGCCCTCGGTACCGCCGAAAATGAGTCCAGGAGCGCAAAACATGAAAAAGGGACCCGACGCCCTCGGTACCGCTGAAGACGAGTCGGGGAGTACAAAACGTGAAAAAGGGACCTGACACCCTCGGTACCCCCAAAAACATGTCCGGTAGTGGAAAACATGAAAACGGGATCGGACGCCCTCGGTACCGCCGAAAATGAGTTAGGGAGAGCGAAACTTCAAAACGAGACTCGACGCCCTCGGTACCACCGAAAATGAGTCCGGGAGCGTAAAAAATGTAAATGGGACCCGACGCCCTCGGTACCAACGAGTTCGAACGCGCAAGACATAAAAACGGGACCCGACGCCCTCGGTATAGTCGAAAACGAGTCCGGGCACGTAAAACATGAAAACGGGACTCGACACCCTCGGTACCGCCGAAAATGATTTCGTGCGCGCAAAACATGAAAACGGGACCCGACGCCCCCGCACGCCGAAAACGAGGCCGGCGCGCAAAAGATGAAAACGGGACCCGACGCCCTCGGTGCCGACAAAAATGAGTCCGGAGCGCAAAACATGAAAACGGGAACCGACGCCCTCAATACCTCCGAAAATGAGTTCAGGTGCGCAAAACATGAAAACGGGACCCAACGCCCTCGGTACCGCCGAAAATGTGTCCGGGCGCGCAAAACATGAAAACGGGACCCGACGCCCTCGGTACCGTCGAAAATGATTCCGGGCGCGCAAAAAATGAAAACGGGACCCGACGCCCTCGGCACCGCCGAAAACGAGGCGGCCGCGCAAAACATTAAAATGGGACCCGACGCCCTCGAAACGCCGAAAATGAATCCGGGAGCGCAAAACATGAAAAGGGACCGACGCCCTCGATACCGCCGAAAACATGTCAAGGAGCGGAAAACATGAAAACGGGATTGGACGCCCCCGGCACCGTAGAAAATGAGTTCGAGAGCATGCCCGGGAGCAAAACATGAAAACGGGACACGACGCCCTTGGTACCGCCGAAAGCATGCCCGGGAGCAGAAAATATGAAAATCGGACCCGACGCACTCGGCACCGCCGAAAATGAGTCCGAGAGCGCATAACATGAAAACGGGACCTGACACCTTCGATACCTCTGAAAACTAGTCCGGGCGCGCAAGACATGAAAACGGACTCGACGCCTCGATCGCCAAAATGAATCCGGAGTGCAAAACATGAAAAAGGGACTCGAACGCCCTCGCACCGCCGAAAATGAGTCGGGAGCGCAAAACATGAAAACGGGACCCGACGCCCTCTGTACGGCGCCATGAAAATGTGTCCGGAGCGCAAAACATGAAAAAGGGACCCGACGCCTCGATCGAAAATACCGCCGCAAAACATGAAAACGACCCGTCCGAGAGTACAAAACGTGAAAAAGGGACCCGACGCCCTCGATGCCGCTCGAGTCCCGGAGTACAAAACGTGAAAAAGGGATCTAACGAAAAAAACATGTCCGAGAGAGGAAAACATGGAAATAAGATGGGACGTCTTCGGTACCGACGGAAACGACTACGGGCTCGCAAAACATGAAAATGGGACCCGACAACCTCGGTACCGCCGAAAATGATTCCGGGCGCGCAAGACATGAAAACGAGACCCGACGTCCTCGACACCGTCGAAAACAAGTCCGGACGCGCAAAACATGAAAACGGGACCCGACGCACTCGCCACCGCCAAAAACTAGTTCGGGAGCACAAAACCTGAAAACGGACCCGATGCCCTCGGTATCGCCAAAATGAGTCCGGGCGCGCAAAACATGGGAATTAACACCCTCGGTACCGCCGAAAACGAGGCCGGTTGCGCAAAACCTGAAAACGAGACACGACGCTCTCGGTATCGCCTAAAACGAGTTCGGGAGCGCAATACATGAAAACGGGACTCGACGCCCTCGGTACCGCCGAAAACGAGAACGAACGCGCGAAACATTAAAACGGGACCTGAAGCCATCGGTACCGCCGAAAATGAGTTCGGGAGCGCAAAACTTAAAAACGGGACCTGACGCTCTCGGTACCGCCGAAAACGAGTCCGGGAGCGAAAAAACGTGAAAAAGGGACCCGACGCCCTCGGCACCACCAAAAACATGCCCAGGAACGAAAAACCTGAAAACGGGATCGGGCGCCCTCGATACCGCCGAAAACGAGTCCGGGCGCGCAAAACATTAAAACGGGACCCGACGCCCTCGGCACCGCCGAAAACGAGTCCGGGAGCGCAAAACATGAAAATAGGACCCGACGCCCGCGCACCGCCGAAGACGAGTCCGAAAAAACGAAAAAGTATCGGACGCGCAAAATATGAAAACGGGACCCGACGCCCGTAATGTCGAAACGTCTCTGGACGCGAAAATGATTCGCCGACACGCAAAACATGAAAATGGGACCGACGCCCTCGCCCCGGACACGCGTTGAAAAACCCGAGGTCGGCGTGCAAAACATGAAAACGGGACCTGACGCCCTCGCTACCGCTTAAAATGAGTCCGGGAGCGCAAAACATGAAAATGGGACCCGACGCCCTCGGTACCCCCGAAGACGAGTCCGGGAGCGCAAAACGTGAAAAAGGGATTTGACGCCCACGATACCCCCAAAAACATGTCCGGGAGTGCAAAATATGAAAACGGGACCCGACGCCCTTTGTACCGCCGAAAATGAGTCCGGGAGCGCAAAACATGAAAACGGGACCGGACGCCCACGGTAACGCTGAAAATGAGTCTGGGAGCGCAAAACATGAAAACGGGACCTGACGCCCTCGGTACCGCCAAAAACACGTCTGGGAGCGGAAAACATGAAAACGGAACTCGACGCACTCGGCACCGCCGAAAATGATTCCGGGAGCTCATAACATGAAAACGGGACCCGACTCCTTCGGTACCGCCGAAAACGAGTCTGGTCGGGCAAAACACGAAAACGTGACCCGACACCCTCGGATCCGCCGAAAATGAATGCGGGAGCGCAAAACATGAAAAAGGGAGTGTTAATCGCTTTCCAAGGCCTGCTCGAATATTTGAGCTGTTTTGCTACTTCTCTTGACTTTGAGGGTTTGTATGGCGGTCGATTGTTTAAATTTCGCATCTTCTTTCCCTGCTTCGTCAACTATAACAATCACCCGTTTGCCGCTAGCGGTTTTTATTTTTCAGGGGTCCCGGAACGGGGTTCACTTGTCACTTCTTTGTGTAGCCCGAAATTGTAGATAGCGGTTTGTAGGTTCTCGATCATTACCATGATCTCATTGTGTTGCGTCTTGACGTCATGCATCACTTCCCATTGTTCAGACACCTCTCTCCTATTATTTTCAATTTGGTATCTCGTTTCATTGATTGCATTCCAGACACGGGCCTCAAAATTTTCCCGCCACAAGCGCTTTTTGCTTACAAGTCTTGGCCTGATTGGGTTATCCCTTCCGCTATCGGGCCCCATGTTAATCATAAATGACTCCTCACTTTCGTTATCTGTTTCAGGTCCCTTATAGGGTTTCTTGAGGATGTGGTATATGATTTCTTCGTCGGATTCTTCTTCCCAGAGTTGGCGACCACGACCGGTCTCTTCTTCGGAGGTGTGTTGCCTGAACCGTCGGATTCTTCAGAGTTTTCTTCTGAAGTTATTTCAGTGATTTGGATTCGAGGTGTATTATCGGGCTTGAAGTTGAAAATGACTTCTTCCTCAGAATCACTTGAATTTATTTCACTTGGTTCTGTCTGGGCTTTAGACGTAGCCACCTGTTTGAAATGGAAGGCCACTTCTTCACCCGACTTTCTTTCGGGTCTCTGAGCTCGAGCTCCTCTGGGCTTAAAGTTGAATTTGACCTCTTCTTCTTCTCCGGACGAGGTATCAAATTTGGGGCCTTTATTGAAAGGTTTCCGACTTACTTTTCTTGTTGGCCGGCTCGGCGCCGTTGCAGGCTTAGGCAAGAAGTACTGGGCGTCATTGAACTTGATTTCATGCATCCCGAATGACTTGACATCTCCGTCGATTCTCTTTTGTTTGCCATTCTCAATGTATTTCAAGCATTGGTGTAGAGTAGAGGGTATAACCTGATTGCTGTGAAGCCACGGGCGACCCAACAACGCCCGATAGGAGGTCTCGGCATCAATGACATAGAATTTAGTGGGTGCTTTTAAGCTTCCACATTGCAAGTTCAGAGTTATAGCTCCCAGGGCCTTTTGGGAGTTTTGATTGAAGCCATGGATGATCACCTTCTCATCGGACAGGTTCTTCACATCCAATGTGATGGTCTTCAGGGTTTTGAGTGGCATAATATTGATCGAGGACCCTACATCGACCAAGATACGACCGATCTTTTACCCACCACAGTTTCCAGTGATATACAACGGGCGGTTGTGGTCGGAAGTGCCTATTAGGAGGTCATCGTCCGTAAAGTTTATGCAAGTGGCCCGCTTGGCGGTGAATAGGGCTTCTTATATATATTTTGCTCGATGAAGTATGACTTGTACTTCTCGGAATTTTACAAGGCCTGGACTAGTACTTCTCTTAGGTCTTGTGACATCATCAATGCGTCAAATATGCTCAGTAGCGTTGGAATTTTACGCAGATGTGCCAACACATTGTATTCTTCGCCCGTCGACCGGGTCTTTTCTGAGTTCTTGCCTGGGCCTTCAACCTCCTTGCTTTTATTTTGGGCTTTATCTTTTCCCTTATCAGAGTCTTTGGAAACTTGTCTCTCAAGTACATAGGTCCCAGACCGGAGCACGGCTTTGCACTCTTCGCTTTTGGTCCGGAGGTGCTCGTTTCTCCTTCATCATTTAGGAAGAACATCTCTTCTAGCGTTGGCATATTTTCATCATGGGAAGAATATACCATATTACATGAAGCACCCCAGATTTCTTCACCTTCTTCTTTGTTTATTCCTTCATCTGTATCTTCTTTCTTTTGACTTAGGGTTAACTTCTCTCAGTCATTTTTGGAGATGAAGTGTTGAAGGGTAATCGCCTCGGGGCTGCCCTACTCACATTCTTCTATTTTGTCTTTCTTGTACTTGTTATTTCAGTTGTGCTTCTTCTTTTTCTTAAGAACCTGGTCTTGACTCTGGTCCACTTTGTAATACACTCTGGGCCTTGGTGGGATTATTGGCGTGATGTCGTCTTTCCATTTCATGCCAGGTTTTTCTTGAGGTCTTTAAGCATCTTGGTCGATTTCTTTGATAAGTGAGTAGTCCACTGTTCTTCTTTGCTTTCATTTAGTTGGTCTGGGCTCTTCTCTTCTTCGTGAGAGATTGTGTTGGCCTGTTCATGGACAGCTGGACTTTGTAGGAATCCTTTGGGTAGGGTGATTTCACCATTCTTGTATGCTTTCTCAATCCAATCTTTGAAGACCCAACAATCTTCAATTGTGTGCCCTAGTACTTTGTGGTATGGGCAGAAATTAGGCTCGTCCGATTTATTGGCATCTTGTGGACGTTTACTGGCCGGCAGGGCTAGGCCGTTCTTAAGCGCCCCTCTGAAGATTTGGGCAACTTTATCCCTTCTGAAGGAGTACGGCTTAGTTTTCTTTTGTTTGAGGGTTTCAAAGGCCTGTGAACTCCCTCCTGGGTTGAGTCTAGGCCCTCTGTTGTAATTGTTGCCACTCGTGCTGCTGCTGCCGCCTTGAGTATTCATGTTGGCGACCATCTTATCTTTTAGTGAGGTGAATGCCACTTTAGTTTCGGCTCGGGCTCCTCGCTGTGGCCTGTTGCTCATAAAATTGGGCATAGTTTGTGGTGACATCCTTTCCATGTTGGACACCGACCTGAGCAAGTCTTTAAACGTGTTGACTTTTGTTACGCCAAGTAACATGCCCATCCACCCATCAATATTTTTCGTTATTAGCTTGACGACCTCATCTTCAGTTAACGTGCGGTCGCATTTGATGTTGAGTTCCGCCACCTATTGTTAAAGTCTGTCATTGACTCTCATTTCTTAGGTTTGGTGCTTGCCAGACCGGCTATGTTTATTTTGTCAGACACCATGACAAAGCGCGCCCTGAACGAGTCTGTCATCTCATCCCAGGTCCTGATGTTATTGTTTTCTAATGAGTAATACCATTGAAAAACGGTTCCCACCAAGCTTTGAGAAAATTATCTTAACAACAGTGCATCATTGCCGCCCGTGTTGCCGCACGAGGCTACAAAGTGGGCCAGGTGTTGTTCGGGGTTTAGGTCTTTGTTACCTTCCCCGGAGAAGGTCCTGAAGCGGGGAATCACATACCCCTTAGGATATTCTTCCAAGTCATACACAGCAGGGCATGGATGTCCACAGTTCTTGACTGGAGAGATGGCGTATCCGCCTCCAGCTATTTGCATTTGTTGGGCAATTATGGCCTGAATCTATTTCCGGGATAATCCCGTTGGTTCAGCCTCCACTTCCACTGTTCTATGTGGATGGGGTTTAGAATTGACAGGTTGCTTTCCTTTGTGATTGCTTTTGGTATTGTGGACCCCTTCTTGACGGGGGCTACAAGCTCTTGGGTTGAAATTGGCGTCTTGCGACTCTTGTAGTGATTTGACCGCCTTAATCAACTCTTCATTTTGTTTTAGCATGGTATCTATCATCTCATGTTGCATGATCAGTTCTTCATCCCGTGTCTCGATGTGGCCTTTTAAGATTTCGATTTCATCGATAGACTTCATTGTTAAAGAGATCGGGGTTTTCACTGTTGTCTTCCCCTTCCCTGCCGTTACCTTCAGGATTGACTCTCTTGGGTGGTCTCCCTTTTCTACCATTATTCTTATTGGTATTAGTAACATGGGCTTGGTTAGGCGGGGACTGGTCCTCCTAGACCATATTCACCTCAGTATATGTGTCTGGGTCAATGTCATAGCTTATACTGATGGTGTTGACTGAGAAGTGCTCCTCGTAGCTTATACTGATAGTTTAATTTAGAAGCCGGAAGAAATGACTATAGTCTTTTACTTTTTTTTTATTAATAACGTGAATGATTATAAATAGCCATCAAATCATCATTACTTTAAACTGTTTAAACTGTCATGATAAAATACGGGACAAATGCTTTGGGATCGTTATCGCCTCCTTTAATTATATTGTTCTAGCCTAAAAGTTATTGTTTAACCGACCACTTACTAGGGTTTATGTTTATCTTCCTCCCGCCGCGTGCTCAACACTTCAACAGAGTTCGAGACAGAAAGAGAGATGGCGGCTGCGGCGGCTCACGAACCGGTAACCAGGTACGAAACAGACGTCGGACATGGAAGAGAGCACCAAGACCCGATTGAGACCATAGACGCGTCATCTCAGGAAGAAGAAGAAGAGGAAGATGACTATGAATCCGAGACATGGTCTGATTCCGACGTGGGAGAGGCGCTGGATTGGCTGGACGCCACCGAAGGACCCATATCTGGTGTCTCGGTCTCTGGAGGTGGCACAGCTTTCTCTGGCGGCAGTGCGGCACCACGCAGACCTAACGCGCATGGAGGGGTGCTTTCGAGGCCTCTCCAACCTATGTCTAATCGGAGCCAGAGATTCACTTCTCATATCAGAGCCGATCCTTTAGAGGTAATCTAATGAATTAAGTTAGATTTTAAAGTTATACCGAAGTTAATTGTGTTTTTGGTATAAGTAATTTGCCTATTGGTTTCAGTTGAGGTTAACTGGCCTAAGGAGGTAAATTGATTCCTTGCCAACAATTGCTACATCTAGAAGACTATGTTTTTTTTAAGTTTATCGAAGATCTGAAGAGGGAGACTGCAAGTGATTCATAAATATTATATTTGTGAATTGCTGATATCAATCCCGTCGTTTCTTTGGTTTCAATAAATATTAATTTAGTATTTCTATTTTTGAAGGAATGGGAAGGGAGATTGAATGTAGGGATGTCCAATTCGGTTACAACTGAAATAAGAGAGAGTGTTAAAGGAATGTCAATTGGAAAAACTAGGACTACTGAGAAAGCTGACCGAGCCACTGTTGAGCAGGTCTGTGGTAAAAGCTTCACCCTTTTACACGTTTTTGTTTCACCCTTTTTGGAAATGAATGAACAGTTTTTGTCTATATAATTGTTGCAAAGTAAACAAGGTGCTATTTATTACTGGAATAATCCCATTATTATTCACCATCAGACCATTCCAAATTGCCTTCCTCTTGACAAGCACTTTCATTTAAAGATAATTCTGAATTGAATTATAAATACTAAATAAGCTATAGGAAAAAAATGAAGAACTTTAAAGGTGATCTAACTTACTGCTTTTCCTTTGCCGGTGGATACCAAGTTAGCATCCATAAGAATCATGCTTCACTAGACAACATTATCTTGCAGGCTATTGACCCAAGAACACGAATGGTGCTATTCAAGATGTTAAATCGTGGCGTTTTCAATGACATCAATGGTTGTATTTCTACAGGAAAAGAGGTACATTGTTAAGTTGTTTATTTATTTTTTAATACAAATGATATATGAGGTTCTTACTAGAATTTTCGTTGTATAGGCCTTCTGGTGTAGGATTCCGGTCTGGGTTTATTTTTAGTCTACCAGTCTACCCCAATTTATTTGGAATTAAAGGCTTTGTTGTTGTTGTTATTGTTGTTGTTGTAGGCCTACTGGGGAATCAAAACTTGAGGCTATAGTTTGATATCATTCCAACTGATCTTTTTTTTTATAATTACTGAGGATCAAATTCATGATTACTGACTACATGTTCTAGATCAACTTGTCGTACAACAATATGCTTTTCATTTCCAGCTCCTAACCTGCTTGTGGCTCATGAGTAAATACTTTTGTGCATACAGGCTAATGTTTATCATGCCACAAAAGCTGATGGTTCGGAGCTAGCTATTAAAGTCTACAAGACTTCTGTTCTTGTCTTCAAGTATATACTATAAACGTGTTTGTTTAATTTTCAATGTTATGGGGGCCATTTCTTCTAATTTAGAATTTTGGATTTTATAACTTGATTCCAGTGAGTAGTTTAGTAAAGTTTATAACAACTTGACCTGAAGTCGGAAAAGGTAGTTAGAGAATAATTATATCATTCTGATTTGATTGCTCTTTCGCATTAAGCAAGGTAGCATGAACACTGTAGCAGTAGAAATGGTATATCTTGTTATATATCATTTTAAAATTTTGTTCTACCTGTCCTGAAGTCTGAAAAGGTATTTCTTGTTATATATCATTTTAAAAATTGTTCTACCTGTCCTGATCAGGCTTTATTGGGAACCACAAGCCTCTAAGCCATCTATCAGTTCCATGACTTTCTTTGTCATGCCTTGGCTTGAAATTGTATTTATGAATTTAGTTATTTTGAAAAGTCAAAGTGTACAATATTTTTGTTGTTCTTTCAGGGATAGAGACCGGTATGTCCAGGGAGACTATCGTTTCAGGCATGGATACTGCAAACACAATCCTCGCAAGATGGTCAAAACTTGGGCTGAGAAAGAAATGCGGAACCTCTTGCGGTAGGATATAGTCCCATGAATTTTTTTGAACAGAACTCCTTGTCATGATCATTTTTTTTATTGTTTTTAATGTAAACACGTGCTTTAGAGTGAAAGCTGCTGGAATAAGATGTCCAACACCTCTGCTCTTAAGACTGCATGTTTTGGTGATGGAGTTTATCGGTTAGTATTTTTTTTCCTTTCAGTTCTATCCAATCAATCTGAAGTTGCTCGTCTTGTTTTTTATTTTGTTTCATGAATAAATGAAACATTGCACATGAAGTTGCTAATAGTGGTAAAAACTTCTCAGGAAAAGGAGGATGGGCTGCGCCACGACTCAAGGATGCAAATTTATCTGAAGAGAAGTTGCGTGAGAGTTATGTTGAGGTAGTTGCTGCCATTTTTTTTTATGGGGGTAGAATTATTTTATTTTATTATTTTTTTTTTGGGTTGGGTCATCTATTGGGTTAGCAGTTAATCTATTCCTTGCTATGTTGGGTCTCCATGCTGTATTCTTCAGGTTTATAATATCAGGTTCATGCACTACACTACTCAGTTTTGGGACCATTGTTGTGAGTTGATGCACTTGTCTGTCTGTACTAAACTACTTGAGAGGAAATGACAACAGGACAGATTTTCTCGATTGTATAGTTTAGTTGAGCTTGGTTATAGGTGATATTAGGGTGTCATGTTGCTGTAACAAAGAGTTATGCTTTTCAAATCAGGCTATCTTTTGAATCAGACCTATGCAGAGTGTCTTCCTAATAAAAGAAGCATAAAACTATCCTGGGCACATTAGGTTGTTGATTAGTAACTAGTTTTGGCACAGTTTGTCCCATAAATATGATGTTGCAGTTATTACTTCTATTTTATTATATTTGTTTCTTTTGTTTCCTAGATTATCACAGCAACGAGGACATTATATCAGAAATGCAAGCTGGTACATGGGGATTTGAGTGAATATAACATTCTTTATTATGAGGTACAACTACAATTTTCAGATATAAAATAAAAAAAAATTTTCTGGACTAAATTATATTATGACACGATTGATGATTCTTATATACCACAAAGAACCTTAGCATGTCATTGTACCCCCTAAAAATACTCTCTTTACCATTTCAAAGCATGATAATATCAACAACCTTATTCTCCCACCTTTTCTGTTGAAATTTGGATATCGGCTATCCCACTTTGTTGATATAGCAATTGTTTGTTTCATTGTGGCTATGGATATTCTTTATTACAAACAACTGTGAATGACAGAAATTTTGGGATGAGGAAGCATTGTGATGACATGCATTTCTCAATTTCTTTTAGTTTTTTTTTTCTGAGAATGATTTCTGTTGGTTCATTTGGAATCTTGACTTGCTTTTCTCACTATTATTCACAACATATGATAACTTTGGATGTAATTTTGATATTTTTTTTTTATGATTCAATTTTGCAGGGTCATTTGTACATTATTGATGTATCTCAGTCAGTTGATCTGGACCACCCATCAGCGCTGGAGTTTTTAAATGAAGATTGCTTGCATGTCACTGTAGGACATATTCTTATGCCATTCTAATGATTTATTTTTATGTTTAGTGTTCATTTAGTTTTTTAGCATTGGGTTGTGTTGGCAACTAACCTGATGATCATGACACATTGTCATGCACGGTGATAAAATTTTAATCTGGGTAAATTTTGAATGCCAGACATAAGTGTTTTTCTAAGTGCCGTTTAAGTTTAGCTTTTAGTTTTAGGCCCAATATAATTTTTTTATTAGTGTCTTTTTAAGTTCTTTTTTTATCTTTAGTTTTAAACAAGATGTAAATTATCTTTAATCATACAACAGGATTTCTTCAAAAAGCATGGAGTTGCAGTGATGTCAGTTAAGGAGCTGTTTGATTTTGTAATCGACCCAGCAATTTCAGATGAATCTGTAGATGAGTATCTAGAGAAGGTTACTCTCTCTCTCTCACACTCTCACACACATGGTTTTATTCTTACATCTGCAACAGTGCAACACTATTTATTTTGCTGCTTCTGATACCTCATCACAAAATTCCTGACCTTTTGGTCTGTTAGGGTGTATAGTTTCTTATGATATTAAATTTCTTTGTAAATGTTTCTCTGTATGACAAGTACACTCATACCATGATAGGTAACATGGTAGTTAATAAATTTTTAGTTAGAATTCCCTTTGGTTTGGCTTTGTTCTTATTTGCTATGCTAATCTAAGGGATTAAAAAAGGGTGAAACAAGGAAGTGGTTTTGTCTGTTGTTGTGTTTATTTTGTCGGATGAATGGTTTTAGTCATTCAAGCAATCATGGACAGCAGCGAAAACTTAATTTTTTAATTTGAGACAAACTTTTTTATTTTTTTCTAAGAAGTGGGTCCAGTGCAGACAGCATAAAAGGTAGAGCGTTTGAACCCTAGTTGTATTAATTTTTTATACAAGTTATCTGGTTCAATTTCAAGTGTGTGTTAAGAAAGCATAAAAACTTTCTTTTATGGTTTTACCAGAGTTGGTGCTTTCAGTATACTAATTTTCTTGAGTTTTAACTTCAGGCCCAGCAGAAGGTTTTGGAGAGAGGAAATGTAGCCGCCAAGGATGACACCATCTCCCCTACAGTTTTTGTTGAGGTCCTCTCACTTCCTCTTTAAAATGATGTTTGATTGAGACAATTATATGTTAACCTCCCCAGTAAATGCTACATCATTAATACCGTAAAAGGTTTGGTAGCCCTATTGGTAATACAGAAGTATTGTCTATGCTGGGTGCTGGTCGTCATGCCTTTCCATACAAACTGTGTTGCTGAGCAAAGGTCTTTTGGGTTCCCTGCAAACTACTTTAATCTTCATCCCTTGAAACTCACTGTTAAAGGTGACCAAGAATAACAGATCAAATTAATGAATGTTGCTGAACAAAGCATATTTGTATCTGATGTTTATGACTGGTATTAGGTGTTCGTGAAAAGTTTCTTGTTTTATAAGACGATCACTGATCCATCAAGGTGTTATCTGGTGTTATAGTATTTTATTTTATGTCCTGGCCTCATTTTTCATTTTTATCCTGTTGATAGCTCCTGCATTGAATTTATTATCCTACTGCTGATTTAGAAGTGTTTTTCTTATTTTCGGGTGATGAAAATTTACATGTGATCTAAATGATTGTGGGTGAAGTGGCAGGGCTCAACAGGTAGGGTTATTGTCTGGTAAATAAACTGCAAAGCCCAAAATAAATAGAAATAATAGATTCAACTGGTAGGGTTCACTTTGTAATTCAAACTAAATATAGGGATCTGAGCTTTAGGTCTTTAACGTATATTTCTACTTTTAATTTTCTTCAGACCTTAAACTATGTGAAACAATGTGAAGCTGACTTGGTCAACATGGCAATGCTCCAACGGCCCTCACTTGCATATGAACCAACCACTGATGCCATGTATGACAAACCCCTTCAGGGGTTTGTTTCCTTAAGAGAGAATGCTGGAGAAGCAGATAGAGAAGTAGGAAGGGAAGAGATTGCTGATAAGGCGGGAGAAAATGATGATGAGAGTTCAAGTGGGGATGAGTCATATGCTAGTGTGGATGAAGAGGAAAGGGATGAGAGGACAGAAAAAATGGGGCCTGAGGAGAGGAAAGCAGCACGCAAGGAGAACAAGAAGAAGGTGAAAGAGGAGAAAAGAGAAGCTCGAAAGACCAAGGTGCCCAAGACTGAGAAAAAACGAAGGAAAAAGCTAGCTAAAGCCAAATGTAGGCGGTAGGCAACTAACTAGCAGCGAAGAGATTTTTGCATGATTGCAGCAAGAGATAGAGATAAATTTTCTATTGTGTAATGTTATTTCAGTATAATTTTTGTCATCATTATTTATCTACATATGCGTGGAAACTTTTACAACATGGAATGCTCAAGTCGATTACAATTAAAAGGGGTGTATAACAACAGGTTGGTAGTGATTCAAGTGCTCTGAGGTGTTGTGAGTTACTCCAAGTTGTGAGTTACTCCAAGTTGAAGTTAAAAAGAACCTTACGTATATGTAATGAAGTTAAATTACCCTAATTTCTTTATGGCATTTTTATCTACTAATTCACTTGGTGACATAAAGATAATTGAGACTCGGTCATGATTTTAAATGAAGCACTATATACTGTGGAAAAATGTTGTAGAGATATTATTATTGATATCGTTATTGATACAGTTTTATTATATTGTCTTGTATGAATTATTGTACACGATGTCTTAGTTATTCCTCTAATTTATTAATATGTATAATAACTTATTTAATGTATATAATAAAGTTTGTGTCGATAATATAAATAACCCTTGATAAGAATGAATATTGTGCAAGAATTTAATTGAAGTTCAATGCAATAGAGATGATTAAAGTTCAATAGAGTTCAATCCACAATCCAATTTCCTTGATCAGATTGAGAAGGAGAGGAGGAATTGATTTTGTAATATCTAAACGAACCCTTCTACTTATCAGATAATTACTCACCTGCCATTCATTTAGGGTTGAAACAATCAACTCATAAGTGATTTACTTCTAAAAAAAAGAAAGACGATCAGTGGAGGAGATGTTATCTATCACCACTTCGGCTTCAACTGCTGACTTGAACGACTGGAGACAGAAAAGGAAAGGGGTAAAGTCGAGGGGCAACATAAATACCCCGTCGTAATCAAATCAACTCTCGCTAAATATCTCAATTTTTCACGAGAGTTGTCAATGCAATTTTAAGCTGTTGAACTATCGTCGACTCCAAATAGTATTGTCTTCATCTCTTCCGATCACGAAAAATGCAATTTCTCCAATTCCATCTCTCATTTTCTCTATCGAGAATCCATTCTGATCACAGTGTAAGTGTGTATGTTAATGAGAGTAATGGTAAAGTTAATTACGTTTAAAAATTTAGGCTAATGTTTTTACTAATTAGTTTATCCTATAAAGCATATCTTTAGCCTAATTACGAATATCTCTATACATATTTAAGTCAGACGTTCTATATGTTGCAAATTAATAGTGGTTCTAAAAAAACTCTTAGAAAGATGAAGAAATTTCAGAAAGGATTCTGTTAAAAACAAAAGAACAAATAGACTTTTGTTTAAAAGCAAGTGAAGATGTTAAGCTAAAGTCAAAACGCAAAAGAGCATTGGATTGAAAATGTGGGGAGAATGAACTCGTAGGATGAAATTTTACGGCAAAAGTATGTTTTAGAAATTTTACGGCGTAAAGAGATGATTAGATGCGCTAGATAGATGAATTTGATACGTGTGTGTATATATATATATATAGGGACCGCTACGATGATTTCATAAGAAATACTTATGATTCAAATTTCAAAATTTCGTACTTAAAATTTCAATTTAAATATTTTAAAAGATTATTCATATCATAATCTTGTAGATTATCAATTTTCATCAAATTTGGAGTTAGTTCACTATGCTTAATAATTTTTGAAGGTCAAATTTTGCTATCTTTCAAAAATCATTAAGTATAGTAAAATAATTCAAAACATGATGAAAATTGATAATTTATAAAATTATGATATGAAGAATTTTTTGAGCTATTTAAATTAAAATTTCGGACGAGAAAATTTGGGGTGTTTCGAGTTTTCTATCGCTCTTTTCATTTTTTGATAATAATGTACAAACATGGAATATTTTATTATTATTTTTAGAGTTGATTTTTAAAAATTAAAAAATACAACTTAGAAAACTCAAAACGCCTCAAATTTTTGTGCCCCATATGATTTTAATATGAAGAATTTAATGAGAGTGATAAATAAAAATTTGGAGATCATTTGATATATTTTTTGAGCTAGGATCACGGAGAGGTTCCATGCTCTTAGGAGCACGCTAGTTTTACTCTATCTCTCTATAATTAGGAGTAAATTTAGGAGTAAATTAGGAGTAATTAGGAGTAAATTTATTAATTTGTACGAAATTATGTGTATTTATGCAGCCAAAAATTTAAAAAAATCAAACAATTTGTTTAAACAGCTTTTTTAATGTGTCTTACTTACTTTTTGCGCAAAATAAGTGTCGTTGAATGTTCATATCGATGTGTTAATTGGATAATCTTCTAAGAGGCATAGTTAGGAGTAATTATATTATTTTCCATGAAATTACGTGTAGTTATGTGACAAAAAATGTTAAAAATCTTAAACAACTTGTTTGAACAATGAGCTTTCTAATATATCTTACTTATGTTTTATGAAAAATTAGTATCGTAGGATATTCATTTCGAAGTGTAAATTGGAAAATCTCATAATAGGCATAATTAATAGTAATTATATTAATTTTCACGAAATTATGAATAGTTATGTGGCCAGAAATTTTAAAAATCTCAAACAACTTGTTTAAACTGACTATTTTTAACACATCTTCCTTATATTTTGTGCAAAATTAGCATCATAAAATGTTCATATCGAAGTTTTAATTGGAAAATCTTATAATAGGCATAAATAGGAGTAATTATATTAATTTTCAAGAAATTATTTGTTGTTATGCGGCCAAATATTTTGAAAAACTAAAATAACTTGTTTAAACAGCTGATTTTAACGCGTCTCACTTATGTATTGTGCAAAAATAGTATCGTAGAGTATTCATATCGAATCGCTAATTGGATAATCTTCAAATAGGAATAATTAGGAGTAATTATATTAATTTATATGAAATTATGTGTAGTTATGAGGCAATAAATGTTCAAAATCTTAAATAACTTATTTAAACAGTAGTTTCTTAAGTATCTTACTTATGTTTTATTAAAATTTGGTGACGTAGGATATTCATATCAAAATGTTAATTGGACAATCTTATAATAAGCATAATTAGGAGTTGTGATATTAATTTTTATGAAATTACGTGTATTTATGCATCCAAAAATTAAAAAAATAAAATAAAATAACTTGTTTAAATAGCACTTTTTATTGCATCTTACCTATATTTTGTGCAAAATAAGCGTCGTAGAATATTCATATCGAAGTTTTAATTTAATAATATTATAATATACATAATTGGGAGTAATTATGTTAATTTATATGGAATTGTATGCAGTTATGCGGATTAAAAATTTTAATAGCTCAATCAACTTGTTTAAACAACTGTTTTTAATGTATCTTACTTATATTTTGTGCAAAATTAGTATCATAAAATATTTATATCATAGTGTTAATTGGATAATCTTCTTATAGATATAATTAGGAGTAAGTATATTAATTTTCACGAATTTATATGTATTAATGGACAATGGATGTTGTAAATCTTTAACAACTTGTTTGAATGGCAGTTTGTAATGTATCTTACTTATATTTTAAGAATAATTGGTCTCGTAGGATATTAATATCGAAGTATTAATTCTACAATCTTATAATAGGCATAATTAGGAGTAAATTTATGAATTTTAACGAAATTTTGTGTATTTATGCAGCCAGAAATTTGAAAAAAAATCAAATAATTTGTTTAAACAGATTTTTTTAATGTGTCTTACTAACTTCTTGCGCAAAATAAGTGTCATTGAATGTTCATATGGATGTGTAAATAGGATAATCTTCTAAGAGGCGTAGTTAGGAGTAATTATATTATTTTTCATGAAATTACGTGTACTTATAAGGTATAAAATGTTAGAAATCTTAAACAACTTGTTTGAACAGCAGTTTCTAATATATCTTACATATGTTTTATGAAAAAATAGTATCGTAGGATATTCATTTCGATGTGTTAATTGGACAATCTCATAATAGGTATAATTAGGAGTACTTATATTATTTTTCACGAAATTTTGAGTAGTTATGCGGCCAAAATTTTTAAAAATCTCAAACAACTTGTTTAAACTGAGTTTTTAACACATCTTCCTTTTGTTTTGTGTAAAATTTGTATCATAGAATGTTCATATCGAAGTTTTAATTAGAAAATCTTATAATAGGCATAAATAGGAGTAATTATATTAATTTGCAAGAAATTATTTGTAGTTATGCGGCCAAAATTTTTGAAGAACTGAAATAATTTGTTTAAACAGCTGATTTTAATGCGTCTCAATTATTTATTGTGCAAAATTAGTATCGTAGAGTATTCATATCGAATCGTTAATTGGATAATCTTCTAATTGGAATAATTAGGAGTAATTGTATTAATGTTTATGAAATTATGTGTAGTTATGAAGCAATAAATGTTCAAAATCTTAAATAACTTGTTTAAACAAATAGTTTCTAATGCATCTTACTTATGTTTTATGAAAAATTGGTGTCGTAGGATATTCATATCGAAGTGTTAATTGGAAAATCTTACAATAGGCAGAATTAGGAGTAATGATATTAATTTTCACGAAATTATGTGTATTTATGCGGCCAAAAACAAAAAAAAAAAAAACTTGTTTAAATAGCAGTTTTTAATGCACCTTACTTATGTTTTGTGCAAAATAATCATCATAGAATATTCATATCGAAGTTTCAATTTGATAATATTATAATATGCATAATTGGGAGTAATTATGTTAATTTACCTGAAATTATATGCGATTATGCGGATAAAAATTTTAAAAGCTCAATCAATTTGTTTAAACAATTTGTTTTTAATGCATCTCACTTATGTTTTGTGCAAAATTAGTGTCGTAGAGTATTCATATCGTAGAGTTAATTGGAGAATCTTGTAATAGGTATAATTAGGAGTAATTATATTAATTTTCACGAAATTATATGTATTAATGGGCAATGGATGTTGTAAATCTTTAACAACTTGTTTATACGGCAGTTTGTAATGTATGTTACTTATGTTTTACGAATAATTGGTCTCGTAGGATATTAATATCGAAGTGTTAATTCCACAATCTTACAATAGGCATAATTAGGAGTAAATTTATTAATTTGTACGAAATTATGTGTATTTATGCAGCCAAAATTTTAAAAAAGTCAAACAATTTGTTTAAACAAACTTTTTTAATGTGTCTTACTTACTTTTTGCGCAAAATAAGTGTCGTTGAATGTTCATATCGATGTGTTAATTGGATAATCTTCTAAGAGGCATAGTTAGGAGTGATTATATTATTTTCCATGAAATTACGAGTAGTTATGTGGCAATAAATGTTAAAAATCTTAAACAACTTGTTTGAACAACAGTTTCTAATATATCTTACTTATATTTTATGAAAAATTAGTATCGTAGGATATTCATTTCGAAGTGTAAATCGGAAAATCTCATAATAGCCATAATTAATAGTAATTATATTAATTTTCACGAAATTATGAATAGTTATGTGGCCAGAAATTTTAAAAATCTCAAACAACTTGTTTAAACGGCTATTTTTAACACATCTTCTTTATGTTTTGTGCAAAATTATCATCATAGAATGTTCATATCGAAGTTTTAATTAGAAAATCTTATAATAGGCATAAATAGGAGTAATTATATTAATTTTCAAGAAATTATTTGTTGTTATGCGGCCAAATATTTTGAAAAACTGAAATAACTTGTTTAAACAGCTGATTTTAACGCGTCTCACTTATGTATTGTGCAAAAATAATATCGTAGAGTATTCATATCGAATCGCTAATTGGATACTCTTCGAATAGGAATAATTAGAAGTAATTATATTAATTTGTATGAAATTATGTATAGTTATGAGGCAATAAATGTTCAAAATCATAAATAATTTATTTAAACAGTAGTTTCTTATGTATCTTACTTATGTTTTATGAAAATTTGGTGTCGTAGGATATTCATATCGAAATGTTAATTCGACAATCTTATAATAGGCATAATTAGGAGTTGTGATATTAATTTTTATGAAATTACGTGTATTTATGCATCCAAAAATTAAAAAAATAAAATAAAACAACTTGTTTAAATAGCACTTTTTATTGCATCTTACCTATATTTTGTGCAAAATAAGCGTCGTAGAATATTCATATCGAAGTTTTAATTTAATAATATTATAATATGCATAATTGAAAGTAATTATGTTAATTTACATGGAATTGTATGCAGTTATGCGGATTAAAAATTTTAATAGCTAAATCAACTTATTTAAACAGTTGTTTTTAATGCATCTTACTTATGTTTTGTGCAAAATTAGTGTCATAAAATATTCATATCATAGTGTTAATTGGATAATCTTCTTATAGGTATAATTAGGAGTAAGTATATTAATTTTCACGAAATTATATGTATTAATGGACAATGAATGTTGTAAATTTTTAACAACTTGTTTAAACGGTAGTTTGTAATGTATCTTACTTATGTTTTACGAATAATTGGTCTCGTAGGATATTAATATCGAAGTATTAATTCCATAATTTTATAATAGGCATAATTATGAGTAAATTTATGAATTTGTACGAAATTATGTGTATTTATGCAGCCAAAATTTTGAAAAAAGTCAAACAATTTGTTTAAATAGATTTTTTTAATGTGTCTTACTTCTTGCGCAAAATAAGTGTCGTTGAATGTTCATATCGATGTGTAAATAGGATAATCTTCTAAGAGACGTAGTTGTGAGTAATTATATTATTTTTCATGAAATTACGTGTACTTAAAAGGCAAAAAATGTTAGAAATCTTAAACAACTTGTTTGAACAGCAGTTTCTAATATATCTTACATATGTTTTATGAAAAAATAGTATCGTAGGATATTCATTTCGATGTGTTAATTGGACAATCTCATAATAGGTATAATTAGGAGTACTTATATTATTTTTCACGAAATTATGAGTAGTTATACGACCAAAATTTTTAAAAATCTCAAACAACTTGTTTAAACTGCCATTTTTAAAACCTCTTCCTTTTGTTTTGTGTAAAATTTATATCATAGAATATTCATATCAGAGTTTTAATTAGAAAATCTTATAATAAACATAAATAGGAGTAATTATATTAATTTGCAACAAATTATTTGTAGTTATGCGGCCAAAAATTTTGAAAAACTGAAATAACTTGTTTAAACAGCTGATTTTAATGCGTCTCAATTATGTATTGTGCAAAATTAGTATCGTAGAGTATTCATATCGAATCGTTAATTGGATAATCTTCTAATTGGAATAATTAGGAGTAATTATATTAATTTTTATGAAATTATGTGTAGTTATGAAGCAATAAATGTTCAAAATCTTTAATAACTTGTTTAAACAGTAGTTTCTAATGCATCTTACTTATGTTTTATGAAAAATTAGTGTCGTAGGATATTCATATCGAAGTGTTAATTGAAAAATCTTATAATAGGCAGAATTAGGAGTAATGATATTAATTTTCACGAAATTATGTGTATTTATGCGGCCAAAAACAAAAAAAATGACTTATTTAAATAGCAGTTTTTAATGCACCTTACTTATGTTTTGTGCAAAATAATCATCATAGAATATTCATATCGAAATTTCAATTTGATAATTTTATAATATGCATAATTGGGAGTAATTATGTTAATTTACCTGAAATTATATGCAGTTATGCGGATAAAAATTTTAAAAGCTCAATCAATTTGTTTAAACTAAAATTTGTTTTTAATGCATCTCACTTATGTTTTGTGCAAAATTAGTGTCGTAGAGTATTCATATCGTAGAGTTAATTGGAGAATCTTGTAATAGGTATAATTAGGAGTAATTATATTAATTTTCACGAAATTATATGTATTAATGGGCAATGGATGTTGTAAATCTTTAACAACTTATTTATACGGCAGTTTGTAATGTATGCTACTTATGTTTTACGAATAATTGGTCTCGTAGGATATTAATATCGAAGTGTTAATTCCACAATCTTACAATAGGCATAATTAGGAGTAAATTTATTAATTTATACGAAATTATGTGTATTTATACAGCCAAAAATTTTAAAAAAGTCAAACAATTTGTTTAAACAGTTTTTTTAATGTGTCTTACTTACTTTTTGCGCAAAATAAGTGTCGTTGAATGTTCATATCGATGTGTTAATTGGATAATCTTCTAAGAGGCATAGTTAGGAGTGATTATATTATTTTCCATGAAATTACGAGTAGTTATGTGGCAAAAAATGTTAAAAATCTTAAACGACTTGTTTGAACAATGCGGTTTAATATATCTTACTTATGTTTTATGAAAAATTAGTATCGTAGGATATTCATTTCGAAGTGTAAATTAGAAAATCTCATAATAGGCATAATTAATAGTAATTATATTAATTTTCACGAAATTATGAGTAGTTATGTGGCCAGAAATTTTAAAAATCTCAAACAACTTGTTTAAACGACTATTTTTAACACATCTTCCTTATGTTTGTGCAAAATTAGCATCATAGAATGTTCATATCAAAGTTTTAATCGGAAAATCTTATAATAGACATAAATAGGAGTAATTATATTAATTTTCAAGAAATTATTTGTTGTTATGCGGCCAAATATTTTGAAAAACTGAAATAACTTGTTTAAACAAAATTTGATTTTAACGCGTCTCACTTATGTATTGTGCAAAAATAGTATCGTAGAGTATTCATATCGAATCGCTAATTGGATAATCTTCGAACAGGAATAATTAGGAGTAATTATATTAATTTGTATGAAATTATGTGTAGTTATGAGGCAATAAATGTTCAAAATCTTAAATAACTTATTTATACAGTAGTTTCTTATGTATCTTACTTATGTTTTATGAAAATTTGGTGTCGTAGGATATTCATATCGAAATGTTAATTGGACAATCTTATAATAGGCATAATTAGGAGTTGTGATATTAATTTTTATGAAATTACGTGTATTTATGCATCCAAAAATTAAAAAATAAAATAAAACAACTTGTTTAAATAGCACTTTTCATTGCATCTTACCTATATTTTGTGCAAAATAAGCGTCGTAGAATATTCATATCGAAGTTTTAATTTAATAATATTATAATATGCATAATTGGGAGTAATTGTGTTAATTTACATGGAATTGTATGCAGTTATGCGGATTAAAAATTTTAATAGCTCGATCAACTTGCTTAAACAACTGTTTTAATGCATCTTACTTATGTTTTGTGCAAAATTAGTGTCATAAAATATTCATATCATAGTGTTAATTGGATAATCTTCTTATAGGTATAATTAGGAGTAAGTATATTAATTTTCACGAAATTATATGTATTAATGGACAATGGATGTTGTAAATCTTTAACAACTTGTTTAAACGGCAGTTTGTAATGTATCCTACTTATGTTTTACGAATAATTGGTCTCGTAGGATATTAATATCGAAGTATTAATTCCACAATCTTATAATAGGCATAATTAGGAGTAAATTTATGAATTTTTACGAAATTATGTGTATTTATGCAGCCAAAAATTTGAAAAAGTCAAACAATTTGTTTAAACAGATTTTTTTAATGTGTCTTACTTACTTCTTGCGCAAAATAAGTGTCGTTGAATGTTCATATCGAAGTGTAAATAGGATAATCTTCTAAGAGGCGTAGTTAGGAGTAATTATATTATTTTTCATGAAATTACGTGTACTTATAAGGCAAAAAATGTTAGAAATCTTAAACAACTTGTTTGAACAGCAGTTTCTAATATATCTTACATATGTTTTATGAAAAAATAGTATCGTAGGATATTCATTTCGATGTGTTAATTGGACAATCTCATAATAGGTATAATTAGGAGTACTTATATTATTTTTCACGAAATTTTGAGTAGTTATGCGGCCAAAATTTTTAAAAATCTCAAACAACTTGTTTAAACTGCAGTTTTTAACACATCTTCCTTTTGTTTTGTGTAAAATTTGTATCATAGAATGTTCATATCGAAGTTTTAATTAGAAAATCTTATAATAGGCATAAATAGGAGTAATTATATTAATTTGCAAGAAATTATTTGTAGTTATGCGGCCAAAATTTTTGAAAAACTGAAATAACTTGTTTAAACAAATTGATTTTAATGCGTCTCAATTATGTATTGTGCAAAATTTGTATCGTAGAGTATTCATATCGAATCGTTAATTGGATAATCTTCTAATTGGAATAATTAGGAGTAATTGAATTAATTTTTATGAAATTATGTGTAGTTATGAAGCAATAAATGTTCAAAATCTTAAATAACTTGTTTAAACAGTAGTTTCTAATGCATCTTACTTATGTTTTATGAAAAATTGGTGTCGTAGGATATTCATATCGAAGTGTTAATTGGAAAATCTTACAATAGGCAGAATTAGGAGTAATGATATTAATTTTCACGAAATTATGTATATTTATGCGGCCAAAAACAAAAAAAAATAACTTGTTTAAATAGCCGTTTTTAATGCACCTTACTTATGTTTTGTGCAAAATAATCATCATAGAATATTCATATCGAAGTTTCAATTTGATAATATTATAATATGCATAACTGGAGTAATTATGTTAATTTACCTGAAATTATATGCGATTATGCGGATAAAAATTTTAAAAGCTCAATCAATTTGTTTAAACGGCTGTTTTTAATGCATCTCACTTATGTTTTGTGCAAAATTAGTGTCGTAGAGTATTCATATCGTAGAGTTAATTGGAGAATCTTGTAATAGGTATAATTAGGAGTAATTATATTAATTTTCATGAAATTATATGTATTAATGGGCAATGGATGTTGTAAATCTTTAACAACTTGTTTATACGGCAGTTTGTAATGTATGTTTTTTTTTTTGAAAAAAAGGCAAATACTGCCGGTTTTATTAGATGAAATAATAAACACAATTACAAAAACTGCCACAAAGCGTCAAAAACACACAGAAACCCCTTGACAACACAAGATTTTTGGTTGCCCGAAACTTGTTAAACCCTTGACAACACAAAGAAAACCCCCCCAACAAAAGCTTCAGTCACACATCCTTATTAAACACAACTTCAAAACTAGCACAAACACAAGCTTTACTGTCTACCACACGATAACTCTAAAGGCAGTGTGTTTAGCTCAAAACGCGTCCATCTGTTAATGCCAAAGCTGGGCCCACCACTTATAAAGGAATTAAATCCAAATCTCCTAGAAGCCAAACTTGAACTCCCCTCTTGATGGCATCCTTACATTGCCCTGTCCAATAATTCACCATAGAAATTATTAGTAAAACCTGATTTCTAACTGAACTTGCTGCCACTTTATCAAACACCATCAAATTATGATGTTTCCAAAGAGACCAGCAAATAAGGACCACCAGAAAACATTTTTTCATGTTTCCTGACAAAGTATCAGCAAATGCCATAATATCTGGAAACTTATTCCAGTATATATAATATTGTTGACATGTGCCCATCCAGAACCAGATTTGTTGAGCAAAATTGCACAATAAAAATAAATGGGATACTGTTTCAGTCTCATCACACAGAGTACAGAGAGTAGATCCTACCCAACCTCTTTTCACCAAATTATGTTTAGTAAGAATTTTGTTTTGAGCCACAAGCCACATAAACACTTTAACCTTTAAAGGGACAGGTAGGGTCCACCATATGTCTGATGAAGAATCAGATATCCCTCTAAATGAAAGCCAACTATATACCTCACTTGTTGTGAAATTACCAGACTCAGACAATCTCCATCTCAATTTGTCTCTATCCAATGATAAAGAGATCTTACCCACCAAATTGCATAAAGAATTAAATTCAAGCAAGAGAACTCCAGTTAACATCCTTTTGAATTTCAAAGCTTGCCCAGCAGACATCACCACTGTGAATACTGAAATCAATGGGTCTTCACAGAGCTGAAAAAGATGATGGAACTGGGAACTAAGGGCACAGTCCCCAACCCATCTATCTAGCCAAAAAGCAGTATCTTGTCCATTGCCCAATATAACTGAACTGCCAGTCTGACCCAACTGGCTTAAAGCATTAATTCCTTTCCAAACAGCTGATTGGTGTTTTAGGTGCCTATGATCAGAGTATTTTACTAGAACAAGTTGTTTCCAACAGGATTGGTACTGAGGATCTTTCAATTTCCACCACCATTTTAACAATAAAGAGATGTTCATACAATGCAGATCAAGTATCCCCAACCCACCAAATTGCCTAGGCATACAAATTTTTGACCATTTGATTAATGCAAACTTTTTTTTAGTGGAAGTACCTTGCCATAAAAATTGGCACCTAATTCTATCAAGCTTTTTCCTAATTTTAACTGGCATTTTGTACAGAGATAACATATATAGAGGTGTAGAGGACAAGACAGAGTTGATTAAAACTATTCTACCTCCAATAGACAAAAGAGCCCCTTTCCAATTAGGTAATTTCTTTTGAACTTTATCAATAACACCATTCCAATCAGCACAAGATAGTTTTTTATCAGACAAAGGAACCCCCAAATACTTCAAAGGAAATTGAGAAAGCTTACAACCTGCTAAGGCAGCAAACATGTGTGCTTCATCAGAAGATAGATTGACTGGTATGAGTTCTGTTTTGCCAAAATTTATTTTAATGCCTGACAAAGCTTCAAAAGCATATAAAGCCAACAAGGTAGCATCCAAACATTTCATATCTGCTTTAAAAAAAAACACAGTATCATCAGCATATAAAAAGTGAGTAATCATCAACCCTGTCTCAAGCATTGTCCCTAAACCTTCTATCATGTCTACTTGTTTTCCTCTAGTTAAAATTTGGCAAAGAGTATCTGTGACTAGATCAAACAGGAGTGGGGATAATGGGTCCCCCTGTCTTAATCCCCTTTTACAAGTAAAGTAAGATGTGAGGGAGCCATTAAAGTTAATGCATGTTTGTGCTCCTTTAAGCAGATTATCAATCCAAAGAGTCCATTTCTGCCCAAAACCCCTACTCCTTAACATCTCAAGCAAAAAAGACCAATTCACTCTATCATAAGCTTTTTCAAAGTCTACTTTTAATACTATACCTTTCTGGCCATGAACCTTAGCAAAATGTATGATCTCATTAGCAGCCAACACATTGTCTAAGATATATCTATCAGGTATAAAGGCTGCTTGTGCTGGATCTACTAATCTACCTACACATCCTAGCAATCTATTGGTCAAAACTTTGGATATTATCTTGTAACTACAATCAACCAAACTTATGGGTCTAAATTTTTGAATAACCTGTGCATTAGACTCTTTAGGAATAAGGCAAAGCATTGCATGATTTATTTTAGACACATGCAAGGAGTGTGTATAAAAATATTGCAACAATACCATCAAATCTGACTTTATCAAATTCCAGAAATGCTGATAAAATAAGAAGTTGAAGCCATCTGGACCAGGTGCCCCAGATGCTTCAAAACCAAAAACTGCTTTATGTAATTCTTCTTATGTAAATGGTTTTTCTAGTTCTAACCTGTCAGTATCTGAGAGTACATAATTCTCATCCCAAAAATCTGGATGTAAACTAGCTTGTTTGACCTCTGAAGAGAACCAAATAGGTTTTTATAAAATTTTACCACATGTGATTCTATCTGAGGTAGGGAGTCACTAAGCACCCCCTCTACTTCCATATTCAATATTAATTTTTTTTTTCTATTAGATGTAATTCTATGAAAATAAGCAATATTTGAATCACCAAATTGTATCCATTTCTCTTTAGCCCTAGTATGCCAATATTTTTCCTCCTCTAGATACAATGTATCTAGGGAGTGTTTGGTGAACATCCATGTCTCAGCCTCAATATCTGATAATTCTCTATAATCTTTAATCCTATCTAAATGATGTAAAGTATTTAGTGCACTTTGTTTTCTTTTCTTCTTCTCAGCAAAGAAATTTTTGCTCTAACCTTTCATTTTTCTTCTCATATATTTCATCTTTTCATGCCACTCCTTAGCTATATCATCAGACAATTTAAAATCTTGCCACCACTTAATAACTAAGTCCTGAAACTCAGGAATGTCTAGCCACAAATTATCAAAACGAAAGATTGTGTCAGTATGTAAATTTTTCATATTAGTGTGCAAAACTAGGGGACAGTGGTCTGATCCATAACTAGCTAGATCTTGGACCACACACTTGGCATATAAGGAGTCCCATTGCATACTACAAATGAATCTATCCAATAGAGCAGATTGCCTACCATTAGACCATGTAAATTTCCTACTAAACAATTCATATTCTATCAAATTATAATCATCTAAAAACTTATTAAAAGTAGAGCTTGCTCTAACATTGAATCTAGGTCCTGACTTTTCATTCCTAAATCTTATGGCATTAAAATCACCACATATCAGCCAAGCTGCATAACTAATTGCTTTAATATCTCTTAATTCCTGCCAAAACTGCTCTTTAACACTAGTATCTACTGGTCCATAAACTGTTGTGAATGTCCAATTCACATTATCAAACCTATTTTTGATCATAAGAGTTACTGAGAACTTCCCTAGTATAGATCTTTCTATCATAAATTTGGCACTATCACACCCTACTACAATACCTCCAGATAATCCAACTGAAGGTAATTGAATCCACACATCTAATTTGGATGACACTACCTTAAGCATTCTTTTGGAAAATTCTTTCTTTTTAGTTTCTTGTACAGTTAGTAAATCTATTTTATTATCTATTACTAAATCATGCAAAATAGTTCTTTTATGATGGGAATTCATTCCCCTAATGTTCCAACAAAGCACATTCATTGAATAGCTAAATTACCCTGTAGAGAATCCATGGGTACCACTGTCACCATCTCAAAAGTATTAGATTTGGACCTAGCAATTAAATGTTCTATTACAGAATTAAAACTATCTCTTTGCATGTGCCTTATATTTTGAATAATAGCATCTCTTTGTTCCATAGTAGTACCTAGTGTAACTCTATAAGTTCTAAAGAGATCTGCTACTTCATCATTTGTTAACCGACCAAAAGGAAATTGAGAAATTAAGGCACTACCTGAGGCTAATTGTGCTTTGGCCTTACTACTCCCCTGGAGACCCTTCACTTTAAGCCTTATACTTCTACGTATACAAGGTGGAGGTGAGACCAGTAGCATAGAAGGTTGAGAAAGAGTTTGACTCTGAGCTTGGATTAAAGTGAGCTCTTCCCCATCCACTTCTGCCTCTGCCCTGGATGAAGAAATATTGGTACCAGAGATTTCCATCAAGGTATCAGGAACCATGTTTGGTGCCGACTGCAAATTCAGCATCTCTGTGTCAATTAGCAAGGAGTCAGTATCCTGTGCAGACTCATGATTCAGTCCCTCAGGAAAAGAGTGAGGAGGAAAGGAAGTAGGAAAAGTAACAGAAGATGGTGATGAGCACATCGGTACCGGTATCCCCTTCTTCCCGACCACCACATCATCAACCTCCTGGTTCAACGGAGGTATCAAAACCAAATCACCCGACTCCATAATCTCATACTCCTCATCACTTGGTTGTATCGGAGTTTTGCCTTTACTTGAGTCTCCAGTGTTAGATTTCTTTGTCGGTGGAGCCACTCTTGCGGAGTTATTCGATCCTTCACCGAGATGAGCACGACCTCGAGGTTTAGATCGATCATTCCTCCAGGCCCCTGTCCGTCGGCGGTATTGATTGGGGAGAATGTTTGTCCAAATGCTGGTTGTTCCACCTCCATGGACACATCGTATCTAGTCCAGTAACCTTGCGGATCACAGTACATAACCCACTGCATCGATGGTAACTGAGTAGCTGCACATAAACCCACTCTTACTCGGGCAACCCTAAAATCAAGATGTTCCGCCGTAGCTGGATCCAAGGCCAGTACTTGTCCAAACGGCTCAAATAAGTGAGTAAACTCATGAAAAAACCAAAGCTTCATGGGAAACCCTCTAACTTGAACCCACACTGGGCGAAGCTTTGCTCCCTCATCCATCGCTGGATCTCAGCGCGCCACTGGCAAATCCATGTTTTCCACCCTTAAGGAACCTCTATTTGTAACAGTATTAAGCCATCTAGGGCTGGGCGCTTCAATCAAGAATCTCGAATCATCATAATAGCGAGCTATCCACTGATGCTGTGGCATTTGATGTCAGAGAGCAACTTCGATCCTAGATCTCCCGATTCCTGCCGAATCGGTTAAAACTATACTGTTGTCAAAACTCGCTTCGAGCTTTTGACTGGCTTCAGAGGAACAAAATCTGATCGGCGAAGTTACCATTGTTGGAGGAACCTCCCGATCTACAAGAGGACTAGGAGTCGGAAGAGATTTTTGAGGCGCCGCTATGTTTGATTTTGGAGATGTGCTCTGTGGATGCTTACAGTGGAAGCTTTTGTGTCCCAAACCTAGACATCAAAAGCACAACGTGGCATTTCGACAGTCCTTTGCAAAATGACCTTTATCTCCACATTTAATGCACATTGGAGACGATGATTTTTTGATCAGATCCACTCGTTTTGATACACGATCATCTCCATTTGATAGCGCCGAATCTCGCCTTCTCCATTGATGTTGAGCCCTAAAATGCGCAGCCATAGTACACTGTTTATAACTTGGCCTCGGGCTGCAGAAAGAATTAAGCAGCTCATTTAACTGCTTGAGAGATTGCTCCATCGCCTGGATCGTTCTCGCCAAAGGATCGGAATCAACAGCCTTCTGCATCCCTCTTGCATCTACCGTGCATCAACGTGCCTCATTTTGGTTCTTTTTATTATCTTGGATTCTTGGCTGATCAGGTAGAGAATATCGTGTAATGTATGTTACTTATGTTTTACGAATAATTGGTCTCGTAGGATATTAATATCGAAGTGTTAATTCCACAATCTTAC
>CM073747.1:17292714-17587479 GCA_037127355.1 Schoenoplectus tabernaemontani
TTTTTGGATTTATATATTATTTACATACTTTCAGATTGAGGGAATCCATTCTATACAACAAGTTGAGATTTAGACATAATTAAACTTTTTTATATCTTTTTTTTTGCAATAGTTTCGAATTGAGGGAATCACTTCTGATTTTGATTTGGATATATGTTTAGTCGTAGTATTAAACTTAGCTCGAAGATTCCATCTTTTATTAAAATTGAATTAATAAAAAAAAATTAGCAGACATTTTTGTATATCCTTTTGAAACTTGTTCTCAAGAAAAAAAAATACACAACGAACGTATCTTATAAAATTTTGTTTTATTTTATATATATGTTTTGTTAGTGTCGACATTTATTATTTTTAAAGGCAACTATGTGGGGCTTGAGCGTACGTCTCTCGTGACAGCGAAATTATACAGATAATTTGTAGTTCACAATTATACAAGATTAATGAAATATTAATATCAGTCATAGAAGATTTTTCATATTCTTACTCAATCAGACGCATTTCGGTCACTATTCCAATTTGAAAGTATCATGTTTGCTTACGTTCCTCATATTAACAAAATTTATATAAGTTTATAAAAATTTTAAAATAAAAAATACTTTATAAACATATTCTTAGCAGCTGACCCCTTTTATCAAACCATGAAATTTAATTAAATAATAATAATAATTAAATTAATAATTAAAATATTTAACAAAAATTAATAAATAACATAAACTAATTATTAAAGAAATATATATATATAAATAATAATAAATAATAGAAAATTTACTATTTATTAATAACTTACATAAATAAGAAGATTTAAAATATCTTTGAATAATAACTAGCCTTTGCTAAATTTAAACCCAAATCAATGATTAAAATTAACAATAATTAAAATAAAAACCAAAAATAATAATCGAATTTCTAAATTGAGCAACATAAATTAACAAAAATATTTTAAAAAATTCATAAACTCGTGATTGCCACACCAAAGACCACAACCATTCTGCCACATTCGATCCCAACCGCTCTATTTCCCTCTCTCTCTTCATTAATTCATCCCTTCTCTTCCCTAATTAAAAACTCATACTCTCTCTCTCCTCCTCAGACCTTACCTATCTCTCTCTCTCTCGCGCGAGAGCTGTCACTCCCGAGGGTTTTATTCGTCTCTCTCGCTCTCCCCCGCTCTTGTCTACCCCTTTCCATGCCACATCAAGACTCTCTCCCCCTTTTTGACTTTGCTTGCGAGAACTTCTCGCACTCTCCTTCTCATTCGTAGCTCATCTCACCCACTACTGTCCCCTCTCCCCTGTCGCCTCTTACTCCCTTTCTCGAGGCTCATCTACCCTCTGAGGACCCCTTAACTCGGCCCTAGGCTCTCACCTTGCTCGTCCTCTATATAAGCCGAGCAGCGCCCTCCTCCCCTTTCTCTTTGGCTCTCATGCGTTGAGAATAGATATATTAACTGATAAGAACGGAAACCACCCCTTTCGATTTGCAAAAGATATAAGAAAAAGAGGAGGGTGGTGGTCGTGCTTTCTAAAGGAGGGCTCTAGCCCTTTGTGCCTTCCTTGCTTGTTGATCTGGTTCCTCTCTAACTGGTAAATCCTAACCCGGATTTGCTCTTGTGATTGTGTGTTGCTTGTTGATGATTGTGCATGTTGTGGTTTTGGCTTGTTGATTTGGGTTGCTATTTTGTCTGACTTTGCCCTTTTGTGCTTGCTTTCCTCTGTTGCCTTGCTTGCTTTGCTGTTACTGATTAACCCTAGAATCAAAGTTTAGATTAATGATTGTTGAGGTTGTCTGTTGTTGCTTGGTTCTTTTGGTTTCTGTGCTGGTTCCCTGAGTGGACTATCTGTTGCGGTTGCTTGTCTTGTTGGCTGTGCCTTTTGTTGTTGGTACTGGTAGTCTTGACACTGGTACTAGTTTGGGAATATTTTCATTGGTACTACATTTGAACTCAATTTCTGATTAAGGGGTTAGTTGATTTTGTTGGGTCTGTCATGTGTTATGTGTGCTGGTTTGTCTGATTTGTTTGATTGGTGCTTTGTTGCTGGTTGTACCAGTTGCTGGTATAACCCTGATAACCCCTTATTCTTTTGGTTGTGCTGGTATATTCTCTTGTGGTATGTCTTTTGCTTATGGGGTTGCTTGTGCTGTTGCTGGTTTGGTTGCTTGTCTGGTTTACTTGCCCCTTGGCCCTTACTCTAAGGCTGGTACTGACTTTTTTTTTTGTGTTGGGTTCTCTTTTTGCTGGTTTACCTATTGTCTCTGATTCATTAATGTTGGTTTCTGGGCTGTTGTGTTATTTGTCCCTGTACTGGCACACCCTAGGTTGCATCTGATACCCCTGTGCTGTTGTTCTGGCATTCTGTCACTATACTGGTTATTGTTGCCTTCCTTGTTGCCAACTTATTGTTCTTGCATTCTGTCACTGTACTGGCACACCCTAGGTTGCCTTTTTTCTTATTTAATATGTTGCCTTGTGTTATGGCCTTTACTTGCATGTGACTGAACTGTTGGATTTCTGGGTTTGGGCTTTAAATATAAATTAGGAATTTTGGGTTGGCTAATAAAAAGAAATGAGGGAGAATATGAAAAATGGGCCAGAATTTAATAAGCAGGATTTAATGAATAAAAATCTATTAGGTCGATAATTGAAATTTTCATTAATTAAAACTTAATTAGGGTAAATGAAATTTAAAATAAAGCCCATGGTTAAAAGTCCTAAAATAATAAAGTGATTAAATTAAAATGTGCTTAATTAATTGACGCCGCCTCAAAAGATTTGGTGGCGTCATGGACTAATACGTAAACTTTAAGAAATATGAGATGATTATATTATCTGCCTCAAAATAAAATACCAAATAGATATAATAGTATCGAGATAGCCTATAATCCCGTACATTAAAAAACCAACATAGTCAATAAAATATAAACATTTAATTAAATTGAATTTACTTTTATTTTTCCTTTTATTTTTATTTCTATTTTTATATATAACATAGTTTCTAATAAATAAAATAATAATAATAATAAATAAAATATAATTAATAAATAAATAAAATAGAAATAATTAAGATTTATTAAAAAATAATTAGAATATAATTAATATATATTAATTAATTTTTCTATTTTAATAATTCAATAACATTAATTAATATATAAAAATATATTAATTAATTTTTCTATTTGAGATAATTGTAATTATTAGACTTTATTGTAATTTTGATTTCTTTCCTTAATTATAAATGTAATTATAATCAAAATTGGAGATGAATAAAATTAATTTTGGATTGATTGTCTATTGTGTGTTTTTAGAATTTTCTGGGTAATTTATCGACTTATTGTATTATTTACTATTGAACAACAAACCTTCGGGTTTACCGACTCGAAAATATAAGTGAGAAATAATAAACAATTAAAGGATAAAAAATATCAAAAATAAGGAATGCATTATAAAAGTGATAAATGATAAAACTCAACAAGAACAAATAAAAAAATGATAAATAATCAAAATAACAAATTCTGAACGAAATTTAAGAAAATATGTATAAAAAGGGATTAAACGATAAATATAATAAAACTGATAAAAATATAACAAAGAACATTCCGACACTATAAATATAACAGAGATGCTGTCAAAATTTTATGAAAAAATACGCTAAACCCGAAAGAACATTAATCGATACTCCGTTTATAAAATAAATAGAAATTATAAAATAATTCACGTTAAACTAATAAATGCTTAATTAAATGAATAATAGGTGGTATAGCTGGCTCGAATCCACTCACGGAGTACGAGGCAGATCCCGACCCTATATACACAGACACCGATCCCAAGACGGACGTGCTGCCTCCGAAGTAGAGCGGCCCCGTGAGCCTCACCAGTACTCTCAGGTACACATTCCTTGGATTTGATTTTCTTCCTTCAGAAATAGGAATCCATACCTAAAAATTATTTTGTTTTCAAAAATAAATTGAATTGCGATATTTTCAGACCAAACATCATTTTAGAGACCCGAATTTGACCTATCATTTGCATACAATATTTTAACCAGTATCTTTGGGTCCTACCCGCATTCGCATGTATCTCATGTCATTTTGTATGTAGATAGAGATAGAATTAGAACTCGGGAATTAGTCCCGAATTAGATTTAGTTAAGATATAAATAAATAATTAGATTATAATTAAAATATTACTATTACAATTATTAAATAATTAAGTAAGATAGGCAGTTAAAACATGCATAATAATGCATGAGAGTATTGAGAGGTAGGCTGGGTGATCTCAGTCTGAGGTTGTCTTGTATAACCAGACCAATGGTTTACGTAGGTGTCAGATTCGCCCGTGGGACCCCTTGGTCTGTATATATCTGAGTACCTCCTCACTTTGTCGGTCATTCACCGATCTCGTCACTTGACATGAGGTTTTATATTTGATCCGTATTATTATGAGAGTTTTATATTTGATCAATATTATTATTATTATTTATATATAATCTTTTCTCCAATTAAATTGAGTGATTAAGATATGGCCTTCAGTATTTAGTGTGTGCGGGGCATATTTGAGTTATGGATTCTATTCCTCTTTATTATATTATTATTTAGCTGGCTTATTAGAGATCTAAATATGTCTGAAGGGTTTTCTCCTTTGACTCCTGGTAGGTAGGTTCAGAAAAAATGATGAGCTCTCATTTGGCCTCTAGTTGGTAGAGAGAGTCTCCCATTTTGTTATTATATCCATTCCTCATTTTACGGATAGTTATGTCCTTATATCGATATGGCAACTGAGGTCGTATGTTTAATCTATTTGTTTTTATGTTATGAGGTAGACTACCAGATTTAGATTATCAGAGTACGTGATTTTTAGTCATTTACTCTTCTAGTGCGATATCGCACTAGAATGTCAAATTTTTCCGTTTATGTTGAGCATTGGCGCTCGCATAAACAAAAATTCTAAGTTTGTAAGTTGGGTCGCTGGTTGCACCCGATTAGGTAAGTCTTAAGTTCATAAGTTGGGACGCTGGTGGTACCCGCTTGAGGATGGGTCTGATAGTTAGCAAATCGAATTGTACCATGACTGTTTTTTTCTCGTATTATACATATATATTTTATATTATTTCTACAAATTTTTTATTTTGAGTTTCCTTATCATTCCATGGCATAGCATATTGATAAATTCTAAATTTTTTTATAAATGCCTTAAAAAGTTGCATAAATATATATTTATATTCATAAATAAATATAAAGCTACAATTAAAATATCAGCGCCGGTATTTCGGTCCAATCTAGGAAAAAAGATCAAATCTTAAGGCTGAATCTAAATCCGTACTGAGTAATTTTTAAATTACTCACGTTTCCATGGTGGTTGTGAGATCCAGATTTTCAAGTGCGGGATTTTTCTTGGAGAGAGTGCTATGAGCAGTCCTACGTGATGATAGAGGTTTTTCGCCACATCAAAATGTGAGTTGGGTAGTTTTGATTAGGACTGTTCAAGTTTTCGGGTTTTATTTCTTTTTTTGGGTCTTTATTTGAGAAATTTTGCTGCCTATTCCAATGAAGTCAGTCCCCCCGATGTCGGGCATTGTTTGTACTGTGTATTATGGTATGTATATTATTTTATATTATTATTATTATTTTGTTTATTCTATGACTGTTGTATCTTGATTTTTGAGTCTTCCGTACGCACGTCTCATCATGTGAACGTGGCGAGATTAATCACCCCTAACCGTTTCAATTATTTTGGATTGTGATACCTCTGGTTAGATTTTTTTTAAAAAAACCTTATAATTATGTATATTTCAAAAAAATATTTATATTCAAGAAAATTTTTAAATTTTGACCCCCAATGAAAATAAATTAATTTTTGCTCCCTAATCAAAACTCTATAGCTCCGTTCCTACATCAAAGGCCATAAAAATATCTAATAATTTTAACAATTTTTTTTAAAAGTCTTTGATGGAATATCAAATGATATCTAAATTACATGAAATTTAAAACACAATCAATTCATAAAGCTTAAAAATATATTTATAATTTTTTTATAAATTTATATGAAGTTGATTGTCAAAATATCAAAATAAATGATTGTCAAGACTCTGGAGAGATGCCAAATCGGGATAATTAAAATTAGGGGGAGGCGTGTGAAATTTTACTGGATTTTATTGTGAAGTACTACGATTATTTTCATAATTCCATTCAGGGATGGCAAAGAAACTTGTAGCTTGAGACTCGCTCGAAATTGACTCGCTATTGGGCCGAGCTGTTAATTAGCTGACTTGTTAAGTTAATAAGTTGTGCTTGAGCTTGGGCTGACTTAGCTTCATAGATTCATTTGGTTCGATAAACTATTAAAATTTATTATTTATATTATTTTATTATAAATTTTTAGCATAGTAAATAGTTTATAGTATGATATATACTAAAGTATTATATTTATTTTGCGTGAAATATATTATTATTAGTCATTTTACTATTTTTTGTATAAATTTTAATATAAAATATTATAAAAAAATATTATTAACTTAACAAGTCAATCTTAAATGAAAGTTTTTGACTTAAAAATAGTTAACGAGCCAACTAAGCTCAACTCGTTGAGTTAATAACTCTAAATCAGCTCGACTTAGCTTGTTTCGGCCCTAATTCCATCTTTCTTAAATTCGCTCTGGTACCTTACTTGGGCACCTCTTGTCATTTCTATTTCCATATGATTTTTTTATTGGAAGAGTTCCGATCAACTTATACTTGATTTTTTTTTTGAATTAGCATGCGGATAATTTACTATGAAATTTCATTAAACCAAATTGAAAAAAAATTACAGATAAAATAGAAAAGTGAAAAGAAGATAAAAAAAAATGAAATACAAACATAACCATACAAAAGAAATTTAAAAGAAAAATGCAAGAATAGCCATACTTGAATTTTTTTAATTCGTCTTATTTGTTTTATCTTATTCTGTTGTTGATAAATTTTTTATTTCTCCCTTCCCCTCTTGCGAGATCAACTTCGTATCTCTGTTTCTTCTTTTATTTTCAACTTTTTTTTCGTTTATGAACTATATACAAAGCCATAGTTGAATAAAAAGGAAAGATGAATCCAATCTGTAGTTCAAGTGAAAAGTTATTAGGTTGACTTTCAAGGGGTCTTGGTTCAAGTTTTAGTGAAAAACAATATTGTGAGAGATTTGCGAGTCGTCTTGATCTCGAAGAAATTAAATAAGAATTTTGTTGATAAATAACTTTATTCTCCGCAATATTTTTCGAATAAAAACTTTTAAAATAAAAAATCTTAGACATGCAATTTCAGATTGATTAACTTTTTTTGAGGGAAACAGTTTGGTTAACTTTATTCTCCACAATCTCTACTCATTATTAAACACGTATGTGTTCTAATCCTGCAACGATTCAGATTTTTTTATTGAATTTTTAGAGTTAATATCACTCATCGGATTGAGTTATTTATCAAATAATGTTACTATCTCTATGACCATTCGTGTTGAAGTTAAAATTTTCTCTCAATTTTGTTTGTTATATGAAATGCTACATGATTTAAGAGTATAATTGCTCTATTTTATTTTCTTTTTTTCTTATATTGCTATCAATTATGAATTTTAACTTTCTTTAAACGCTGAATGTTAAGTTTTCTCTCAATTTATATTTATTTTGTATTAATTATGTATTCATGATTGAAATTTATATTAATTACTAAATTATTTTTATTTTTATTTCCTTATTTTTCACTTGAAAATATGAATTTTTATATTTCTGAAAAATATCACCGTAGCAACGCACAGACAAGATATTAGTATTTACTGATTTAGCCTACATTAAAGTTACTTTCATATGATTGATATAAAAATAAGTTTAATTATAATATATTTTATTATAAACTATATCCAAGAACACGTAATTAATATAAAATAATAAAATCATCAGTTAGAACACATAGTTCTGAAGCGGAACCATAAATATTGATCTTTAAAGGTTTTTCTCAGATGTGATGATGAATAATTATTTAATTATTCCTAAATGAATTTATCTCATAATTATTAGGTATGCCACACATTGAATATTATAAAATTTAAATATTCTAACAATGATTTCTTATAATACATCGTTAAACATAAACCGTCTAATTTTCATTTTTGAACAGTAAATCTTGCATCAAGTTTATTTTTATTGATTCGCAAACGTGCAAGATACATATATATACAGTCACATTCAAAATGCTAGATTTCAAAAATTATAAATTTTTTTTGGTAATTATAGGGAATTGTCTCCTTTACTAATTAATTGACTATTGTCCATGTATACCCACTATAAGATATATATGTTTTAGGTGCAAAATAAAATTAACGTCCTCAAAGAAAAAGAAAAAGAAAAAGAAAAAGAAACGAATTAAAGTCATCAAAAGTAGGAGGCTTGATTAGCTTCAAGATTAGAACACTAAGAACAAAAATAAGTGCAATGCATGTGTCTGCATGTGGGCATCAAAGTGGACTAGTGTCTAGTGACATGAACACAAAATTAACTAAAGCATGCACACTGGACGGTCTGCTGTTGCATTTATGAACCCTAGTTAATGTAATTAGATATTTATTATGTTTAATTCAGGAGTTTGTTAGATCATCATCATGTATTAGAACCTATGCATTGATCTAAAAAAACTAAATTAGGTAATTACTGTTATTAACCTTCTAAGGTTTAATTAATAATTAATTATAAGTGGATGGATAACCTTAATAATTTAAGTTTAAACTATGATTGGTCATTATATGGTGCATTTTAGTTAATTTTATATAGTATCATTTTTTGTTTCTATTTATTTTTTCCTAATTTCTAAAAACTGATTTTTTATATATTCAAGTTTTACAGGTCATAGAAAAACGTCAGCGGTATCAAGAAACCCAATAAGGCCATTACGTGTGACTCTAGATGGCTTGAAAATTAAAATTAACTAAAAAAAATAAAGTCCTATTAATTTCTAACAATTAAACAATACAGTCTCAAGCGTGACAGTTGCAACTATGCTTGAGAAAACGACATTTGAAAGAAAGGTGCTTGTGTTCGGTTACTAGAGGATTTAATTCCTTAAATCCTCCTTTTTTGTACTTTTATACCTCTATCATCTCGGAATTGGTTTTATGATTTGCATGAAAGCATTGTTTAATTAACAGGAGTTATCCTAAAAGAAAAGGCCCTTAAATTAATTATCATTGAGAGCTGAGACTGAAACCAAGTGCGCTTGTTAGATATAGGAATAATACGGATTTGATCCGTACGATTAACGGCCCCAATTTGTCCCTGGCAAACGCATCAACTTGTTATTTTTTTTCACAAAAGTGTGGGACACATTTGGCATCGACAAAAGAGCAAACAAGGGGCAAAACATCCGTGGTACCACTTGGCACTTTTTATCCCCTGGTGCGCACATTAGCTTTCATAGAAAAAAAAATAGAAAAAGAAAATATCAATGGCCTGAAAGGAGGGGTTTAAATGCCGGGTTTAGCAGAAATATATTTAGAGATGCTATTATGGCTCGCCAAGTACAAAATATCTTTTATACTTTATATCATATCTCTCATTTTAGAATTTAAAAATATCAATTCAACTGTTCAAAATATTTTTCATATTAAACTACATCTGAATATCAAGTTTTATATTTTTATCTTTTTAAGAGGTAAAAAATCATTATTACTGAAGCAAAAGCTCAATGCATCTTCTACCTTTAAAATTTTTTTCAAAAAAAAATTTAATCTGATCTTTAAATATATTTTAACATGAAAATCACACTGAATGGTTGGATTAATCTTTTAAATTCAGAATAAAAAATATAACGTAAAATTTAAAAATATTTTATATTTTATGACTCACTGTAACATAAATATATTTTATATTTTATATTAAATACCAAGGAATCCAATCCCCCGACCCATTTCTCCTCCTAATCTAATTCTCGCATTAGTTTGTGGATTTTGAATGCTTCTCTTGTGCTTTCACTTTCACTTTAATTAATTTTGCATATCATCAAGTACAGATTTGGTGGGCATCCATTTCCACTCAAACTCGGCCCCTACTCTCCTATATTTTTACGAACATGGGCCACTGCCTAGCCCTCCTTGTTGTTGCCATCTATCAACCGGACTTAATTATTAATTAATTGATTGATTAAGTGCCACCAAAATTATTATAACCTGAATTTATCAACTACTGAAAAAGAAAGAAAAAAAGCGACTAGAATCAGACAAGTGTCCACGTACCCAAGATAAAAGTTATTCCGATTGTGAATTCCTTTCTTTTGTCATTTAGCACTGAGGTGTCAATTATTAATCCGATATGATTCGAACTCGATTAGATTCGATATGATTCGAACTCGATTAGATCCGATATGACTTGAAAATAAATGGATCGGATATGAGTTTAATTTTTTTGACCTAAATTCGGTCGGGCCGGGTTGTGGTCAACCTGATCCGACCCGATTAATTATATTTTTTATATTTTATGATTTAGTACTAATTAAATTTTAAATATGTATTAACTATATACTAATTAAGATTAACTATTAATTAATTAATATTTAAATACTTATAATAATATATAAATAATTAATAATTAATTATTTATTTTATACGGGTCGGGTTGGATATGGGTCAATATTTTTTGATCCGAATGTAATCGGGTCTGATTCGAATCATATCAAAATAATAATAAAATAATGATGACCCGACCCGACCCGACTCATTTACACCCCAAATTGGGAGCTATGAAATTGTAAAGACTAATTAAAGTCTAAGCATGGAGGGGAGGCATGGATGCTTGGTCATTAATGTTTTGTGATTTAATTTTGAATAAATGTACTTAAGAATCTATTGACTGGACTGAGGTTGATGGTAAAGTTAGAAGAGCACCTCGCCACCTTTTAATTAGTTTGATAAGAATACGAATCACTCCTTGCATTTTTTATATATATTGACGCTAATAAGTTGAGGTAGTAATCGTATGTAGGGTTTGAATTCAAGCTAAGTCAAGTTAGTTTGATATTTTGGAAGAAATTAAGTCGGGTCAGGGTTAGATTATGATCGGGTTAATTTATATATATTTTTTTTTCAGATTTTAGATCGAGTTTGACTGGATTGCAGGTTATTTGATTTCGGATCGGATAGGTTTAATTTTTTTTAAAAATAGATAATTGTCACATTAAAGTTAAAAAATCAGAAATTTATTATTTCAAAATTAAGATTTAGACATTTGTCTCTCCAAACTCATTTTAATTGGATATTTACCACTTTTTGAACTAAAATTAGGCATCTACCCTCTCAGTTTATGTTTAATACTAATTAAAGTCTAAGCGTGGAGGAGGGGAGGCATGGATGCTTAGCCATTAATATTTTGTGATTTAATTTTGAATAAATGCAGTTGAGAATCTATTGATTGGACTGAGGTTGATGGCAAAGATAGAAGAGCACCTCGTAACTTTTTAATTAGTTTGATAAGAATATGAGTCATCCCTATACATATATATAGTGAGAACTCTCTCGATATATAAGAGAAAGTGAGGCTATGATATTTTATGAACAATAAAATTTTTCGTGTTTCGCATTTATATATTAAATTTCAAAATTTGATACCTCTATTTCCTCTAGTAGATGATGGATTAACTGCATTATCTGATCATATGTGTTTGGATGGTGTGAAATAATATTGTTCTCAGAATAGTAATGATGTTCTCGAGTTAGCAATTATTCAAACACAAAAATAAAATCAAGAATAACAACATAACAGTGCAAATCCGTTAATCTATAAGAAACGTTGAGTTAGTGGATTAGTGTTCCATAAGAGTAGTGAAAATAATATTTTTTTTCTTTTATATTAATATGAAGTAATATTAAATAAATATTATTATTTAATAAAATAATAAAAAATAATTAATTATTTTAGTTATTCCCTTTAATATTCTCAAGTTGCTATTCAAATAACATTTTACTAACCCGAAATAATAAAAATTAGCACTCTTCTCATATTTCCCGAGATATCACTAACTTTATACTATTCTTAATTACTATTGATTAGAAATTTTCCAGGACATACTCTATTATAAAAATCAAAAGGACAAATTATTTAATAGCATTTTCGTAGTTCTAATATCAACTTGGCAGCATCAAATTCTTTTCATTGCTAGTTTTGCTTTGAAAATTTCTTTTCGAACACATAATCAAGTGAGTTTTTAAATGACATGATATTTAAAAATGAGTTTCTATTATATCAACATTTGTCCATACTTTCTAAATTAGAAATATCGTCCAACTCAGAAATTTAAATAGCAACTGACACGTAGAAGTTAGCAACTCATTAGAAACTCTCATTGAATATGCTCTAACATTTCTGACGCCTTTTCGTGAATACTACCAAAGAGGGGCACAATATCAAAATCAATCCATTCTGTTTTATCAAAATCTCAAATCTTCCAAATGTAATTTTACCAAGAACTCAAATCTTAAATCATCCATTATGTTTTATCAAAATCAAATCTTCCAAATTTATTTTACCAGGAAACAAATCATTAAGCACCACATCTGTGATTGGTTTTTTTGCTTATGCAGATTTCTTTTAGTAATTAAAGTAAAAAGAGGGAAATGATATAATTGCATCCGAGTTTTGCACCATTGGTCTGGATCGAGTTTGAAACACGGTCCAAGTCACTCTGGACAAGTTTTTTTTTTGCAAAATTATTTTATTTTGATTAATTATTTGTTAATGGTTTCTTTATTATTTTTTATTTTATTTAATTATTTTTAATGGTTTAGTTTATTTTTAATTGATTATTTAATTTTTATAATATTTTTATTCCATCCGACGCTCTCAATCGAACGAAGGGAGGCGAGATCGGATGACAAAATTGAAATTCAAACACTTCATCTTTAAACAATCATAACTTTTCATATAAAACATTGATCGAGGTGTGCTACATGATTACAAAAAGTTCACAACAAGATCTACTAGGTCAATGACTATTGAGATTACCGTAATGTTTTTTGGGCCAAAAAAATTAATCCAAGACCTCAAAAATACATTTGAAGTTTTGAGAATTTATTTTTTCGCTATTTTTTTATATTTTAAGCATTATGCTCATCATATATAATATTTAGTAGCATTTATGATGTATTTTTTGAATTAGTTACTTTTAATTATTTCTTTATATTTGTGTATGATTATGCTATAATATTAGCTAGTATAATATATTTTATAATTTTTCTCTTGGGAATACACAATACGATATTAACATATTATTATTCTAACTATATTTTTTGATTAAAAATCGGGCCTAAATGTAATAAAAATAATCTAAATCATTAAACATAAAATAGTAAAATAAACAAAACAAAAAAGAAAAAACAGAAAATATTAATTAATCATACAATTATCATTATGAAATAAAAAAATTATGTAGTTCGAATAATAATAATATATTAAATAAGAACATTATGAATATTGATTAATCAAACATCGATTGAGAGAGTCAGATGAAATAAAAACATTATGAATAATATATACATACATATATAGAGGTCTACTAATGCGTTTTATAAAGCATAAAATATTTCGTGCTTCACACTTATATGTCACGTTTCAAAATTCAAATAGACGATCCAAACCGTTAAATATGATTTTCATATCAAAATCTCCTTGGTGATTAAATTTTATATTTTTAGAATTTTTTACTATTTTTTGAATGGCTATAAAATTCATTGATCTGACATCTTCTGAACCATTCAATATCAATGATTTTCTATCCCTTTAAATAAATAGCAAAGCAATTCTAAAGAATATAAAATTTGATCATCAAGGAGATTTTGATATGAAGATCATATTTAATGGTTTCGATCGTCCATTTGAATTTTGAAATATAAAATATAAGCGTTAAGTACGAAATATTTTGTGCTTTATAAAGCATATTAGCACACTTCTATATATGTATGTATATATTATTCATAATGTTCTTATTTAATATATTATTATTATTATTCTAACTACATAATGTTCTTATTTAAATATTTTAAATACATAATGTTCTTATTTTTTTAAAAAGTTTTTTTTGAATATATATATATATATATATATATATATATAGAGAGAGAGAGAGAGAGAGTGAGAGTTGAACTACGATGTTATGCATAGCACAGATCGCATCCGTTATGTGAATCAGTTCTTAATTTTCAAAGTGTAAATGATCGATCTCACTGTACAAAATGATTTTCATATGAATATCTCGATGTAGATCAAATTTATATTTTTTATATTTTCTGTACTATTTTTTTAAATAGTTAGAAAATCACTTGATTTAGTTATTATGAGCCATTCAAAAGAAGTGATTTTCTAACTATCTTAAAAATAATAAAAAATAAAAAATTTGGTTGACATCTAGATTTTTAGACGAAAATAATTTTGTTTGGTTGGATAGATAATTTACATTTTGATAATAAAAATAATAATCTGTAGTATAGAAACGATATGTGTTATGTATAGCACCATAGCCCAACTCTCTCTCTCTCTCTTAATTTTTTATTCTCAAAATTTTAATTTAAGTAGCTCAATAAAATCTTTATATCATAGTCTTGTAGATTACTAATTTTTTCGTGTTTGGTGTTAGTTTACTATACTTAATGATTTTTAGAAAATAAGCATTTTTGACATATAAATTTTATTATTTTTCTATTATTTTAGGGCTATCTTTTAAAAATCATTAAGCATAATAAATTAATTCCAAACACGATAAAAAATAGTATTCTATAATATTATGATAAATATTTTATTGAGCTATTTAACTAAAATTTTGAGCATGAAAAATTAAAATTAAAATTAAAATTGGTAGCATTTCGGACGAAGTGCTACTGGAAGGATAATAGACAAACTCTCTCTATCTCTCTCTCTCTATATATATATAGAGAGAGAGAGAGTTATGCTACGGTTAGTCGTGAAGTATAAAACTTTTTTGTACTTTGCGTTGTATCTTTCATTTTTGAGTTCAAAATACCGATCCGACCATTCAAAGTATTCTTCATATTAAAATATATTTGGATACCAAATTTTACATTTTTTAGAAAAAAATTTCTACTTTTTTGAGGATTAGAAAATCGTTCTTATTAAAAATTATAAACTCAATGTATTTTCATCCCCTCAATAAAAATAGAAAAAAAATTCTAAAAATGTAAAATTTGGTCTCCAAATATATTTTAATATGAAGAACACTTTGAACGGTCTGATCAGTATTTTGAAATCGAAAATAGAAGATACGACGCGAAGTACAAAAACGTTTTGTACTTCGCGACTAACCGTAGCATTACTATATATATATATATATATATATATATATATATATATATATGTATATAGAAAGTTTTATATTTTTTAGAACTTTTTACTTTGTTTTTAGATAGTTAGAAAATTACTCCTTTTTAATGACTCATAATAATTAAATCAAGTGATTTATCTAACTATCTATTTTTTTTTAATATATAAAATTTGGTTTAGAACTAGATATTCATATGAAAAATATTTTGAGCAATTTGGATCAACCATTTAGACTTTGAGATTGAATAACTGATTCATAGCACAGAGACAATCCGTGCCATGCATAGCACCATAACCCAACTCTTTCTCTCTCTCTCTCTCTCTATATATATATATATATATATATATATATAGTTGTCTATGGTGTAACGCAAATTGCTTATGTGCTTTGGATCGATTCTTCATTTTTAAAGTCTAAATCATTTTTAAAGTCTAAATGATCGATCTAATCTGCTCAAAATGATTTTCATAAGAATATCTAGTTGTAGACTATTTTTTATATATTTTTAGAATTTTATATATTTTTAAAAAATAGTTGATCTATTATTAGAAGCCATTCATAATGATCTAATCTCTCTCTATATATATAGAGAGAGAGAGTCCGACTATGGTGTTTTACAAAGCACAGAGGCGTTGTGTGTTTTGCGCTCTATTCTTAATTTCAAGTCTCTGAACCATTAATTCTAATCTTTATATCGAAATCTATTAGTAAACCAAATTTTATATTTTTTAGAATTTTTTTACTATTTTTCTGGTGAGGAGCAAATGACCTGATCTGAGAATTCTGGTTCATCCAAAAATGACGGTTTCCACCCTATCCAAAAAAATATAAAATTTGATTTACTAATAGATTTTAATATGGATATTAGATTGAGTGGTTTGGATCGATAATTTCTAACTTAAAATTAATAATATAGTGTAAAGCACACAACGCTCTTATGTTTTGCAAAACACCGTAGCCTAATTCTATATGTATATAGAGTTATGCTACGGTTAGTCGTAAAGTACAAAAAAATTTATACTTCGCGTCGTATCTTCCATTTTCAAATTTAAAATACCAATCCGACCATTAAAAGTGTTCTCCATATTAAAATATATTTGGAGACCAAATTTTATATTTTTTAGAAATTTATTTCTATTTTTTGAGAATTAGAAAATCATTCTTATTAAAAATCATAAACTCAATGCATTTCATCCCCAAAAAAATAGAAAAAAAATTCTAAAAAATATAAAATTTGATATCCAAACATATTTCAATATGAAAAACACTTTTAATGATTGGATCAGTATTTTGAATTCAAAAATAGAAGATACAACGCGAAGTACAAATATATTTTGTACTCCACGACTAACTATAGCATAACTCTTTATATATATAGTAAATCTAGCGTGCTCTTAATCTCACGGAGATCTTTCATGAGCTTAACTCAAAAAGTATACATCAATTTATCTTCAAATTTTGATTTATCATGCTCATTAAATTATTCATATGAAAATCTTGTGGGATGCAAAAATTTGAGGTGTTTCGAGTTTTCTAAGTCTTCGTTTTAAATTTTTGAAAATCAACTCAAAAAATAATAATAAAATATTTAATATTTACATATTATTTTTAAAAATTAAAAATCTCGAAACACCCAAAATTTTTGCATCTTATAACATTTTCATATGAAAAAATTAATGAGCAAAAAAAAATAAAATTTAGAGATGTTTTGATATACTTTTTGAGTTAACATCACAGAAGGTCTCCGTGAGCTTAAGAGCACGCTAGATTTACTCTAAATTTATCTAGAATGCTTCTGTTAGCATTTCAATTGAAATGCTAACAAATCTAATTTTAATTTATGTAGCTCAATAAAATCTTTATATTAATAAATTTTGAGTATGAAAAATTAAAATTTGACTCATTAACATTTCAGATTAAAATGCTAATGGAAGCATAATAGATATATATATATATATATAGAGTGGAGATACCGTGAGCTTAAGCTCACGGAGGCCTTCCGTGAGCTTAACTCAAAAAACATATCAAATCATCTTGAAATTTTAATTTATCATTCTCATTAAATTCTTTATATGAAAATCTCATGGGATGCAAAAATTTGGAGCGTTTTGAGCTTTTTAAGTCACCGTTTTTAATTTTTTAAAATGATGTTCAAGTATTGAATATATTATTATTATTTTTAGAGTTGATTTTCAAAAATTAAAAACGATGACTTAAAAAGCTCAAAACGCTCTAAATTTTTGCATCCCATGAGATTTTCATATAAAGAATTTAATGAGAATGATAAATTAAAATTTCAAGATGATTTAATATGTTTTTTGAGTTAAGCTCACGGTATCTCCACTATATATATATATATATATATATATATTGTTTGTTTGTCTATTATGCTTTCAGTAGCACTACGGCCGAAACGCTACCACTCAAAATTTTAATTTAAATAGATCAATAAAATTTTTATATCATAATCCTATAGAATATTAGTTTTTATCGTATTTGGAAATAATTTACTATACTTAATGAATTTTGAAAGATAGCTCTAAAATAGTAGAAAAATAATAAAATTTGCGTGTTTAAAAATGCTTACTTTCTAAAAATCATTAAGTATGGTAAACTAACTCCAAACACGTTAAAAATTAGTATTTTATGAGATTATAATATAAATATTTTATTGAGCTACTTAAATTGAAATTTCGAGCATGAAAAATTAAAATTTAGACTGATAGCGTTTAAGTATATATATATATAGTTTGTCTAGCATTTAAGTATCTCAATAAAAATTTTATATCATAATCTTGTAGAATACTAATTTTGTCGTTTTGAAATTAGTTTACTATACTTAATGATTTTGAAAGATAGCCCTGAAATAATAAAAAATTAATAAAAATTGTATGTCAGAAAAGGTTACTTTTTAAAAATCATTAAGCATAATAAACTAATTCCTAACACGATGAAAATTAGTATACTATAAGATTATCATATAAAGATTTTATTGAGCTATTTAAATTAAAATTTGACTCGTTAGCATTTCAAGTTGAAATGCTAACGGAAGTATACTAGACAAACTCTATATATATTGACATGCTAAAAAGCTACTTACTACTTATGTGACAAGTACTTGACAAACAAGAAAAAAGTTTATAATATATATATATATATATGAGTGGATATACCGTGAGATTAAGCTTATGGAGGCCTTCCGTGAGTTTAACTCAAAAAGTATATCAAATCATCTCCAAATTTGAATTTTTCACTCTCATTAAATTCTTCATATTGAAATCTTATGGGTACAAAAAATTGGGATGTTTTGAGTTTTCTAAATCACTCTTTTTAATTTTTGAAAATCAGCTCTAAAAATAATAATATATTCAATGTTTGTACATTATTTTCAAAAATTAAAAAGAGTGACTTAGAAAACTTGAAACATCCTAAAATTTTGTACCCATGAGATTTCAATATGAAAAATTTAATGAGTGAAAAATCAAAATTTGGAGATGATTTGATATACTTTTTGAGTTATATATATTATCATATTGACATGCTAAAAGCTACTTATTTGACAAGTACCTGCAAACAGGAAAAAAAAGTTTATAGATATTGATTAATTGTCGAGTGTTAACTGCCAATGCGCAGTTGTTTGTGTGTACTTTCGAAATGTTTTAATATTTCATAATAAAATCTCCTTCACCTAAATCCAAAATCTACCATTAGTTATTTTTCTGATACATTTTTTCTCAAGTTGCTAACACATGCAACGTTCTGACACTTAATTAAATCAGATCTTGTGAATAATATAAATTTGCAAAACCTATTCTCAAATAAATAAGTAAATTACATAAATGGTCTGTAGAATATTACTTTGATATGAAATTGGTCATTAAAGTTTTAAAAATAACATTTTAATCCTTGAAAAATTATTAGCTTAATATTTTAGTCCATAAATTTTATTATTTACACAAATTAGTCTATCTTTATGAATGCTAAAAAAATAAATATTCACATTCATACCATATAATTGTATTTATAATATTTATGAGAAATATTTATAAATATCATTTCAAATAATTTATAATAATAGGAACATTAATGTAATATTTTTTATTACTACGTTGGGTACTAGTTTAACTGCTAAAAAAAATAAGGCTTTCATAAATGAGAATATCATTTTTGAATGAATATTAAATATCGAACCAAAATGCTATAAATTAAAACTTTAAGGGCTAAAATAATATCTTTGAAGTTTTAAGAATCAATTTGATAACAAAGCGATATTTTAAAAATCAGATTTTTTTAAAAACTTAAGGACCAATTCAATTAAATAGTGATATTTTAATACCATTTGTATAATTTACTCCAACTAAATATATAAAAACTTGCAAAACTAGCCGCTGACAAATGACAACAGAACCCGTATTAACTTCCCTTTAACAGACAGCTTCACACAGGAGGTCTCTCATAGTTACTGTATTTTATATTTTAGGACAGTTTAAGTCTAATTAATTAGAGGAATGTGAACTTCAACTGTTTATCATTTCTGTCTACTTAACAGTTATTTTATTTTTTGGTAGTTAACTAGTTTTTGCTTTTTATAGCAAAAATTATGATCATGCATGCACCTGAAATAGAAATGAAAAGGACGGAGCCGAATGCCCATGTGTCCAACACATGCATCCAAGTACTACATTCCTTTTCTCAAAAATAAAAATGTACTACATTCTTATTGAAGTTCGCACAACCTTGAATCCGGATGTACAGCTCACCAGCAGTTTACTGATCCAAGGACGATGTCAGTATTAATTATATTGGGCAATTTGAAAATTCCTTTCCTGTCCATCCAGATGTACATCTCTCCAGCAGCTTACTCGTATTCTTGTTTCCAAAGTTTTAACAATACAATATATCCTTGTTTTCTGGATATATGCATTCACAAGTTATTTTAAATACATGCGCTCAGACAGAAAGCACGAAAACACTTATGTGAACGTAGAGTTTCTGAATGCAGGTGTTTATCATGATTTGTGAATGCATATATTCAAGAAAACAAGGATAGTGTTGTTCAAAGTCTGAAAAAATAAGAATTTTATTGTGAAATATTTAAAATATGCGGATAGACAGAAAACAAGAAGTTCGGGCAAGTTTACATTTTTTTTAAGAATTTGAAATAAATGGTCATTCTCTTTGATCAAATTGTTCAACAAGGATATATTTTCCTCTTCACTTATATTACTTTCATTTTACTTTTAAAATGACGAAAATGGTGATGTTGTGATGATGAGGATAGAAATGCTATCATATTCTTAAGCTGATGAAGATCTTTGATAATTTCAACTCAAAAATCAAATCCAAATTGTTGTTCAAACAACTAAAACCGATCTACTTTATAAGGTGTTCATTTGATAAAGTCAATTATTAATTTAAAATTTATTTAGTATAAACTCAAATATTCAAAAATGAAAAAAACTGAATGTCTGAAAATAATTAAAAAATAGTCAATTTCTTGACCGCTTGATCCAGGGATAGATCTACATGGTGCTTGGGGGTAGTTGAGCCTCATGATCATATATATATTTTTAAATATCCTTACTTATAATATGTATATTTTTAGAAAAAAAATAGAAAAAAATTCTTACAATAAAAATAAATAAATTTTGACCACTCAAAAAAAATAATTCAATTTTCACCCTCTATCCTGAAGTCCAACTCTATACCTGTCTGGATTTTATAACAAATGGATTCAAAATGTGGATCTATATGCATAGAAATTTTAATTTCTGGATCTCAAAACATTAATTCAGTATCTAATAAAATCTTAAAATGAAAATCTTATAGATATAACATTTTTATTATTTTTTTAAAACTTTTCTATTTTAACTATTTTATGAAAGATGATAATAAAATAATAGGAAAGTACTAACAAGTGTTTGCCTACTTAGATTGATATTTTGAGCATAAGTAAAATCAAATTCCAAACCATTTAGCATTTCAGTTAGGGATATAAGAAAAATTTATAGTTCGTTTGTGTTCGATTTGAAAAAAAAATATTATAAGCTCTTTCGATTTCAAATTGAAACTATTTAAATCAAATCATTTCGATTCGAACTGCATACTGATCAAACTTAAACTATAAATAGTTCATTTGAAACTGGTTCATGAACTAATAAAGTTTGAATTTTGCTGATGTTGGGACTATCTGAATCTGAGAAAATATTTAGATTCTAAATTTTTGTTGAAGAATTCTAGTTTTATTTGCTAACACAGAACTTCAATTAGTTGGGGCAAAGTATACGGACCTCTAAAGAAATTCTAGGTTGTGCATGATTTGGAACGACGAAGAAAACAGGCTCATGAATAGAAAGTAAGACATAGATTACATGATGAAAGATCCAATATTTAGTAGAAGAAGAACATGTTCTAATATTAAGCTCCACACATTCATTTTTCAACTCAATTTTAAATTATACGAATTAAATCAAACAAATTCGAATTTAAATAAATTGAAACTTCCTATCTATTTTAAATTAAATTACTTCAATTAAATTTCAACTCAAATTACTTCAATTAAATTTCAACTCAAATTACTTCAATTATATTTCAAATCAAACTTAAACACTAGCTAATTCCATCGAATTCCATTCTTTCTTAGCCCTAATTTCAGCGCAAGTTACAAAGGGAAAACAAACACATTAGTTAGCAAATTCCGACTCAATATTTGAAAGCTAATTAAGCAAATGAAATGCATTTGATTTTGTCGCAGCACGTGTGTAGAGCCAAATTCAGTTTCGAATATTTGTTTGTAAAGTTTATAGAAAATTCAAATCCAGATTTAGATGTTGAATTCGATGGACCAATGACCAAGGTTTCTAATATTTTTTTTTTTTTTGAGTAAAGACAATGTTTCTAAATATTGGGAAAAAAGAATGGTGAATAAACAGGGCATGCTATACTGCTGTTGACATTCAACAAATTTATAATTACAGATACGTCACGCTTAACAAAAATGAAACTGTATATATGAGATTCATATATGTTATAAATATCCATTGAGATACTCTGTCAATTTATATGAGATTCATATATGTTATAAATATCCATTGTGTGCACCAAATTAAATTCAGAACGGTACATCATAATTCCCACAATCACAACATTCGTCCGACAAATGATAGATGTTGGAGATGCTGACAAGATGAAAAAATCTTTTAAATTCCAAGTATTAATTATAGGTTAGAGATACGTGTAACTGCTAATAAAGGCACACAGATTACATAAATGGCATGTCTTTAAGCACATTGTTTAGAGACATGACAAGTTAGCTAGCAGCTATATATTAATATATATATATATATATATATATATATATATATATATATATATATTTATATGCTACTCTGCCTTTCCCACTTTTTCAGATAGTTGTTGTTAGTGCCAAATTGTTGCATGCTGTAGATAGATTTTGTGGGATGCATGTGATGGCAGGTGGAATTATCTCAAATATCACTAATATTGAACAGTGATTGAATGTCCTAACTGCTGAAGTGCCTTTTACAGGTAATGTTATTTGAATTTATAAGTGCTGCATGCATTTCTTCATGTCATGACATAAGAATAAATAGAACGAAATGTATCGAGTCAATATCTCAATTCTCAAGTATCCATCTCTTCTCCATACCCAGCATGTGTATAAACAGTACTTCGTTAGTTGTCTTCAACGACGTTATAAAAATTGAAATGCACTTTGACGGACGAGAGTCATACTTATTATGTAGTCGATTAATTTTACTTTTATTTACAATTGTCATATACACAAATATTAATAATTACAAGAAGAATATATTTTTATTACATACTTAATAATAGATTAATAGATTATTTACGACTTATATTATATAATTGAGAAATATAAACTTAAGTAGGTTTCACAACTTTTTCGTCATTTAAAAAATAAAATCGAATATACACCTATTTTTTCAATAAGATGAAAGGTTTTACAAGTTCATTAAGAAAAAAAGAACAAGAAATAAAATGATTTCTCCTCGAAGTCTATTCTTGTGAAAAATTTAATTACATTGCAAAAAAAATTATATAAAAAAGAACTCTATAAACACCCAATTAACAGAACTATTTTTAAAAAATAATAATCTTCAAACTTTCATTTAGGCTAAACTTTCATAAAATTTAAAAGTCTATTTTCATTTTTCATAATTACAAAAAATAGAATAATTCATTTCTTGGTCTTTTTTATGAAGCAAGTATAGTATAAATTAGTCAATAATCAAAATTTAAAAATAAGTCAAATTTTGAGAATATCCAATTGAATAATAAATGATAGTATAGATTATATTGAGCAGTTTGAAAACTAATTTGATGGCTGACAAATCGTCGTTACAATTATAAATTTTGATTTTTTTTTTTTTTGCTAATTAGCATTATCTACAGTTGCAACCAAAATTTATACAACAGTTGGAAATATTTTATATCTTCGGCTTCAAAACAGAGGATTTTCATCTTGAGACTTCCCTCAATTTAATTTTCATCCATATAAAGATAATTCCGGAAAATAATGTGAATTATAGAAAAATGTTATAATGAAATAATATATTCTCGAGGAACAGTGAATAACTAAATCAAAATGGAGGTGGCAACCACAACCAGCGTTGGACTTCGCTACAGTGGGCAAGTGTGTCGACTTCCTCTCATTTCTTATCGCATCTTCCTTTAGACTTGGGTTAAATGACCGTAGAAATTCTTCCTAGATACCCAAATTGTGTTTTCACGCTAGGTATTACGTCTTACCTGTGATAAATAATAGTCCACTAATTTTGTTCTCAATTTTATTTTTCTTTGCAACTTTAATAGATCACTATATATTCCATTCCCTTTTGTGGAAAAAAGATGTGTGTGCATGCACTCACGCGGCCTGGTCTATAGATGTTTGGTACTGGTACACCTCTTGATTCACTTGCAACATTCTACAGCGACCTCTGATAGAGATTACTGGTGCATTTTAGCCACTCTGGGTCTTTTTTTTAGGTACTCAAAAAGTAGTCTAATTAAGTATTACATGTAAATATGGTTTAATTACCAGCACTGACCCGTTTTAAAGATGAACATAAATAACAATCTATGGGGCTATGGGTTAGCTGTGATTCAGACTGGAATAGTGGAATAACAGAATAGTATCCGATACCAGCTAGTAGTGGTGCCGAACGCAGAAGTGACATGAATACCTTTTCTGCTATTCCTCCATAAACTTGGAATAACTGAGGGTATTTAAAACTGTTCCTCCAGTATAGCACAGTGAAACAATTTAGAGAAAGTACCATCAATGGTTGATTGGACAAAGTTGAATGTGCGTATATGCGGAATTTAGTTCAATGTGTGTATATTAGGAATTTATGTTGGTATAACTATCCGAGGAATAAACATCAGCTAATACAGTGCAGTGGGAGCAACCAAACGAATAGAAATCATCAGCATTATCATGTTATCCGAATTTAGTCGATGCAAAGCGTGCTTAGATTGCTTTCACGTCACCGTCTAATCCTGAGAGACATGTACCTGGACTGGTACAAGATATCAAGTTGGGGCTTGAAAGGGAAGATCAGAAGTTCCAGTGGAACGGGGAATAGTGCATGGAAATGCTTGATGATGACATGAAGAAAATATAGAAATGAATGAGATGGCCAATATATGTATATTGGCGTTTTTTAATAAATGAGATGACGCTGGTAAATGAAAATGAAATAAGATTAAAGGAAAAACATAAAATTGGAAGAAATGGAGATAACTGGATTGCTGGATTTGGTTATTATTTCGATTAACTGAGATAATGCTGGTAAATGTCAGGTTTTATTTATTTCTTTTTTCGGCGATGGAGCTGAAAAGCAGCAGATTAACTAATTAATTGCAAGTGGAGATTTTGATAAGTGTCTTTGCCAAAAATTTAATTAGATCTCGTAATCATGATTCCAATTGAGTGGTTGAAGAACCTGACCTAGCTAATTACCTAGTTCACATAGGGTTTTTCTTCATTAATTATTTACTCTTTTTTGCTGCAAACCTTTATTTTCTGGCAAAATAACACAATTCCTCAACAAGGTACATTTTATACTTGCAGTTCTTCAAAAATAAAATAAAAGTGAACTTTTAATCAGAATGAACGCTGTAAAAGTGGAAATGAAGCAGCTTTCCTTTTCTAAAAGGAAAAGAAAAATCAAAGTAAAGAGCGTTATATATAATCATACTACCAAAAAAGAGTATTGTACACTACAAAAATTATGTATACCATCTGGGTGGAAAGCAAAAGAAGGGACATGTGACAAAGTCAAAAGTCTGCTCAAGCATACGGCCATGTAAACCAAAAAAGAAAAGGATGGTGATATAGTGTCCCTGAATTAGAGTGTTAAAATAATCCGGACGGGTCAGACCTGACCCGCGTAATCCGTGGTTGCGATCCGACCCGTGGCTAAACTCGTCAGACCCGTGACCCGTTAGAACCGGCGGGTCTAGCACGGGCACGAGCAAAATTTTTTGAAAAAAACTCATGCAAGATCCGATCCGTTTTGGACCCGTCCCGACCCGGAAACCCTACCCAATACCCGGTAAACCCAGAAAATTCAAAAAAATTCAAAAAATACGGGAAAATTAAATTTTTTTATCAAAAATATAAATAATTATATATTTTTAATATTCTTAATAATTATTTTTGAATTTTTTGATTTTTTGAGAATTTATTTGAATTTTATTAGATTATTTTTGAATTTTAAAAAAAAAACGCCAACCCGATCCGTCGGGTCTAGGACGGGTCGCGATCGAACCCCTCAAAACGAATCCGTACTAATTTGTTCCGTGAAAACTCATTGACCCATCCTGATCCGTCCTGTCAAAACTTAAGTGCAAACCTCCCCCATCATGACCCGACCCGATCCGCCGCGTTTTTAATACACTACCCTGAATTGCGAATTCGTATCAAGTAACGTGTGTTACTGCGCTGCATCTCACGTAGAATGTTGGATTTTAATATTTTTTGGATATGTGTGTAAATAAATCGGGCCCCTTATTGTCCACCAATTAGCGTCCGCTAAATGCTTTTTAGGGGGGCCTCGTCTCTTGTTGATCGAACCAAATTCAATGGATGGGTTATTTGCACCGTAGGATCGTCAAATATGTTATTTTGCGTGACTAAAGTTAGGGTGTCACCGGGTCGGGTTCAGGTCGGATTATATTATTTAATTTTTTTATCCGATTTGAATCTGATCTGATTAAATTCGGATCAAAAAATCTTGATTCATATCCGATCTGATCCGTATAAAATAATTAAATATTTATTAATTTATAATTAATCTTAATTTGTATATAGTTATTGTATATTTAAACTTTAATTAATACTAAATTATAAAATTACTTCAAAAAACATAATTAATCGGGTTGATCCGAACCCGACCTAACCCGATTTAGATCAAAAAAATTAAATACATATCAAACCCATTTATTTTCATATCATGTCAGATCGGATTGGATTCAGATAAGGTCGGATCAATAATTGACATCCCTACTAGAACACCGGAGTGTATTTTTCTACGAATCTTAATGCAATCAAACAATTATTTTGCCCATCAGAACAAATGTTTTGTCCAACTCGCTTCTCCCCCGTTTCCAAACAAAAAATGTCAAAAAAGAAAGAAAATCTGCACATAAGGTTTGGTTGTTCGCTAATCAGTTTCATCTTTCTTTTCAGGGAAGTATCGAGTTTCTATTTTTGCTCGACAAATAAATAGAGAGTAGAGGAATTCAAGAAAGAAAAAAATCGCGCCGGCCTTTGTCAGAGAACCCTAGGATAGGGAGAATTTAGTGATTTATTTCTCTCTGGCCATCTCTTTTTTTCTATATTCTTCTCCATTGATCATTTTTTAAAAGTTGTTTCTTGATTCAATTTTTCATCTATTTTTTCATTTGTCCCTCTATTAGTATTTTTTTTCATTTAATATGTTGTGCTATGAGTTAGAGAAAACGAGTTTGGCTCTCAATTTAACAAATTTATATGATGATTTAAGAACTAAATTCTTGTGCTCAATTAGTAATTCAATTCAGTAAAACAAAACACAATGATATTCATCATGGCTAATAACTTCATGAAAATATTTTTATGCTTTTCCAAAATTTATATCTACGCATATTAGAGATAAAAATTTCTTGGATCATTAAGTGTTTTTGGAAGAGTATATTCAATCGGCACAACCAAATTGAATTTAAAGAACCGTCGGATTTAGTTAGTCATGAACTATTATCGTACTAGTCCATAAGATTTCATTCTTGCTTAATATCAACCCAATACTAACAGAATTCACAGAATGCATGAAGATGTTGATTTCAACATGTACTTTCCGACGTTAATGCATGAAGGTGTTTGGTAAATACAAGCTTTTCAGAAAATAGAGAACAAAAAAAAGGGGAAAATTGAGGGTCATAATGAAAAAGGCTTCTAAAGTTTTTAAGTTTTAATTAAATGATTCTTTTGTGAACTGTATGTTTGAAGATAGTGGTTTCTGCTGAGATGAGTTGGTCATGGCCAGTATTCCGCACAGAACTTACTAGAGAGAGAGAGAGAGAGAAATGACAAGAGAACTTTTATCATCTATCTTTTTGCTTTCAAAAGTACTCAAATGTGTTCAGTGAAGAAATTCACAAAATTGTACCTGAACATTTTTTTTTATGTGGCTGAAGTAAAATCATGTAGAAAAGGTACTTTCTTTTCCTTTTCTTCCACATTTCTTTCTAATTAAGTTTCTAAAAGAATTCTTTTAACCAGAACTAATCACTATATATAACCTCCATATATATAAAATTAATATATTGAACTTAAATTTTTATGTCATATAAATGGAGATTATGGAGTCAAGATTGCAAGGTGCAATCTGTAAATTTTGTATTGTTGATCTCTACTAAAAGGATAGTGACAACATTGCCCTTCATTTCTTTAACAAGGTCCCCGCACCCTAACTTTAGGGGGCCCATTTTTCAGTTATGATGGTTGATGGAGAAATAGTAGGACAATGTTGGAGGCATTTTATATTTTTCCTAAAACATATCCATCTCTGGCATAATGTCCAGGTACTCTGGTACCGTTATGAGCAGAGTTGCAGAGGAAAGGAAAAATAGAAAAAGAGGATGCACAACAGTACAGTCGAGATGCATATAATAAACCATTTAGATATGCAAAACCTTGCACTTGGATCCAGGCACAGACATATATATACATATGAAATTGGCCTGACCAAACAAAGTACAAGAATTATTGAAAGAAGCTCACCAATGGATCCAATTTGGGTACATCACTTTCAGATCGCTCTCTTTGCGCACATCTGCATACCATCCTTTTCTTACTTTGCCAGCGTTGCATATATGGATTGGGGTTTTGAGTTGCGTTAGGTTCCTGTCTCAACAGTCTTTTCTGTTAATATTTTGACAGTTTACAGCGTCTTGGCAGTAGCTGTTGAAACAAACTAAAAATTATCCCAACGTATTAAACTAGGGCTAAATTGTTTGGTCAAAATTTCAAATTCACTGATAAATTAAAACAAAAACAAAAAAGTGAGGCAACTATGCAAGAGATATAGTTTGGTATAATATAATGATAATGAGAAGATCATTAATTTAGGACACCTAGCGAGGTGGATGCATGATCACATTCAACCTTCAAAGACAACTATTAAGCTTGCACGCTGAGCCTCCTTGCATCTAAAGTGATTACAACACTCCATTTTGGTGGCCCCTCTTTCCCACCCCAATCTTGGGGCCCACTTTCCTGATCTCCCTCTCCCTCCCTCCCTTTCTCTCTCTAGCTAAGTGCCTTATATGTAATCAAGCGAGACCTCTCTTCACGAGCTAACTTCAGTGTAAACATTCCCTCTACTCCATCAGTACACTTAATATTATTTCACTACTTCCTCAGACTACAAATTAAACAACATTTACTTATATCTTGCATTACTTTTGCCATACTCTCTATTTGTCTTTCAATCTACATATTGAAAGTTGGACTAATTAAAGATGTCTCCTCTTGAGATGGATTCTGGGAGATGCCGACGCAATGAGAACCCAACCGTGGCTGTCCATCCAAGCCCGAGTACTACTCTGACTTCATGTTATCTTCAGCAAGCAGCCACTACTTTCCCTGTCACCCTCAAGGTTCAAATAACAAATTAATCAAATACTATCCTTATTATATATAGCAAAAATTTGAATATATTTTTCTTGAATTAATTAAATACTGGCAATATATTTGAACCAGAAGTTTTTAATAAGACTTTTCAGCAAGTGGTGACCCTGCACTTCATCCTGTCCAAGCTAGCTAACTGATTATCACTGATTTGATGTACTAAAATTTTGGCCATGTTATGCCAATAATTACGAATATGACACTAACATATATATATATATATATATATATTGTCTCAGTTTGAGGAGGTGGTGTACAAGGTCAAGATTGGGCAGAAAAGTGCATGGTGGAAAAGGCCATGTGGAAACACCAGTTCGACAGTATGTGAGAAGACAATCCTAAATGGCATATCAGGCATTGTCTGTCCCGGAGAGATGCTGGCAATGTTGGGCCCGTCTGGCAGCGGCAAGACCACCTTACTCACTGCATTAGGTGGCCGTCTTGGCACAAGCACAAATACAGCCTCTCATTTTTCTGGCAAAATCACCTACAATGGGCAGCCCTTTTCAGGTGCCATGAGACGGCGCACCGGCTTTGTGGCACAAGATGATGTGTTGTACCCACATTTAACTGTGATAGAGACATTGCATTATACCGCGCTCCTTCGATTACCTAGTACTCTCAGTGCAGCAGAGAAGACCACACATACCGAAGCAGTAATGGTGGAATTAGGTCTGGCAAGGGTGGCCCACTCAATGATAGGTGGGGTCCGAGGAGTTAGAGGCGTATCAGGAGGAGAGAGGAAACGTGTCAGTATCGGTTTGGAGATGCTTGTAAATCCTAGCCTTTTGCTATTAGACGAGCCAACCTCTGGTCTAGACTCCACCACTGCCTCTAAAATAATCGGCACGCTCAAACGGATGTCGGTTCAGGGGCGGCGCACAGTGGTAGTGACTATTCATCAGCCATCATCTAGACTCTATCATATGTTTGATAAGGTGCTTTTGCTCTCAGCGGATGGCAGCCCGATCTACTATGGCCGTGCTCCTGATGCACTTTCATACTTTGCTTCAATCGGCTTCACTTGTTCTCTCTCAATCAATCCCGCTGACCTCATGCTCGACCTCGCTAATGGTGAGTATATTTCTATCTTTGATGCTGTCCTTCTATAATAATTATCAAAGATTAAAAGTGCTCCAATCACCGGATATGTGCTTTAATCATTTTGTCAAAGAAAGAAGAAAAGCTGCACAATCCAATTATATTTTGGATGTCTATTCATGATCCTCTATATCATTTTCACAAAAAAAGATTCTACTAGTTTGTTCTATTATCATTAAGGTTTGTGAAAAAATAAGGAATTATTATCTCCGAACTGTATATGTATATCTATATTATTATTTTTTTTATATTAATCTATAGTCATACTTAAATTTCACTATATATGCACATATTAAGTCCACTCGTAATTCTAGCGAGGTTAATTGTTCAGTTAGATGCTTAATTTTTACCTATTATATATTGCTTCAACCAATGTTTTATTTTTGTCATGCATATGTTATTACCTTTTTTATGTTGCTGTACATTTGTGCCCCAAATGGTTATCTCCGTAAGAGCACTTACATATAAAAATAAGGATAATTTATTTTACTTGTTTCCTTTTCACACATGTTGAAGTGCATGAACAATCTGATTTGGTACATAGGAAGTTAAAATGCATCAGAGTTAAAAGATCTCTAAATCCACTAAGGTCCAAGATCCTAAGATCCCACATCGAAAGACGAAATTATCAACTGTGGCATATTTACACTAGATTTCATCTTTTTTCCTATTTTCTTTTAATATTACTACATGATGTGAAAGCACTAATTACTCTACCTAGGCAAATACATATGATTGCATGTCCCGTCTGGTAGTCACTAACTTGTCACAAGTCCAAATTTGTTCCCAAACTCATTGGATGTAAGAGCAGAGAGCAATATTAGTGTATATAATTCGACATATTATATGTCAGCTAGAGATTGCACTTTGGTGGAGTGGGCCTCAAGTAAACAGAGCACCTTGCATGCGTTGGGCCATACCATAATACACAACAATTAATTAAAGAAGTATGAATATCTTCCACAAATTCTTTTCAAAAGAAAAAGTTATTTATGTAATGCTCCTTGGACTGACACTGAAAAGAGACACAATCCCAACAGCACAACTTGATACAGTCCAAAACTGCAAAATCACTTCAAATATGAATAAGTTGTCCGGAGGCATTTCCTTCCCTCTAATTGCCTTTTAGCTAAAAATCAATCTGGTCCTTGAAAAGCATCTCTTTCGATCCACTTTATTTTTAAGTTTCATCTGCTCCCTTGTCGATGCAAGTGCAAATATATTTCTTTTCCATGCTTTACATGTACCATTTGGAGTTTGCCACACATGTCTTTAATGTACAAATATATTTTAGACAAATGCTGGTACATAATTTTTAATGATACGGCCCCTCTAGAGCCTTATAATAAATTTTTGTAGTTAATTATGAATGTAAAATAGTGGGCTGTGTTTACTCAATTCTCGTGCTTGGCTCGGCCTAGGCTATTCTTTTTCATATTTTATAAACAATTTATCGATGAACACAGAGGTTATTCACTCCTTTGCTTTGAATTTATATTTTCATGAAATCAACAAGATTTAGTTTCAGTTCAAAAGCTCAACACACCATATGCTTGCTAGGAAAAAATTAGAATATCTTATAGCATCAACACAGGAAATCATGAAGTTTAAGGACTAAAGCAGAAAATTTCCGCACGATACTTCTGAGACCGTTGATTTGTATAGTGTCATCATTGGAAATACAAATAGCTTTGCTTAATTTACTGACAACTAGAATATTCTCTCTGACACATAAAGAAAAGGTTGTCTCAGTGGTTCAATAGCTTTCTGAACAGTGCTTTGGTTGGCAAGTATCAAACATCCATATCATGGGACGGTCAATGATATTGTCAATGGGGGATGAGTAGATCAAAGCTGATAAATGTCCCCACATTACAAGATAAAAAATAAGCCAATTGGAAGGTTAATGATAGCAATCGCTATTATTCTTCTTTTTATTTTCAATCACATAGTCCCAATCAATTATGAATTAATTATTTATGTATGAACTATTGATTGGAAAACCACAGACTTAAGTTCAACAAATAAGATAGCTAGAATTTGAGTTGAGTTCATGTTTTGAATGGCGAAAGTGTAATTATGTAACAGTATTGATTGGTGAAGTTGATGTTGTAATTGGATACATAAATTAATAGAAAGAAAAAAAATAATGGAGAACTCTAATATTTTGGTGCTCAAGGTCTGATTTACTTGTTGAAATACAACGCAGGAATTGCGCCCGTATTGACACAGAGCAGCTGTGACAATGGAGATGATGCAGGCACCACAGAAAAATGTAGGAAGGAGGTGAAAGAGAAGCTGATATCAGCATATGATCGTCACATAGCAACGGCTCTAAAGAGAGAAATATGTAGTGTTGATCCAGTGACCCTCGGATACACACGAGAATTGGGGAGTGCAGCAAGGAAAAGAGCAGGGGAATGGAGCACGAGCTGGTGGGAACAGTTCAGTGTACTTCTGAGGCGGGGCCTCAGGGAGCGGCGGCACGAATCTTTCAGCAAGCTCCGCATTTTCCAAGTGCTCAGTGTTGCTTTCCTCGGTGGTCTTCTCTGGTGGCACACTCCGCAGAACCATATCCAAGACCGGGTACAAATAAAAAAATATCGCACATCAACATTAATTGATGAGAATTTAAATAAAAATTATCTCTCTGCATTTATTTTTCTGAATGCAAGTGTATTTCTCTTTGCAGACGGCGCTTATATTCTTTTTCTCGGTATTCTGGGGCTTCTTCCCATTATACAATGCAGTATTCACATTTCCTGTGGAAAGGCCTATGCTTTTAAGAGAGCGATCTTCCGGAATGTATCGCCTTTCTTCATACTTCCTTGCGCGCACTGTTGGAGATTTGCCCATGGAGCTCGGCCTTCCCATTGCCTTCACAATAATTATATATTGGATGGGGGGCCTTAGCCCGAACCCTGTCACTTTTATCGTCTCTCTTTGCATAGTGTTGTTCAGTGTGCTGGTTGCACAGAGCCTAGGCCTTGCAGTTGGTGCTGTACTAATGGATGTGAAGCAAGGTACAACTCTCGCCTCCGTCATAACCATGGCTTTCCTCATTGCTGGAGGCTACTATGTGCAACACATACCACCATTTATCAGCTGGCTCAAGTATCTGAGTTACAGTTTCTACTGCTACAAGCTACTACTAGGTGTCCAGTTCTCTGAAAGAGACCACTATGAATGCTCAGATGGGGTCATGTGCCCGGTGACCCAATTTCCTGCAATTAAGGCAGTTGGATTGGATTACATGTGGGTTGCAGTGTGCATCATGGCCTTCATGCTAGTAGGTTATCGACTTGTTGCTTATGTGGCATTGCAGCGCTTGCAACCTAGGTAAAATCAGAAGTGCATCAAGTGAAATACTGAGGAGTTTCTTTCCTAATCAAAAAGAAGGAAGAAGAATGACTCAAGTGGATAGAGAAGAAGAATATATAGCCAGGGGGTGCGTAGATATTTTTTTTTTCTGGTAGTAATTATTAAGCCTTGAAAATTGGTCAGTGATTCTGAAAAAGTAAACTGCTAGAGGTGATCCAATTTTGTTCTCGCTCTGTTGCGAGTTTATCAGTGATCACGAAGACATTTTTCAGATATATAATAATAAGAGAAGTATTTCTAGACTAATAACATCTTAGTGATATTAATTGTGTCATTTTGTGCATCAAAGGTGAAGTCTATATAAAAATAAATTGTATGTTTTGAACTAATTCATGAGACTACAATCAAGCAAAGTATCAAAAAAAATTTTGCCTTGTCCATGTCTGCTTTTCAGGAAGTTGTTAATCAGTAGAATTGTTTGTGCATTAATTTCGATAGAGATTAATTAACTCCATGCCCTGCTTTCATTATTTTTTAGCTTTGATCTGTTAATAAGAAAACAAAATTTTACCACCAAATTTAATATAGTGTACAGAACAAACCATTCAGACAATTTATATGAATCTGATACCAAGGAGCAGCTCCCTTATTTTGCAACTCAGCTGTAGTACTGCAGTTAGGCACACCTGCAACTGGTTATCATCTCAGGTTTTACTGGTAAAAATGGTACAGCCCTCACAGATTGTGAACATTTGGCACTGCTGTTTATGCTATTAGTGCAGAATTGTACCATGCAAAGTCGTCGTCCATCTTAGACAGGATGATAATGCTGGCACAATCTGTTAGACGGGTAAGTGCAATGTATTCTGTGCGAAAAACTGATATTCACCTATTAATAGTTGGAACCAATAAAACCAGAGTGACGAAGAGAATAGCTTCCACTGATTTGGTATTTAGTTTCTATTTCTAGAGATCAATCTTTTTCTTTTTTTGAAAGCTTAACAGAAGCTACCAGTGAGAGAGAAAAATTTCCCTTCTTCTGAAACCTTGGCAGACGCTACCAAGCATGAGATGAACATTTTCTCCATTTTGCCTTTTGCCCACTTCCCCCACTATTTGCTTTCTCCTAATTCGAACCCAAACGAATGGGCTCAGGCTCAGCCCACCATAGAAATATAAAGATATAGTAAAACAGAGATAAGAATAACCAACCCACTACAACAATACAACTTAACATTTTTGATACGGCCCACTGAGCTCGCACTGAATCTGACACCTTAACTGCTTTGAAAATAGGAGAAATTAATTTTGTGCCATCTCAAAACTTCAAAATTAGTAAAATATAATTTAAAATTTTTATATTTGTCTAATACCACTTCAAGATTAATTTATTTATATGTTTATCATCTATACTATATAATTATGTATTGTTTAGTAAAAATATAAAAATTTAATTATGCTAAACCAAAATACCCCTCATCAGATCACTGATTAAGTATTAGACCGCTGATAAAAAAACCGCTTCTATCTTACTTGTCTCTCGTCCAGTCACCTTGAGATAATTCTTGTCCCCAAAAATTTAAATTGAGAGAGGAGAAGAAATAATCCGACATAGATAGCGGCGGATGCAAAATTTTGATTAAGGGATAATTATTAGATTATAATAGTTTATCGGGTTCAAACTCATTAACTAATCGGGTATTAAATAAAAAATTAATAATTTAATATATATTTTTATCTAATAAAAAACTATTAAAATAATAATATTTCGCGTAATAAAAATAATAATAAAATAATAGATAATCAAGTTGATTAAGAAAGTTTTCCTCTACGGGACTTCATTTTTTAATATCTTTGCATAATTATTTCATTATACATAATATTAAACCATTTGACAATACCATTCATCATGAAATCACTCGCAAATATACTAGATCCATTTAGAGATTAAAAAAAAGAAAATATATTTTTTTATCATTAGAAGTGTTACTTTAGTACCAATTTGAATAATAAATCATTATTTTAGTCTAATTGTAGAATATAGAGTTCATATAAGTTGCGATGTAGATATCGTTAAGATATTGAATAAAAAAATAAAATGGCTAAAATAGAATATATATATATTAAAATTCAGTGACTAATAATTGAGTGATCAAATGTGAATTCCACATCAAAATTGAGTCACGACTAAAAAAAAAAAATTACCCTCCATACACAGTTCTAGTCTTGCAATCGTTGCCACTTGCTCCAAAAAGAAAAAAAAAAAGCAATAAAACGAAAGAAAATAACTAAGTACATGAAGCATACTAGCGTTGCATAATTGACAAAATTCAAGTACTAATGATCATGCCATACATTATCTGTTTTTGGTTCGGTATGTTATTTGTTTCTTTTTTATGAAGGGGGCCGAAAAAACAAACATATGTTTTTTTTTTTTAAACATATATATTCCTTGTATCAAATATTCAAAAGCAACAAAAGAATTGGTATATGGTATGTTATTTATTTCAAAAAGCAGCAACAGTATATTATTTATATCTTTATTTATCTGCCGCCCTCCACAATGAAGCGCAGCGTGCTGCTCGTTAATCTGTTTTGCGATATGTGTTATTTTAATTTCAACAACTCCTTAATAATTCTTTCATGCAGTGCTATAGACATTAAAAATCCAGAATTTATAATTTAAAAAAATAATGAAAGAGTATGATTGCAACCGAATACCCCCATCTCCCCTAGGTTGAACTAAATTTCAAATTCGATCTCAGATGTTGGGATCCAATTTAAAATTCGGTCCCATTTTTTTATAAAATTTATATATATTGATTAATTATTTATTTATTACTTTCTTAGTTTTTAATAATTTATTTAATTATTTTATTATGTTTAATTATTTGCTGAATGATTTAAAAAAATATAGTTATAAGTATGATATTATTGTGTTTAATAATATGTAAATATGATATTATGTATTCAATAATAATATGAAGTTAGAAAATTATAAGAGAAATTATAAAAATAATAACCCAATAGATGTCATTATGAGGTTTCTGTCGCTGCGTAGCTCGTCTTAATCAAAATTTCCTATCAAAAGTTATGACTGTTTGAAAATAACATGCTCGAATTTCAATTTTATCAATCGATGTTGTCCCCATTCGTTCAATTGGGAGCGTCGATGCAATAAGAAAATTAAGAAAATTAAAATCAATTAATAATAAGCTAAATCGTTGAATAAATAATTAAATAAAATAAAATAACTAAATAAGTAATTAACAACTATAAAGAACAACAAACAAACCATTAAATAAATAATTAATCAAAACAGAATAATTTTGTATTTTTTTTTGCAAAATACAATAATTTATTTTTTATTATTGTTGTAACATTTTAAATATTATTTGACATTATATTTTTACGTCTTTTATTATTACTTCATATTATTATTGAATACATATTAGTTTATTATATTTTATTGAATTTATATTTATTCTAGTTTATAATAAATATATAAACATATGTATTTACTCTAGTTTATTATTTTTTATATTTTTTTCTTATAATTTTCTAATTACATGTTTTTATTGAATACACAGTAGTACCATATTTAACATTCTATTAAACACAATAATATCATACTTAATAATTTATCAAAATATATAAATTTTATAAAAAAAACAATATGAGATCGATCCCAGTGTTAGGATCAAATTTGAAATTTAGACTAAGAGATATTTTTTAGGTGTAATCATCCTCTTTCCTTATTTTTTTTCATTACGACAAAAAAATAAATCTGATAAAAATATCTGGTATGGTTGGATGTTCAGTGGACAAGTGGACAAGTGGCAAAAGTGACAAATACTACCAAAAGAAATAGATACTATACCACTACGCGGTACAAATAGAGGTGGCAGAACCCGACCCGACCCGAGAAACCCGCCTATCTGTCCGGATTCAAATCCGACTTGAACCTAATCCGACCCAATTTTTTAAGAAAGTCAAACTGATCCAACCCGACCGAACAGAGATCAAATGATCTTTAATCCAATCAAAATCTATCAACGATCTGAAAAAACATAACATATAAATTAACCCGACCCGACCCGACCCGATCCTGACCCGACCTGATTTCTTCAAGAAGGTCAAACTGATCCGACCCGAACCCGACCTGATCCGCCTGATTGCCACCTCTAAATACAAACAACAACAAAAAAACAAACAACTGCCATGCGGGTCCGACGAACATATTAATTTTCGTGGACCCCACGGAGTAAATGATAGAACCATCCAAGTGGAGTGTGGCTGTAATTGTTATGGATGAGAACATCCAGCGTGGCATCAGATCCTTGTTGATTATCAGTGGCGGACCCAGTGATTTTGAAAAATAGTGTTTTTCGATAATGTTTTCGGTACGTGCCTTCTCCTGGAAATTTTTTTTGCCCCCCCTGAATTGTTTGATTATTTTTATTGAGAAAAAAATATTTAATACCGTGCATAATGAAATAATTATGCAAAGATATCAAAATATAAAGTTCCTTAGTCGAAAACTTTCTTCATCAACTTGATTATCTATTACTTTGAGCTTTATTTTATTGTTATTTTAATATATAAAATGTTATTATTTAATAAAAAAATATTAGTAAAGTATATATATTAAATTATTAATTTTTTTTATTTAGTACCCGATTAGTTAATGGATTTGAACCCGATAAGATATTACAATCCGATAATTGCCTTCCCCTAATCAAAATCCTAGATCCGCCACTGTTGATTATGTTACACTTTTCGGACCGATTTTTTTATTTAATAATTACAAAATCCAAATTAAAATATGTAGGAAAATATTAATCATATTTCGTAAAAATAGGAGGTACGATGAACTTTTTTGCGCGTCAGATCGGTACAGAAAATTTTAGCGCGTCGATCTGATTGACACTCTAAAAAACCCGCATCGTAAAAGATCGGACTCGCTAAAAGTTTCTCACGTCAAACTCAACGCGCTAAAATTTTTATCGCGTCGCCTTGCAAGCTTTCACCTGAAATTCCGGTCACGTTCGTCGTGCAAGCCATGCATTCAAAAAAATTCTTCTAAGAAATGCTTTCCACAAATTTCGAGATGACCAAAGATTGGTTCAAGCATTATGCAATGATATGTTAAAATATTTTATGTTATTTTTCCATAAATATAACATATGTACATCCATTTTAATTAAAAAATTTTGAATCGTCACGTTAAAAGCTCGTCTGCTGAATGAGATATAAAACTTATTTCATTTTTAATTAATGATATTTTTATAATTTTTATTTTAATATATAATTTTTTTTATTTTTTATTTTTACTATGAAATTTAGATAACCAAACTTATTCTTTAGGGTCCGTTTGGCAAATCAAGGAATTTATAGTCATAATCATAATAATATAACCATAATCATAATCATAATAATATAATAATAAAAATATAATCACAATCATAAAAATAATTATAAATAATTATAATTATAATAATATAATAATAAATTAATCATAAATATAATCAACATATAATAATATAATACAACATAATAAAATAATAATAAAGTAATAAAAAATAATCATATTATAATATTAATATAATAAAAATATAACCATAATCATAATATAGTAATATAATAATAAAAAATTATAATTACAATCATAATTATAATAATATAATAATAATAATAAGTAATCATAATTTTAATAATATAATCATAATTATAATCATGATAATAATAATTATAGTCATAATCATAATAATATACCCATAATCATAATCATAATAATATAATAATAAAAATATAATCATAATCATAAAAATAATTATAAATAATTATAATTATAATAATATAATAATAAATTAATCATAACTATAATCAACATATAATAATATAATACATCATAATAAAATAATAATAAAGTAATAAAAAATAATCATAATAAATAATAATATTATAATAGTAATATAATAAAAATATAAACATAATCATAATATAGTAATATAATAATAAAAAATTATAATTACAATCATAATTATAATAATATAATAATAATAAGTAATCATAATTTTAATAATATAATCATAATATAATAATTATAATCATAATAATATAATAATAAAAATATAATCATAATCAGAAAAATAATTATAAATAATTATAATTATAATAATATAATAATAAATTAATCATTACTATAATCAACATATAATAATATACAACATAATAAAATAATAATAAGTAATAATAATCATAATCATAATCATCATAATATAATAATATAATAATAAATAATCTTGATCATAATAATAAAATAATTATATTTATATTCATAATATAATAATATAATATTAAAATTATATTTATAATAATAATAATAAATTTATATTGCTAGCACATGAATATTTTAATTTGCTAGTACCCCTTTTGAATTTGATCATATGTATTAGATATATTTGTCCATTACTTAAAGTTTGGAATCTCTTTTCAACTATATAGTTTGACAATTTTGACCATCAATTTAATATAAATTCATAAAAAATTAAAAAAAAAATACAAACGTATTATTAAACTTATAGATTGATCCTGCATCTCATGGTTAGACTTATATTAATTTTTTTATTTTGTTTTGGATTGTCAAACCTCTGCCGCTAGAGATATATTGCACATGTAAATAAATTATTCTGTATGTAAAAGTGTCAGTAGACATTGCGCCACATTTAAGGTGAATTCTATTTTTTTTTACTATAATTATAGATAAAATAAATTAATTCATAAGTGTAATATATTTTGATATTGTAAAAAAATATATTATGCATGCCATCCTAATAAAATATATTATGCGTGCCATTATGCATGCTTTATGCATACGTAATTAATTATAATAAACTAGTGAATAATTCAATTTCTCACAAATTTTAATTCCTTTATGAAATAATTAAAATCGAAGGATATTTTTTGAAATGCGTGCATGCATGAGTACGATACGATAAAATTTCATAGCATATGGAGGTGAAGCTTGCAAAGTGATGCGATAAAAATTTTAAAATGTCGAGTCCCACGTGAGAAAATGTTTAGCTTGTCCAATCTTCCAAAGTGTTAGTCACGTCGATGCGCTAAAAAATTTTGCGTACCGGTCTGACACGTAAAAAAATTACTCGTTCCTCCTATTTTATGAAATTTAATTAATATTTTTCTACCTATTTAAATTCGGATTTTTTAAATATTAAATAAAAAATCGGCTTTTCGGACCCCCAATCCTGACCCCACACCACTAGATTCTTTTTTGCCCTTTGGGACTTAACATTTCTCACATTTTCCCGTTTATGATTTCAGAGAGCGAGTCCCATTTGCTACTTTGAGACAGTTCACGTGAAAATAGCCTCCTGGACCAATCAAGACAGTTCGGCCCAAAATTGGTAAATGTTTGTAAAATAATCTGGTGGGGAAACACAATTACGGGCTGCTTGTCCATTCGGTAACAAAAAGCGGATGGGAATACTGGAATGAGAGAAACTTGACGGTGAACCGGAACCCTAGAGATTCCAGAGAAATTATGAATAAACCATTTTTAAAAGTAGGTCCCGCTTGCAAGCGATAGAACCGATGCAAGCAAAATAAATAAATAAATAAATAAAGAAGAAAGAAAGTTAAGGTTCAGTATGTCCACTCAACTAAAGTGAGAAAGTATATTTTAAAGTTCTTTGAACTAATTTCCCCTTTACAAAATGTAAAGTTCTTTAAATTTTAAAGTTTCCGAATAATAAAAAATAAAGTGGGATCCATTGATAATGAGTTATTTTGACAATTTGATAATGGACCTCTAAATAAATATAAAAAAATCTTAAAAATAAAAAACAATTATAGATGTGTTCTTCTACCTTTAGATTGATGGTCATTCAAATTTTATGCAATTTCATTATCATTTGATAGTCCATCAAAGACCGTTAAATTGAACCGTTATAAATTATATGAAAATTTAATGATATTTGATGGATTATCAAACGATAATGAAATTACATGAAATTTGAATGACCATTAATTTAAAGGTAGAAAAACACATCTATAAACTTTTTTCTATTTTTAAGATTTTTTTGTATTTATTTAGAGGTCTATTGTCAAGATTGTCAAAATAATCCATTGTCAACCGATCCCTTCTCTAAAAAATAACATATTCAAATCATATTAATATAATTAATCCATTTGTAAATTTAATTATGTTCTATCTATTTTTATGAAATATGGTGTTGATTGACAATGGCATGATTGGAGTTGATCAAAACTAGAGCTGTGGAGACAAACTCTAGAATCGAAAAGTTTTAGACTTAGTAAAACTAAAATCGAATATATGAGGTGTCAGTTCAGTGAGGACAACTCAGATAATGTAAATGTTAGTTCGGAAGGGCAAGTAGTGCCCATGAATGATACATTTTGATATTTGGGATCGATGAAGATGTTAGTCATATAATAAGAGCTGGATTGGTGAAATGGAGATAAGCATCTGGTATTCTTTGTGAGAATGTCCCAAATAAACTAAAAGATAAGTTCTATAGGACAACGATTAGGCTCGTGATGATGTATGACGCATAATTTGGCTACTGCGACCACACAAAGAGAGATCGAATCAGAAATGATGATATACAGAATAAACTTGGGGTAGCACTAATTCAAGAGAAACTGGTCCAACACCGTTTGTAATGGTTTGGTCATATCCAACGAAGGCCTCCTAAGACACTAGTACGTAGTGGTATTCTAAGTCATCCTGAAAACACAAAAAGAGGAAGATGTTGACCGAGACTGACATGAGAGGAAACAATAAAAAAAGATTTGAAGGAATGAAATATATCAAAAGAACTTGCTTTGGATAGGAGTTCTTGGAAGACGACGATCCATGTACCAGAACCTATATTACCCAGATTCGGCACTTTACCCACGTATCTCGTATCGGATACGTATCCGATACGGGTGCGAGTGTTATTCGCGTGCAATACGCACCCGATACTATAGCTGGCGTATCAGAGTATCCTGACAACTTTGATACGTTCCGATACGCCTCCGATACGTCCATGGTATTTTTTAAGGTATTTTGGTGGATTTGGTCAAGAATATGCCCCTGATACTCATCGATATGCTTCGATACTCCTCTGATACGTCCTTGAATGAAATATATATCATGTCCTTTGTGTTGCTATAATATATCGGTTATTTATATATCAATAGAATATAATAATTTCTTCCCAATTTTATTTATTATATAATTTATTTTATTTTTATATAATAATTTATTATATATAGCCGCACCCGTAACCTAAGTTTTTTAAATTTTCCGTATCGCTGCACCCGCACCGTATCGGATACGATATCTGTACCCGCACCCGTGCAACATAGATCAGAACCATGATTTAGGAGTTAGAGTCTAGTAATAGAGCTATAGATTTTAAGTTCTTAGTTTTTCAGTTTCTAAATTTTAAGATCTTAGAGTTTAGAAATAAGGATTTAAAAATATGTTTTATAATGTAGGTTTATTATACTATTTAATTCTTATTAGCATATTATCAGCATCATTATCATTATTATTATTATTATTATTATTATTAGCATATTATCAACCAATTCGACTTTAAAAATGAAAAAATAATCTATAACACAAAGACGTTTCATACTATGCAGAGCACCATAACCCAACTCCTATTACTATTAGTCTTAGTGTTATTGATGTTACTATTATCATTATCATTGTTACTATCATCATTATTAACATTATTAATATTATTTTTTTATTTTTTTTATAATTTCTGGTTGAATTTTATCTCTAACATATCCAATCCAATTTAGTTGATATTGAACTTTTCGTTGTTGTTATAATGTAGGGCTGCACAAAATAGCTCAGGCTCGTAACTCGACTCGGACTCAGCTCGGGCTCAAACTAATCCGGCTCGAGCTAATCTCGCTCGAGCTAAATTGGCTCGAGCTAATCTGACTCGGCTGAAAAACGAGTTGATCCCGAGTTAATGCTAACTCGCTCGTCAGCAATCCTTTTTATCTTAATGAAGTACAACAATCCTTTTTATCAAAGAGTGAGTAGAACAACGATAAAAAATGATTGCATAAAAGTATTTGAAACAGAAAAAGATAAGATAAGAAAAATATTCAAGGGAGTTGATAGGATCTCACTCACAAGTGATTGTTGGACTTCAATCCAAACCATAGGGTATATGTGCTTGACAACACACTATATTGATTCTGATTGGAAATTACAAAAGCGTATTATTAGTTTCAATGAGTTTGCACCACCCCATAGCGGTGAGGGAATAACGGATGGTATCTTAGAGATTCTTGTAAAATGGAGTATTCAAGATAAAATCGGGGCAATTACACTAGATAATGCATCCAATAATGATAGGACAACATCACTTTTGAAATCTGATTTGCAAGAGAGGGGCAAGTTGCATTTTGAGGGGATATTTTTTCATGTGAGATGTTGTGCTCATATTCTGAATTTGGTCGTGCAAGACATTCTTAGTAAGATTGAGTCATGTATTTGGAAAATTAGGGAAGTCGTTAAGTATCTTAGAAAGTCTCCGGCTCGCCTTTTAAAATTTGGTGAAATAGTAATGTGTTTAGGTATCCAAACGAATCGGTCATTATGCATCGATGTGAAAACTAGATGGAACTCGACTCACCGCATGCTCGAATCATCTCTTCACTATAAATCTGCGTTTAGTAATTATTCATTACGGGACCCTAACTTTGAATGGCAACCCACAGATGGGGAGTGGGCAAGAGCCTTAAAGGTGTGTAAATTACTTGAAGTTTTCTTGGATGCCACCAACCTTTTCTCGGGAACAATGTACCCGACAACAAATTTATTTCTCGTGGAAGTTTATAAGGTCAAAAAGGTGATAAGTGAGGCTTATTTGTCGGATGATATTTTTTTTGAAAACTATGAGTATACCCATGTGGGAAAAGTTTGAGAAATATTGGGGTGAGATTGGGATTATTATGTCAATTGCTTCCATACTAGATCCTAGATTTAAATTGATGTCGGTGGATTTTACTTTTAAGAGAATGTACTCAGCTGAAGAAGTGGGTAGTCGAATTGAAGAAGTGACCAAAACTTTGAAATCCTTGTATGATAAGTATTCGAAAGATCATAGGGCTAAGGCTAGTAGAAATTTGTTGTTGGTAGCATAACATGTATTTGCCCTCATTGTCCGGCAAAGAGAGATGATGATTTTTACGCATTTTTGAAATCTATGGATGTTGAAAATCCATCTAAATTAGATCTTGAAGTGTATTTAGGAGAACCGAGATATGTGATAGAAGATGATGATGTTTCATTTGATGTTTTGAAATGGTGGAGTCAAAATTGCAGCAAGTTCCCTATTTTAAGCAAGTTGGCACGTGATGTGCTTTGCATCCCAATAACGACCGTAGCTTCTGAATCGGCCTTTAGCGTCGGAGGTCAGGTATTAGATGATTATCGTAGCTCACTTAAGAAAGACATGGTTGAGATTCTTATTTGTGGAGGCGATTGGATAAAGGCTGTTTCAAAAAGCCATAATACAAACATTAGAGGTGAATGAACTTGTGCATTTCTTTTATTATTTAATTCTTTAAATGCCATATTAATGATTGTTTTTTTTCCAGCAATCCGCAAAAGAAGAGGAGGACTTGGACATTCAAATTCCAATGAGTAATTTAGTTGTTAATTGACTGAAAGGTAAATTATCTAATATACAAAATTCAATTTGGGATGTTGTTATGTAAAAGTGTTGCCTTGTTCCTGGTCATAGAGGTTTGACAATTTAGGTATGGCAGAGATCACAGTCAATAGCTGGGTTATATTTTATTCAACCCTGTTTACATACCTAGGTTCATCTGTGACAATTACTATGTAGATAACTGCGTATCTACAATAAGGTGTAGTATTACAACGAGATAGGGACCCACTGGAAGAAGAGTGTTGTAATTGTGTGTAAGAGTTATTGTTACTTAATATGTTGTATTTGTTTGAAGTTCTAGTATGTATTAATTAATATGTTGTTGTATTTATTTGAATTTCTAGTATTGTATTATTCATTGATTACTTATTTGTAGTTTGTAGACTTTGAACTATTATTTTTTTGAACGGATATGTTGTAGTAATTTGAACTGATGTGTTGTAATTTGTGAATTTGTAGTTGCTGAATTAGTGATTTTTGGTTGCTGATTTAATAATTTGAACTATTATGTTGTAATTTGTGAATTTGTAGTTATAATTTGAACTATTTTAGTAATTTGAAATGTTGATTTCAATGAGCTGTTATAGTAGTGAATTTCTTGCAAAGTTGCAGCCCATGAATTTTTTAAACGAGCCAAATATCCGAGTCACGAGCCAGCTCGAGTTGGCACGAGCTGAGTTCGAGCCAACATTTTGGCTCGGATGTGCCATACTCAACTCGCTCGAACCGGCTCGTTTAGTACGTGAGCTGAGTCCGAGTTGGCTCTAGCTTGCTCGCTCGTGGCTTGCTCATTTGCAGCCTATTGTAATGACTCATTGACTCCTAATAATTTAAAATTTTAAAAATTTCTTGCTTTTGTAAATTAGTCGGAAAAAAATTTACTTCTGAGATATTTTGTGAAAAATCTACTAAAAAATGGTCTCAGTCGCGACTACGTGGCTCCACCACGTCCTCTGAAAGAGTTCGCCTGTTTCTCTCTCCTCTTCCTCTTTCATAGACGGGTCGCCATGTCTCAAATCCACACTCTCTAATCTGATTTTTCTCGGAAACTCCCAAGTTGGTGTTTCTATGTATAGTTTACTGCTTGTCCGTGTCCCTCTTCTCTCTCTGTAGTCATTACCAAAACCGCTTGTCCGGTGGGACCCGCTAGTGAGTGTGGTTTAAAAGGGACCCGATATCCAACGGGGTTTGTTGTTGATATTTTTTCGCCGACCAATTAATTTAATAGAAGTAGAAATATCTGTGATCTAACAATTCTCGAGTCCCCTTACCGGAGGTGTACGGAGTAACGGAGTAGCAGAGAACCCTCGTCGGAGCTCAATCGGATTCGGACCTTGTTCTTTCTCTTGTAGAGCAACTGGAGATGGAAAGGAGAGGGGCAGAGGAAGACAGATTGGTGGATCGCAGTTAGATAGAGATGGAAATGGAGACGGAGGGAGGAGAGGAGCAAAGGGGCCCAGATGGCAGTAGCAATAATAAATTGCTGGATCGAAGTAAGGTGAGGATACTGTTGTGCGACCCCGACCCCAAGACCTCTCAAGAGGTGCTTTTCCTTCTCGCCAGCTGCTCTTACCAAGGTACTTTCTTTCCTTTTTTTCATTTTTAATTTGTGTTTATTCTGATTAAGCTCAAGGAGCTGATGCTCAGCTACGACCAATGCTAACCTTTTAATTAAGTACTTAACTAATAAAGCAGTCTAATCTTCTTCGTACAATTTGTGATATTTCTCTAATTAGTAATTGTGCGATACAGTTGCATCACTCTCATGAAATGAATTATGTCCTTCTATAGCCATACAAAAAATCCAATGTCAAATTGGTCAAGGGTGTTTAATGGAAGCTTAATTTACATTTAACCATATAACTTAGACAAAATAATGCTACAACACAATTTGAACATCTCTGTGAGATATTTTCCAATAGTGCTCCACAGCAACAGTAATTGTGTACATACATTTGTATTGTGTTTGGTTTTTGGTGTATGATTAGGGACATATGGTTAGTGCTTACTGGTATGTAGGCATGTGGGCCAGTTTAGCCTTTCCTTTCTTTTCATGCAGACTTTGTTTCATGGTGCTGATGTCCCTTTCTGAAAAATTATCATATCATTTCATGAGTGTGAGGCTGGTTCAACAAAGTCAGTTGTGTGCTGAATTCCACCTGTGCATAGTGTTATGGTTTTGTTTGTTTCTGTAGCCCAGTTCTGCACTCCTTCCTTTCCTTCCTTTTGATACCAATTGGTTAGTTTAAGACCACTTGTTGTGACCTTTGTTGTCTTTTTTATTTCATTGTTTCTGCAAATGCTGTTTTTGCAATCATGTCACTACTTCAATTTCCCTTCATAAAAAAAAAAGCCTCTTATAGCCACAGGGTAAATATTTTTCCCTTACTAATTTTAATCCTGCAACAATCCTATTGATACATCTTGATCTAGGAGCCCAGACCATATGTAAAAACTGGAATGTTTAGAGTGTTTGAGTGTGTGTTGGTTATTTGTAAGAGCTACTTTGAATCTATGACCTATAAAGCTTTGTGCGTGTGTAAAAATGGTGATCCCTCTCTAAGTCCTTGACAGAGTCTTATATAGGGGAGGGGTCATAAAGAGGACTCATTAACGCGAGTTAATGAGATTTTAAGAGTGAAATCATGACATTAAGTGCGCATGATCGTGTCTCCAGCTACAAGTAACGGCTGTGAGATATGAGGAATTAATGACAACAACGGTCATATTCGAGATGAGTATCAAGTAGTTCTCGAGCTCGGAAATGTCCAACTCGAGAACTATTCGAGATGAATATGGGGTAAGGTAGGCCTTATCCTAGTTAATTAGTGTCTTAGGACTAAGTGTTCGACCCTTATTAGTAAGTTAATTGGACCTTCGGGAACACAGTCCTATCACCCACCTTGCAGCTAACCCCGAGTCCTGAAGATAATATTGCAATCTGAAGGCCTCAATTTTTGTACCAAATTTTAATTGAGCAAAAATATTTTGCATAAATGAAATTCTACTTAAATTGACTACTAGTTGTATTACAGTACTACATAATCTTCAATTCAATCCCAAGAATAAGAATTATTGCAATCATGCCTTGACCTAATTCAACTTTGCAATAGGGACCAGATTGGAGTAATAGGGTACATAGTTTCAACAAATAGTCTAAGAAGGTTTTGGAAGTTGCTTTTGATTTAGATATTGTTCCAGTGGTGAAGTGTTTGAACATTAAACACACTTTTGATGTAAAGCACGATATAGGGTTTACAAGAATGATTGGATGGAACACCCAACAACAAAGAGAGGAGGTATGACATTAAATGAGTGAATGTGCTGTGGGGAAGAAAAGGTCTACTCATCAGCAAAACATTGAAAATTGAGATAAACATTCCTGCAATGACAAATATATTTTGGACTGCACATTGGTCTCTTTTTTGGTCCATCATAGCTGTCTGTATAGCAACACACATAGATCAAGAACATTTCTCTTGATTTCATCCTTCATTTCAGTTTAACACTGACTTGATAAATTGAACTGTTATGGTGATGCAGTGACAAACGTGAAGTCTGCAAGGCAGGTGATCGATGTGTTGAATAGGCAAGGAGATGAAATAGACATAATATTAGCAGAGGTGGACCTGCCTTTTGCTAAGGGCTTCAAGATGCTCAAGTACATAACTCGTAATAAGAACCTTGCCCGCATCCCTATCATTAGTAAGTGCAATCACCCATTCTCCTCTGCCCTTTTACCTTTCCTCATGCTTTTGATTTCTAATCTAAGATACTTTGTTTGTAGTGATGTCGGCACAAGATGAGGTGTCTGTGGTGGTGAAGTGTCTCAGGCTGGGCGCAGCAGACTATCTGGTCAAACCATTAAGGATGAATGAGTTGTTGAACCTATGGACACACATGTGGCGGAGGCGCCGCATGCTGGGTCTCTCTGAGAAGGACATTTTTGCCCATGAATTGTCAGACCCCAGCGATGCCAATACAAACAGCACCACTCTTTTATCTGATGATACGACTATGGCAACTGCTGCCAGCAAAGATAATCCCAATCAAGAAATCAGCATCACAAACCAATCAGATCATGAGGTACACAGATATTATTATTCCTAAGCTCAGTTACATGTAATGCATTTTGTTGAATCATTGGTTGCTGTAGTCTATTAAACAGCTGACAGTTTTTTTTTTCTGTTAATATATTTATAATTTTAGTGTAATGTCTCGCCTAGTGAGCTAGCGTGCAAGCATACATCAGAGCACATAAAAAGTGACAATCTAGCACGTAAGTCTACTCTCTATTTTTTGGGGGTTTAGCTTGATATTTGATAAATTCTTCTGTGAATGTTCTGAGGAGGATATGTAGGGCACTATGAATTTTACCACTTTTTCTTTTTAGTTACCCCCCCCCCCCCCCAAACAAAAACAATGAAATAAAATGAAAAATATCCAGAACAAAGAAAAGGTATAGGCATTTAGCAATGTGGTATCTCGACCGTAAAAGAATATTGCGTCTTCCCACAGGCCAGAATGACGGTAGAACCTGTGTTTTTTACAGTGACAACTAGAATTTTGCTCTAGCTATTGAGAACCCTTGTGTTATAGTTTCTTATTTGTGCAAACTGGCAATGCAGTTTTTTGTTTGTTTTTAGCTGAATACATACTGGTTTCTGTATTTGTTATTTATAAATACTTTCCTTGGACAGATTTTGCAGGAAAAACTGATCTTAAAATAGGTCAGTCTTCAGCATTTTTGGCCTATGTCAGATCCAACTCATCATCCGTTCAGCAAATTGTTGAACATAATCAATCAGGCCACACTGCCACTCAAATAGAATCACCAGAGTACCTCAATATGACTTCCATGGTGGCTGAGCCAACCACTAACAGATATAGTAGCAGTAGAGAGGCACAACAAAACACTTTTTATGACCAAAACACCAGCATGACTGTTGGCTCATCATCTGCTACAATGATGCAACCTGAGTCCTCAAGCAATGAGGTACAGCAGGTTCCAATGTACCATTTGCCAATGTGTTATCCTGGTATGGTAGATCAGGGCTTAAATGTAAATTTAAACGTCATGCCGCAAACCATGCAAATTTTTCAGGGAGGCCATCAATACAATATGTTCCAATATGGCCACCAACATTTGCAGAGCACAATGTTGCCGTCGCCATTTCATTACAACCCTAATCTTGGTATGGGGTTACAAGCAGGTCACATGGTGCAGCAAAATATTCAGATGTGGTCTGGAACTGCATCAGGTTCTGGCAATTTCACGGGCACAGATGTGCCAGATGCCACGAAGTGCAGCCGAACTGAAAGACGAGCAGCGGCATTAGTTAAGTTTAGGCAAAAAAGGAAGGAGAGGTGTTTTGATAAGAAGATAAGGTATATTAATAGAAAGAAGTTGGCAGAGACGAGGCCTAGGGTTAGGGGCCAGTTTGTCAGACAGGAAGTGAATGAGATGGATTTGAATTTTGGTGCCAATTCCGAGGGGGAGGACAATGAGCTAGAAGAGGAGGAACCCACCTCCACCTCACGAGAAATGTACACTGTTTCTTCTCCTGAATAGATTAAGAGTAGAAACTAGAACAGAATAGAATTGCTACTACCATCCAATTGAAAAGACAACTGATTTTGTACCTCTAATAGGTTGTTCTAGGCAAATAATTTCGGGCATGTGTCTATATGTGGTTTCTCCTTTTATTATTTTAAATTATATTATTCCTGCTATTTTTCGAAGTTTAGCTAACATTTTGAATATTTAACATTGATTTTTTGTTCATCTTTTTGGTGTCCCGTTAACATCCATTGTTCGTTTATGTTAGACTTGAAAGTACGGGCTTTGAATGATACACAGCCCTATAATTTTTTTTGAAGTGATATCAATTTTTATTAACCCTTGTTTTTAACATCAAATGCGAAAAAAATCAAACAACAACAAAGCCTTTAATCCCAAATAAATTGGGGTAGGTTAGAAATGAAACCTAATCGGAAAATATCAAATAAATTGGGGTAGGTTAGAAATGAAACCTAATCGGAAAATATAAGATCAAAGATCTCAAATATCAGTGATAAAAATGAATATGGTGGAAATAATAATAATAATAATATATAAATAAAGATGATAATGATAATGATAATATGCTAATAATAGTAACAATAATAACAATAATAATAATAGTACAATAAACCTCTATTATAAAATCTATTTCTAATTCCTAAAATTCTATTTTAAAACCTAATTCTAAATTCTAAATCCTAAAATCCTATAGAAATAAAGTAAACCTCTATTTCTGAAATCTATTTCCAAATTCTAAATCCTAAAATCCTAAAAAATCTAAGAATATGAAGTCTATAACTCTACTATTAGACTCTAACTCCTAAATCATGGTGCAGGTATATGAATCGCTATCTTCCACGCACTCCTATCCAAAGCAAGCTCTTTGAGTATATTTCATTCCTTCAAATCTCTTTTTATTGCTTCCTCCCATGTCAATCTCGGTCGACATCTTCATCTTCTTGTATTTTCAGGACGACTTAAAATACCGCTGCGTACCGATGCTTCAGGAGGCCTTCGTTGGATATGACCAAACCATCGCAAACAATGTTGGACTAGCTTCTCTTGAATTGGTGCTACCCCAAGTTTGTCCCTAATATCATCATTTCTGATTCGATCTTTCCTTGTGTGGCCACATATCCAACGCAACATCCGCATTTCAGCTACACTCATCTTCTGGATGTGTTGTCCTTTTGTAACCCAACATTCTGCGCCATACAACATCGCGGGTCTAATCACCGTCCTGTAGAACTTGCATTTTAGTTTGTTTGGGACTTTCTTGTCACAAAGAACACCAGATGCTTGTCTCCATTTTACTCATCCAGCTCTTATTCTATGACTAACATCTTTATCGATCTCTCATTCACTCTGCAACATCGATCCCAAATACCGAAATGTATCATTCATGGGTACTACTCGTCCATCCAAACTAACATCTCCGTCATCTAAGTTTTCCCCATTGAATCGACACCTCATATATTCGGTTTTTGTCCTACTAAGTCTAAAACCTTTCGATTCTAAAGTTTGTCTCCACAACTCTAGTTTCTGATTGACTCCAATTCTGCTCTCGTCAATCAACACCACATCATCAGCAAAGAGCATACACCAAGTAATATCTTCTTGTATGTCCTTTGTGATCTCATCCATCACTAAGGTGAAAATATATGGATTCAATGCTGACCCTTGATGTAATCCTATCTTAATAGGAAATGTATCGGACTCGCAAGTCACATGCTCTGACACAAGTCACAGCATTTGTGTACATATCCTTAATAAGGGTAACGTACTTTGTTGGGACTAGTTTCCTTTTGAGCGCCCACCACATGATATTTCTCGGAATTTTATCATACGCTTTCTCTAAATCAATAAACATCATATGTAGGTCTTTCTTCTGTTCTCGATGATTACAAAAAATATACTAAAAATGTTGCCTCTTATTGTTCGCTAACGCTAATTATGCGAGTAAAATATACGTCGAAGCAAGTTCTATTCGGTTTATAGCGATTTTTAAACGAAATGGATTAAGGGAGGGAGTGCTAAAATCATGAGTTGTTTTACGTAAAATTTATGGACACGGCCGTGTGGGTTTTTAAATGATGTCAAAATACAAAATTAAATTTGCATGTAAATTGATATGATAACGAAATACTTGTGTGATAATTGTGCATTATTTATCTTGACACCTCATTTGCTTACAATGTTAAATATAAACACTTTAAAATATACATCTTTAACAATATTAAATATAAACACTTTAAAATATACATCTTAACAATGTTAAATATGAACACTTTAAAATATACATCTTTACCTGATGAATTGGTAACTTAAAAAGTTGTAACCGTCAATAACACTCAACGAATAGTAATTTAAAAAATTATAACACTTGGTAACATGATAATAGTAACATAAAAGTTACAACACTCAATAACATTCGATAAATAAAAATTTAGAAGTTGTAACACTCAATTTTTAGTAACTTAAAAAGGTTGTAACACTCAATTTTTAGTAACTTAAAAAGTTGTAACAGTCGATGACACCTAATATATACTAACTTGAAAAAAAAGTAGTAACATTCGATAACACTCAACAAACAGTAACTACAAAAAGTTGTAACACTCAGAAATGTGCAACGAATAATAACTTAAAAATTTGTGAACTTAGGAACACTTGATAACAAAATTTGTAACGTTTGTTAGCTAACATTGAATGATCGATGCCCAAACCCTACATAGAGATTAACAAGTAATGTGTAAAATTCTTAGCCTTTCCCTCAATTATTTTGCAATTTATATTGAGAGAAAGATATAATCCAACTTTAGGACAGATAGTGCTTAATTTTACCATCAACTAGCTCATCATACTACAAAATTTCAGAACAATCATAAAAACAAAGGAAGAATCGAGGAAAAAAAATAGAGGGTAAATATGTTAGAGATATAATCACGCTTTAATCCCACATATACAAACCATAATTTATTTTAATTTAATTTATGTATATATACATCAGTTCAATCTGTCAAATTAGTAACTAAATTCAGTAAAACAAAAGGAACAGGGTGGCGGAGCATTTGTTCAATTGAGAACAAGAAACCTTTTTTTTTTGTTACTTGTAACGTTTCTTATCTTTTAAGCCACTCAAAAAAGAGAAACTAATAATGTCTTATTCCGGTCAACAAGAATAATTTGAGTAAACAAATCCAGTCAAAAAAATGGTAACGCCGTAATGGCAGTTTTTCCAGTCATAAGAGCTAATTTTTTTTTTCTTTGTTGTGCGCGCGCGCCTTGCACCAGATTTTTTTTATTTGTCAAAAAATTGTTACGAATTTAATGTTTTTGAATTGTTAGATTACTTTTTTTTTGAACGGAAAAAAAGAAGAAGAGTAATATCCTTACATATTATACTCCTCACGGATCGATATATTTAATTAGAAAATATATAAAACATGTGTGAGACTTTTTATAATGTTTGATTCTCATGAACTTGGAGTCAGATTCAAACAAAGACTCGTAGAGTTGGACAGAACAATGTGTAAGAAGTGTAGAAAACTAGAAATCAAATTAAATTGTTTAACTTATAGGTGTTAAATATTTATACACTTGGACATACTTCAGTTTTATATTCATCGATGCAAAACTAAAATAACTTAAATTAAATTGTTTAACTTATAGGTGTTAAATATTTATACACTTGGACATACTTCAGTTTTATATTCATCGATGCAAAACTAAAATAACTTAGTATATACTAGGGGTGTAAATTTTTGACTCGACCCGATCCGACCCAATTAATTATGTTTTTGAAATAATTTTATGATTTAGTATTAATTAAAGCTTAGATATACACTAATTATATACTAATTAAGATTAATTATAAATTAATCAATATTTTATTACTTAAAATTATATAAAAATTATTTTCTATATGACTCTAATGTCAAATTCAAACCATAGTAAATAAATAATAAAAGAGAGTAAGGGAAAAAATAACACAAGATGTAACGGCGTTCGGCTTAGTCTTAGCCTACGTCTCCGGAACCCGTAATTATCAACTGTTGGATTGCGCTGAGTCACTAAAATAAGCAAGTCTTACAACTTGATCCTTCGGTCAGTTACACCAAGTAACAGGCAACCGTCCGCCAATTCAAGCAATCAAGAAGAAAAAGGAGATCACATATCTCACAACAAAATTCTTGAGTTACTCACTAATCTCACTTAAATAGAGGTTTTGTAAAGTATTCTTGAGATTATATTAGAGATGAATGAAGGTTTTAGCAGTAGAGTAGTGACAGCTAGGTCTACAACAAATATAGAGGTTTTTAATCGCGTAGCCAACCATTGGAGGAAGGAGATATCATCTTCTTATATAGTCGTCCTGCAAATCAGGTAAGAAATCCTCTTATCTGTTGCAACGGTTAGACAATTCTAATCTAAATGAGATTGTCTGTTGCAACGGATGTGGATCCGTTACAACGGTTGTGTACCGACCATAATTTGAATTTATTGTCGATGACATCCATTGCAATGGAATGTGAGATCCGTTATAACGGTTATGAAGGGATAATTTCTTAGTTATTTTTGGATAACTTTTGAACGTAAATGATTTATTCCATTACAACGGATATAAGAGTCCGTTGCAACGGTTGTAGTCAAGAACACAACATAGTTTTTCTCGAGATGATCCATGTTACAATGGTTAATGTATCTGTTGCAACGGATATCAAATGTTTTATTGCTAGTTGTTTTTTGCTCAACTTTGTATTGAGTATATTTAATTTGTTACAATGGTTATACTAACCGTTGCAAATGTTAAAGCCAGACACCTTCATTTCACTAGTTTAATGTCAAAAGTAACTTGATTATCTTTATTCATTACAAATCTAACCTAACTTTTCTTTAAGATCTTCATGCATATTCTTCTGATGTTTTATTCCTGCAATGCAAGTACTCAAGAAAACCATTAAATTCTTATGTGATTATTTTGCAAATTGACAAATATAAATATATATTCTTGAGAATTATTTACAATAACAATCTCCTCATTTTGACGATTTACAAAACAACCATATACGTGTATAATTTAAATTTGAGAATGCATAATCTCTTTATAAATTTCTCAAAATTATATTATGTCAAATGATTTCTCCCCCTTGGCTTGAAAATTAAAAAAATTGACAAAACTCCCCCTTAAAATATGCATTCTCCCCTAAATGTAAATAGCATTACATCAATAAACATAAAAAAAATATCACCAATATCAATAACAACATACAAAGTCACATAACAATGAAAACATACTGTATATATATATATATATATTCAGATTTTTCATTATTGAGACAGGTCATATAATCATCTTCCATATTTCTCTTTAAATATTAATTCATTATTAGTCGTGCACATTCATTTATGGCACTAACTAATTATTAAATTATACTTTTATCCCGTGATACCTTTCGACCCATTTAACTTTGATCCAATTATTTTTCTTCAGCTTACTTTATTATTTCAATTGTCCATCCAAATATTTTTGTTCTCATAATTTCTTATTAATATTCATTTATAATTATTTCGGAGTAATAACTTCATTAGAAGTTACTGGTATTTATTATTTGCTGTTAAATCTATTCAAAATGCATTTTACTTATTTATATAGTCATAATCGCAGTAAAAAAGAAATAACACTCAATTAGTTTAATTAATGTTTGTAATTATCATTTACGTTGGGTTGGTAAATTCAATCTACTTATTTGGTCCAATGAAATTTGATTGTGTTAATCCCGTTCATTAAATTAGCCTAATAAAAACAAAACCACACAGGACAAGTATCATCTCAAGAGTAACAAAGCTATCACGATAGGACCACTAGAAGTCCAAAATCGACAACTAGGAACAACTGCAGTCAATGACAGGGCCAACTAGGCAACCATCCAAGAGAATTATAACCAGCAAATCATTAAACTGGCATGGCCGTTACTAGAGGTAGCTAACAAATCAGGGACATTAAATAGTCAGATCAGACCATTACTAACAAAATTTAGCTCCTAAGCTATAACCAATAGTCCAACACAAACATGGAAAATCAGGGAACAAATCAACATCGAATACCAGTGAACTAGAAACTAGCAACCCATCAACACAAATCATCAGAATCAGGACCCAAAGCAACATCTAACAAGCTCGGCTCAATTGGCAACAAAAGGCAAATTAACACAAACTACACAAACAAGGTACAGAGGCTCAGCCTCTTGCACGTGCAGCAGTCCACATGGCCCTAGACAAGGAAAGGTGTTACCGGGAGTTGTGCGAGGCAGCAAGAGGAGCAAGAGTCTGGTAAAGGAGGGGTAGCCCGGCCTTGCTCTGAGTGGGTGGTCGAACTCGATGAGGCGGTCACGAAGGGGTCAGTCAATGCCCAAAAAGGAGGCACGAAGGGGAAGACACCACGCTAAGGTGTCAGATTCGGCAAGGGGTTTCGGGTCTGATAAGGATGCAAGGGAGAGAGGAGCGATTGCAAAATGAGAGAGGTGAACTCAGTGACTACAGCAGGGCCAGCACGAGGTGAAGGCAGAGAGTGTGGCCCAGATTTATGGTGTAGGGGGAATAAGTCTGACGGGGTCGGGGCTAGCTAGCGGTTGGGGTTGTGCACGGCTCCAGTGGGTGAACGGGTAACTTCACTGCTCGGTGTTGGTGCAAGGGAGAAGGGGCAGTTTGGTGTGTCGTCGCTTACGTCAGGGAAGAGAAAATAGAAGTGGCGAGAGGGGATTCTGCAATTATCAAGTGAGGGAGGGAGTTGCGAGAGGGATTGCGAGAGGGTGGGAAAGAGTGATTTACGGAAATGAGAAGGGAGAAAAGGGGATTGGAAATGGGTGTCGCCAGGGGAATTCGGGGAAAAGAAAAGAAGAAAAGGGGAAGTAGTCACGGGCAGGGAGACAAGAAAAGAAGGAAAAGAAGGAAAAGAAAGAAAACAAAGGGAGAGAGAAATAGATTTGATTTTGAGATCGGTCAGATTTTTTTTTTCGTGATTGAATTTGTGCGATCATTATCGTGTCCGATTTATTTTCTCTTTTAATTGATTAAATGTAATGTTTTCAGGACTAATTTGATTCTTATATTTTTATCGTATCAAATAAATCAATTTAATGTCATTTAGACTGTTAATCATCCTTACCCTCGTCAGGGAAATTATTGTAAATTTCTGAAGTCAATCGTTGTTAATTTGAGCTTAACTCTCACTTATTAAAAATTTAGATTTATATTTTAATAAATATTGAATTTGATTTCAGAGATAAAATTTTTAATTAAGATTTTTTCTTTCCAAATTATAGATCATCATCATCAGATTCATCACTATCACAAAATAAGTTTAGATATATCTCATTTTTACCATTCGAAAAGTCGGATGTGCTAGCTTGCTTCTTAGACTCTAGTTCCTTGTTCTTAGATATTGCAATGTTCAGTAGAAGTTGAATGGTACTTTCGTCAGAGATATTCTTGCTTGTAATGATCTTGTCAATGTCGATCGGAGAAAGCTCATCCTCAACTTGTGCCAATAGAGCTAGATTAAGCTCTTGATCTTCACCAGACTCGGTGTTAGAGCCATCGGTGTCGTTGTGGTCGGACTCAGCGCTCCACATCGCTTGCATAGTCTTGGCGTTCTTCTTGTTCTTATACCCATCACTATTGTGCCTTGGTTTGCGATCTTATCTTCCCTCACCTTCTTTATTCTTCAGGTGAGGAAATAGTTTGAAACAAATTTGAATGGTGTGTCATTCTTTATGGTAGGCAAAACATACTACCTTTTTATTTTCTTCCTCTTGTTCCTTGTTATACTTTCGCTCGAAGCTTAATATTCCTTGAAACATTTTAGATAGCAGAAATTTATCCTTCGAGCTTTCATGATCAAGTTTTTATATGAAGGAGTCAGATGTGGAATATTGAGAGTTGGAAGTGTTTGAATGATTATGAGACTTGATGTTTTGTGCTGGAAATATTATTGCTTTAGATTCATGCATGGACTCACCGGCTTGCTTAAGAGTTTCTTCAAAGCTTCTCAAATGTGCATACACTTCATCAGGAGTGAATGTAGCTTGTACTCATTGTATGACTTCCAAAGCGCTCACGTACCCTTCCCATTTGGGTTTTCTGAGCATCACACGTAAAAGTTTTCCTACAACTTTTCTGTTAGAAAGAGTTTCTCCTAATTCACTAAATTTATTTTTATATATGTATAAGTCTATTATATATATTTTCAAGGATTTCACCATCCTCTAATCTAAAGTTTTTGAATTTTATTTTAAGTCTAGTAATTTTCTTCAAAGCTTCTCAAATGTGCATACACTTCATCAGGAGTGAATGTAGCTTGTACTCATTGTATGCTTCCAAAGCGCTCACGTACCCTTCCCATTTGGGTTTTCTGAGCATCACACGTAAAAGTTTTCCTATAACTTTTCTGTTAGAAAGAGTTTCTCCTAATTCACTAAATTTATTTTTGTATATGTATAAGTCTATTATATATATTCTCAAGGATTTCACCATCCTCTAATCTAAAGTTTTTGAATTTTATTTTAAGTCTAGTAATTTTGATCTTTTTGATTTGTGAATTACCCTCATATCTAGTTATCAGGGCATTCCACATTACATGAGCAGTGGTCATGTTACCGAACAACAATGCTACACCTTCACTTACTAAATTTAAAATGGCATTTACTACACTATCATTTGCTCTTTTATCCAACAGTGACTTGGTAGTAAATATATTAGAGGTAGGATTATATTTTGCTATATATCATTTTTCAACTATATCCCAAACCTCTAGTATATTGAGATAGTTTATCATGGTTTTCTTCCAATGGCTAAACTTTTTGGTGATTTGACCAAACATTGGGGTTTCTTTAATAAATCTTGGCAGTGTCATTGAGTAAATTCAATACAACCTGCTTTAATACCACATTATTTTCTATAGGACTCTAATATCAAATTCAAACCATAGTAAATAAATAATAAAAGAGTAAGGAAATAAATAACACAAGATGTAACAGAGTTCAGCTTAGAAGAGACTACGTCTTCGGGACCCGCAATCATCAACTGTCGGATTGCGTCGAGTCATTAAAACAAGCAAGTCTTACAACTTCAAAGCTTCGATCCCTTACACCAAGTAACGGGCAGTCGTCAACCAATTCAAATAATCAAGAAGAAAAAGGAGATCACAGATCTCACAATAAAATTCTCGAGTTACTCACTAATCTCACTTAAATAGAGGTTTTATAAAGTATTCTTGAGATTATATTAGAGAGGAATGAAGGTTTAACAGTAGAGTAGTGACAGCTAGGTCTACAACAGCTATAGAGGTTTTTAATCGCGCAACCAACCGTTGGAGGAAGGAGATATCATCTTCTTATATAGTCGTCCTGCAAATCAGGCAAGAAATCCTCTTATCCGTTGCAACGGTTGTCCATCTGTTGCAATGGTTGAATGATTCTAACCCTAAACGAGATTGTCCGTTGCAACGAATGTGAGATCGTTGCAACAGTTGTGTACTGACCATAATTTGAATTTCTTGTCAATGGCATCCATTGCAACGGATGAGAGATCCGTTATAACGGTTATGAAGGGAGAATTCCCTAGTTGTTTTTTGACAACTTTTAAATGTAAATGTTTTATTCCGTTAAAACGGATATAAGAGTTCATTACAACGGTTGTAGTCAAGAACACAATATAGTTTTCCTCGAGATGATCTGTTACAACAGTTAATGGATCTGTTGCAACGATACAGGCTGTTTTGCTGCTGGTTGTTTTTTGTTCAACTTTGTATTGAATTTATTTAATCCGTTATAACGGTTAGAGCTAGACACCTTCATTTCACTAGTTTAATCTCAAGAGTAATTTGATTACATTTGTTCATTATAAATCTAACCTAACTTTTCTTTAAGATCTTTATGCATATTCTTCCGTTGATACCTTATTCCTGCAATGCATGTATTCAAGGAAACCATTAAATTCTTATGTGATTGTTTTGCAAATTGACAAATATATATATATATATATATATATATATATATATATACCGATTTGGCCTGTAAAAATGGTTTATTTGCTTGTGGATCATTTTTTTCTCCACTGTTTTATATTTTTTTAAGAAAAAAAAATTATGTTGTCAGAAGCAGATAGTCAACATAGAAAAGGGGCAACCATTTACATATACCCAATGTAACCTCTATGTGGGATGGATATCAATCTGTAATTAGAACCAACCAAACATACAATTAATCTGAGTTTTCTTATATAAATATTAAAAATCAATGAAAATGGTTAATGTTATTAAAACAATTTCAATTCATGACTGAAATTGCATTTTGGTATTCTCCTGATTCAAAATAGTACAAATAAGCCAAAAAAAGAAAATGAAAATGACAGAGAAACAATAATTTATTTTTGATTTGATTATCAGGGTTTAGAATCTCATCCATGAGAGATGTATAGATGAGCAATAAGTTTTCTCACTGCTGCTTTCAATATGTAGGCACCCATGAAAACAAGAAATAATGGCAGCTGCTTCTTACCACATGAAACATTCTATTATTGTAAAATATGTGGGCACCCATGTGAAGTGAAACTTTCTGGTACCTCAAGAAATCCAGACCGTGAATTTTATGCTTGTTATTGTACTGATCGTAGCATCTTCCGAACTTGGTGTGACGAAGTGCATTTTCAGCCTTTTTATGTTAGAAAGCAACTTGCACAATGTTTGGATGGTATCAAATTTCTTACGAAGGTTATGATTGTGGGGTTCATACTAAATCTCACTGTGACTGTATTATTGAACACCTTATAGGTGCGAAAGTTGAAAACTGTTATTGTGCTAGATGAGTAGTTAGTACTATATTTTTATATTTCTAATGACAATGTACTTTTATTTTTGTAATAACAATGTATTCTCTTAATGACAATGTATTTTTATTTTTATAATGATAATATTTTTTTTCTAATGACAATGTATATTTTAACTGCTTAGAGGCCTTATTTTGACATTTCATGTATTATTGTAAGAAATGGGGTTATTCCGACTCCTCATTAAACTAAAGCAACAGTCAACTAAAAAACAAAGTAAAAAATTACATTAACTAGTACATGACTTGAAACAACAAAATAAAACAAAGTAAATCATGACATTGGACAAAATAGTCAGATCATTCTGACTCCTCATGAAAGTTTACATGACCTTCATCCTCATCTTCAGTTTCATATGAATTTTTTTCCCCTTGGCAAGATCATTTAGACGCTGGAGATGGTTGAATAAAAGTAGTTAAATAATGAATGTGAGCAATTTTAGTGTAATAAAGTGAAATCTTATAGAATAATTACCTTAAATTGGGTTCTTATGTTGTGAGCCTCTTTATTGTGACAATAACTACATGTTCTTCGTCGCCTTGCGCTTTCTCGACAAGAAAAGGTCGAAACCTTGTCGGTCTTTTCTTTCGTCCCTTGCATTGTGATAGTGGAGGATCAAGATATGTCGATGTCTTATCCCTTTGTCCATTACCTTCACTTAGTGTTATCATTCCATGATCAGAAAATGTAGTATCTTGACCTGAAAAGGCTGTCAAGAAAATTAAAACTAGAAAAATTACAACTAAAACCAGAAAAGATAGTACCTTAAGGGTTATCCAGAAAACTGAAAATAAAATCAAAAAAGGCGGTACCTTGATGCTGCTTGGTTAGAATTGGGAGATGTTCTGAAGGCCTTATCTCTTTCTTCAATTCTTTAATTTTGGACAAAACAATTTGAAAGTTAACCTCGGAGTTTGCAGCTAGGTCTTCAAGTTCCCTAAGCTCAAGTCGTATTGTTGTCTTTCTAAACCCTTGCAATGCCCCAGATTCACCATGCTCCATGCTTCTTTCTACAACGGACCTCTTCACATTAGAGTTTGCTTCCTTGCACCATCTATGCAGAATGTATCTTTTGGGGAGATGCTCCAGTCCCACATGATGTAATACTTTAATTCCATGTTGACATAGAAAACCTTCAAACTCAAATCATTTACAATTACATAAGAAAATTTCATTGGCTCTATCAACATCAACAACATACGATTCAGGTATCCAATTATGGACAAAAGGATTAGTTTTGATGCTAACCTCATATTTTTTATCCTTTTCTAGCTCAATCACAACACCCAAGGCACTCTCCTTTAGTATCTCTTTAAACACAGCATAATTATTTCTTGTGTAGACGCCACGTGCCTGATACTCTATTGGATACTTAGACCATAACCGTGGAACCTCATTAATGTTTTTTATATCCTCATCACTTTCTTTATCCCAAATTCCCTGTACCATACTCTCAATATGCTTCACAAATTGATAAATGGATGTATGGTTATCTAGCCATAATTTCAATATTGCATTCATACTTTCGCTTCGTTGGGTGGTGGACATATCTGCAAAGAATGTATCACGAAAGAATGTGGGTACCCATTCATCCCGTTTATCATAAATTACCTTCCAATGACCGTTATTCTCAATTTTAAAATCCTTCAACATCTTTTTCCAAGATGATTCGAACTCTGGCACCGTCAAACTACGAATTATAACTGCCTTTAGCTCAGCCTCTAACCCTGGGTGCATTTCATAATGCTTCAAAAAGTGTTCTCTTGCTTTTCGCATCACGTGCCATTGACAACATCTATGTATGGTGTTTGGAAATACCTTTTTAATGGCAACCCTCATTGCTGGATCTTGATCCGTTATGATACATGTTGGATGCTTCTCATACATCGCCCTCAACCATGTTTCAAACAACCACTTAAAATTCCACTCCTTCTCTGATCTAATAAGAGCCATACCATAAAATATTGAGTGTCGATGATGATTTACCCCAATAAATGGTGCCAATGGCATGCTATACCTATTAGTGTTGTAGGTGGTATCAAAAGTGACAACGTCAACGAACTCTAAATATGCTCTTCTAGCCCTACCATGAACCCAAAATATATGTCGCGCTCGCCCTTGATCATCTTTATCTATGGAATAAAAGAACTTCGGGTTTTCCTCTTGTTTTTCTATAAAGTAACCTAATGTGTTTTCAACATCCACTCCAATAATCTTCCTATTCTGTGTTGCAATCTGATTACTAACATCCTTCTTCTTAAACTGAAGTTGTCTCTTTCCCCCTCGCTTTACACCTATGTACTCATATATATTTGAAGTACCCACTTTTTGAGCACTCAAATCACGAATTATTTCTCTATCTTCTAGACTAATTTGTTTTTGCGAGCGCATGTTTCTGATTTTAGAAGGAGAATGGAGCAACTCATGATTATGATTTTCAATAAAAACAGAAACTGCCCAAACTCCTTCATTTACTAATTTAACCCTAAGAGAAGCCTTACAATTAGTTCTTGTAGTCCCGTACTCCCTCTCGGGTGTTTTCAGATTAGTTGTTTTACTCATTCCTTTTAGTTCAGCTCTTTGACGCTTAGAATATCCTTCTTTTGAGCAAACAAATCTAACTGACGACACACCCTTCTTTGATGAAGATGTAGTTGCCCTGCGAATACTAAATCCAACATGACAACCATATGCATTGTAAAAATTATACGCCTCCTCTAAGCTGTCCCAAATTGCATACCTAAACAAGGTCGTAGTCTATTCACTTCAAAAGACCCTCCCATTCTCGTTTCATCTCCACCTTCTTCTAATTCCTCCTCACCTTCTACCCCATCCACTTCTACTTCTATTATAGTATTCTCAAGAGCAATTAATTCTTCAAATCCAATATAAGGATCATCAAATTCCATCTGTTACACAAGTACAAAAATCAATATCAAACATTTATACAAAATCAGAATCTAAAAATATGTAGCCAATTTGCATTACAAAATCAGAATCTATCTTAGCACTGAAATTAACAGAAAATTCTAAATATATATGAAGAAGCTTGAAAGAAATTATACCCGGAGCTTTATTGTATCGTTATCATTTGTGCTAGATGAGCATAAGAAAGGAGTTGAGCAAACTGACGCTGCTACATTACTTGAACCAACTCCAATTGCCATTTCACCGCATCCTTCTAGTCCCATACTCACTGCAGATTATTATTAAATAATAAATTAAATAAGCAGTGAGGAACAAACCAAATCATCTTTCTGACAACCCAAGTTTTTACTTTAAAAGTGCAATTTTTTAATAAAGATAATCTAAAGTTGACGATAAGGGAGAAAATAAATATGTACTTACCAAAATGAGCAGCGTAGGTGATAGAGGTGGGATGGAGCAAAGAGCGGCGATTGAAATCAACAGAGGCGTGTGGAGGTGATGGAGATGATGGAGGTGAGAGCCCGATCGGAAGAGGAGGTGAGAGTCTGATCAGAAGAGGAGGCGTCAGGGAGAAATTAATATCTAGGTTTTTATTTTCCGAAAGAGGATAGATTAGGGGGGCGGAGGAGATGTTATTCGTAAAATAAATGAGGCGCTGACAGAGCGAAGAGCTCAGCGTAAAGAAACCGGGACGCTGACGGAGCGAATCTGTCAAACCGGATCGCTGAGCGCGAATTTTGACGCCGATCGAATGGATTAAAATTCAAAGCACAGCTGGGGGTGTACTTTGCAGAACACCATAGCCTCACTCTATATATATATATAGAGTGGAGATAGCGTGAGCTTAAGCTCACGGAGGCCTTCCGTGAGCTTAACTCAAAAAACATATTAAATCATCTCGAAATTTTAATTTATCATTCTCATTAAATTCTTTATATGAAAATCTCATGGGATGCTAAAATTTGGAGCGTTTTGAGCTTTTTAAGTCGTCGTTTTTAATTTTTGAAAATGATGTTCAAGTATTGAATATATTATTATTATTTTTAGAGCTGATTTTCAAAAATTAAAAACGGTGACTTGAAAGCTCAAAACGCTCCAAATTTTTGCATCCCATGAGATTTTCTTATAAAGAATTTAATGAGAATGATAAATTAAAATTTTAAGATCATTTAATATGATTTTTGAGTTAAGCTCACGGAAGGCCTCCGTGAGCTTAAGCTCACGCTATCTCCACTATATATATATATATATATATTATTGAGAATTATTTACAATAATAAAAATAATCAATAAATATTTAATTATTTTATATGGGTCGGGTTGGGTCGACCCGTGACCCGTCAAGTCGGGTATGGGTCAAGATTTTTTGACCTAAATTTAATCGGATTGGTTTTGAGCCGTGTCAAAAAAAATAATAAAATAATATGACCCGACCCGACCTATTGACACCCTAGTATATATTGAACTAGAGAAGTCTATAAAGAAATTTTGATCGTTTAATTTTTTAGGTTTTTTATTTTTCATATTAAATATCTTATTATTATGGAATCATGAGATCTCCGTAAAATTGATATTTATAAGTGTTTGGGAAATCTAATGGCAAAAGAAAGGAGATTTAGTTCGTTATTTAGTACGAACAACGAAATGAAGGAAACCTAACATTCATTTCCCTTCATGTATTTACAGAATGTAATAATTATATGTGGTATCTAATATATTTAGCCGAAATTTTATATTTCTTATTAATAAATATGAAAGTTGTTTTAAATATCTAATATATTTAGCCGTTTTTAATCCGAGTCCGGATATGCTACTTCTCCAAGATAATTAGTACGAACAAATAATATGGATATATAAAGTATGAGGTAGTATTTATTGGCTGTATATGATTTAATGTCTCATTTAACTCACATCCTAAGGAAAAAAGTTATAAATATTTAAATTGAAAACTTATCAACTATTAAGTTATTGAGTATCAATTTTTATGTTGCTTAAATATAAATATATAAATGATACTTAATTATACTAAACTATTAATCACTATATAAGTTATAAAGTGTTAGTTAAGTTAACAAGTTCTAAACAAACTGTTTAATTATGTTTATAATATTGGTAAAATGGAAAAAAATATTTTGGCACGCCAAACTTGAAGCCAGTTATACGTGTGAAAGATTGATGTGAGTAGTATTGGATTATTTGTGAACAATCCAAATTCAAGGATGAAGGATTTAAGTATTAATTGCCACGACATATCCTCAACGAGCTTGAGATGACTCACGTTGTAAACAACGGTTAGCAAATCTTTTCTTTTAAGGAAAAAAATAAATTAATGGGATACATTTAAAAATAAGTGAAGATATGCTCAAAAAGGAATTAGTAGGAAGAAATAATAAGAATGAATTAGTACATTAAGAGAGGATGTATTTGAACAACATGGAATGAATTGGAGTAGACAAGTGACACTGTATCTGTTACTATAAATCTATCCGTTTCACTTTCAACCCCCAAATCAGATCCTCTGCTCCGAAAGAGAGAGATGGCTCTTCATCAGCATGACATGGTGGTGAAGGTGCAAGAGAGAGATCCTTCTCAAGTAAACAAGGCTGAGGAGGATAGGAAGAAGAAAGGAAAAGAGATTCTTGAAGAAGGTACTACTAGAAACAAAGTAGATTCTGAGGAAGATACAGAGGTGATTGGCATCCAAGAAGAGGATGATTTAGGAGAAGAGGTTGAAGGAGATGCTGAGGGGATGCAAATTATAGATAACGAGGTTTACTATGAAGTTGAGGCCATTCGGAAGAAACGAAATTTCAAGGGCCAGCTCCAGTACCTGATAAAATGGTTCTTTTCTTTTTCGACATCAAATGTTAATTCCTATCAAATAATAGAATACAGGAAGAAAATTTTGTATATTCTTGTTCTATGTTGATTAAAGGGGCATGTTTTGTCAGTAACCGAGTATAATCTAGTTGTGTTGCACCTGCCGTTTGAGGAATATTTTGTTATTTGAGAGCTATGAAGCATTTATGTGCAGAATACAATCATTTCATGTTATGTGCCTATGCATAGATGTTGATTTGGTTCTTCAGCTGAACTAAATATCTAGAAAACATAACTTGATCTTGCAACTGAACCGAACTGAATCTGGTTTGAGTCAGTTTTATTTGGTTAGGTTCAATTCCATAAATTAGGAAATTTGTATTTGGTTTTGTTGAAAATTAGACCTCGCAAAAGAAACTTGCGACGTTGATCGTTTCATATGACTTTGAACAATCAAATAAAACGACCTCGCAAAAGAAATTTGCGATGTCGTTTTTTTTATGTTCAACCAAATAAAATTTGAAAAGAAGGTAGAAATCTTTGTTGGTAGGTTCAAAATATCATCCCCTGTAAATAATTAGTTGGAGGAGAAATAGTATGTATTCCAGAGTTGAAGTGTGAAGAAGCCAGATTTTCTATTGATCAAACATCTTTAGCTAATTATGTTTAACACATCAAGCAACTTGTCAAGTTATTGTGCTTAATGTGCATCTCTTTTATAATACATGTATAAATTGTGCTTAAAAGAATTTCATTTTATTTAAGAATTGATTTTCCATTTTGTGATTTGCTTGATTGTTAGGCGTTACTATCCAGAGATCGACAATACGTGGGAGCCGTATGACAACATCAAACATTGTACAGACATGCTAGAGACCTTTGAGAAGAGGTACTGGTGCTCCTCTTCATCGCTCTCTTTCTCTGCAACTAATCTAGTATTTACTTATCACAAAAATTTCTTTTGTTGCATATTCAAGTTTACAAAAATGTAAGAGCAAGAAAGTGCAGAAAAGGAACTCAATGCAGATTGAATATAGTGAAGATGAAGTAATGCCTCAGAAGGGAGGAGGAGACCATTCTTCTCTACCTCCAATGTCTGGCAAAGAAAGTGAAAGGAGCAGGGTCAGTGAACTGGCGGTTATCAAAGAGCAAGATGTCAATGTTCTCAGGCAAAATCCAAAGAGAAATGTTATCAGTCGTTATATGAAAGAAAATAACGCCTTGAATGATGAGAAAGAAAAGGAAGAATGCACCAAACATGAGGCTTCAACAAATGATATCCCTGTGCCTTCGCCCAAAGTACATCAGGTCCATTGGATATAATTAATAACGTTTCCTTTTGTTTAGTGACTTTAGTCCATAGAACAGTTGTTCCCAACTTTGGTATTTAATCAGTCAAACTTAAATAATGGTAAGTAATAATTATATAGCCCATTCATTGGTACAAATTTATCCTCCGTTTCATAAATTCCCTACCAAAACAAGTGTGGAGCCACTAAGCATTTTATTTATCGGCACAGGGGGTTGAGGAGATGAACAAGGAGGGAGGCACAAACTTTGTCATGCAGGACTATGTTCGAAAATGGAGAGAACAAGAGGAAGCAAAAAGAGGGGTCGGGGCCGCTGCCCTGGCAATTTTCCTCCCAAATTGCAATGTAGAGCATGGCAAGGTTCCTACCGCACTTCTTCCGACAGGTGCTATTCCCTTTTCTTACTCTGAATCTGAACCTCAGGGGAGCAAAGAAGGCAGCCGACTTACTGGTGCTGAGAAGAGAAAATCGGTAATACATTACTCCATGAACAAGTTTCTTTTATTTATTTAGTTCCCAATTTTTTTTTCTATTCATTTGTAAATGAGTTTCAAATTTTAGGGACGTGTGAGAAGGTTTGTGCATCTGCATGAGTTGGCGAAGAAAACAATGGATGCTGAACTGGTGGATTTGGCAGACAATTTTGCAGCATCTGGTGTTGCTGCAAATACTGGTACTGGCAGTAACAGTAAAATGGATAAAGAGGAAGCTTACATCACAAAGATACTGGAGCCAGTGCAGGTGTTTGCCACACCTCCTATCCCGGACAATGTACTGCCTGTTTGTATCACTTTCAGGGCTCTCAGGTTTCTTTCTCTTCAAATTCCATTATATCCTTCTTAAATTATCATAAATTCTTAATTATCTCAATATCTTCCATGTTTGCATTTTTGTGTAAACAGTTCAGCTTTATTGCAATTGTTAGCTAGCTATGGTTACATAGTATTCCTATGAGTTCATGAGTTAGCTTTTACTGGGACTAAAACATATCACTTTAACAATCAGCAAAAACACATAAATGTATGTATATGCTTGCAAATTATTGTTTTTCTTCTCTTTGAAGTAGTAGTCTTGTGTCTAGCAATTTTCAATAAACCACGTAAAAAAGTAGAAGTTCAAGATGGAAAAAGAAAGAACGGAGAATTAAGACTTACAAAGGAAATTTATATTACACGATAAAATTGCATATGCTTGTTTCTATTCTCAAGTTAGATCTAAATGATTAATGATTATATTCTCTTAGAAGATAAATTTGAGACTATTCAAGTCTTGAAGTAATTTTAACTTTCTTAATTGATGTCACCCTTTTTTGGACAATTTGATGCTATTTGCAAATATCCACTGAAAGCAGAAATATCGATTTTAGTATAGCAAATCAATATTAGTTTGTTGCATTTTTTTTCCTTAGTATCAGTTACTGGTAAACATATACTTTACATGAACAGAAAAAACACATTTTTTCCTCTTACACAGGTCTGATGGAACCAAAGTGCTTGTCAACAACAGGGAGTTGAGGGCCACCAACCCCTCACTGGTAAAAAGCATAAAACTGAAATCTCTATTAATACTTTTTATTTTACGTAGTCTACTTAACTTTTTTCTGAAATTTCTTTCTTATATGGCAGCTACTTGATTTTTATGAGGAACACCTTCACTACACCGGGCCATGAGGGACTACCAAATCATCATTGCCATTAACATTTGTAGTCAAGGGATGGTGTCAAAGTTAAATTCGCTTCTTAAGTTTAAAGACCTTTTATTCTATGCTTTTTAGTTTAAATTAAACAAGCTTTCATGATTTATGGTTTGTTGCATTATGATTGTATGAACTAGCGGTGGCAGCATTAGCTCTTGTTCTACTTAGAGAAATTGATGGTTATCCAAGTTATTTTTAATGATTGATGGTTTAGAGATATCTAAGTTAGCTATGTTCCTTAGAGAAATATCATGGCCAAATTAGATACACAAGTATGTGATGCGCTCAGTCATCTGTTTTTAAGAAATAAGATGGTTACTGTGGAAATCATGTGTTACTTTTTCGATATTTAGAGTATGTTTTAGGCATGTTAATTATGTGCTGAAATATCTGTGTTAGTATCTAGATATTCCGACAGATTGGATTATATCCGATCCATACAGATATGAATCACAATTATTTTAGTTACATATTACTTGTATATTTGTTAAATAATATATGCAGATGACGGTATTGTTCTAATCCGTACTTAAAATTAAGACTATCCGTATTTAGATACATTGACACACATGCATCTGTAAACCCGCATGTTAAATAATATATGCAGACGCCCATTTTGTTCTATTCGTACATGTATTTTATTTTATTTTGTGAGGTATCCTCCATAATTTATTCATTTTAATATTCTAATCACATAAATTCACATCTCAGAATCCCCATCCTCTCTCTCTCATGTTAAAGTTTTGATTCTGCCCCAGCATATTGGTCGCAATAGGAGAATGCCTCAAGTACAAAAAGGACTTTAAAAATCTACTTGTTGGATTTTTTATACATATAGTTTAGTGATACAGTACTTGTAATAATGGGTTTATTTGGCAAATTAAGTAATAATTTTGGAAGAGTGATAAAATAGTATTTTTTAGAAGAGTGATATTTTTGACTAAGAGTGAAAATATCTTTTGACAATTATTAATGAGAATAATTAAAATATGGATAATTATGATACTAACAATGATGATGATGATGATGATAATAGTAAAATAATAATAATAATAATAATAATAATAATAATAATATAAATAGCAATAATAATAATAAAATAATAATCATAATAAATAATAAATAATTATAATAAGAGAAGGGATCTGTTGACAATGGATTATTTTGATAGAAAAATAATCTTAGAAATGAAAAAAAAAATTATAGATGCGTTCTTCTACCTATGGATTGATGTTCATTCAAATTTCATTCAATTTCATTATCATTTGATAGTCCATCAAGATCGTTAAATTGGAACCGTTACAAATTGTATGAAAAATTGAAGGTCTTTGATGGACTATCAAATGATAATTAAATTGCATGAAATTTGAATGACCATTAATCCATAGGTAGAAGAACACATCTATAATATTTTTTATATTTATTTAGAGGTTCATTGTCAAGGTTGTCAAAATAACCCATTGTCAACCGATCTCCTCTCTTATAATAATATAGTAAAAATATAAACATAACCATAATAAAATAATAATATAATCATAATCATAATAATAATTTTTAATAATATAATAATAATATAATCATAAATAATATAATACAATATAATTAAATAATAATAATAAAATAATAATCATAATCATAATCATGATAATAATAATCATAGTCGTAATCATACTAATATAATAATATATAATCATAATATAATAATATAATAATAATAATAATAATAATAAATAATATAATAATATAAAATTATAATCATAATATAATAATAATAATAATAAAATTATAATCATAATAATAATAAATAATATAAATAATAATATAATAATCATACTTATAATAATAATATAATAATAATACTAATAGTGGTGATAATATAATAATAATTATTATTATTATTATAATATAATATAATAATATCATAATACTAATAGTGATGATAATATAATAATAATCATAATCATAATATAATCATTAGCATAATAATATTATAATAATACTAAATAATAATATAATAATAATTATAATATTAATATAATAATAAATTATAAAAATAATAATAATATAATATAATACAATATAATCAAATACTAATTGCTATTCTCGACGAGAGCTAATCCGGTATACCACATATAAATAGGTGGTATACCGAATTAGCACTATTCAGCACTCTTCTACTTAATTTAAAATTTATTTAAACATTAATTTAAAATTTATTTAACATGTCCCAAAGAATATTAATTCATCAATACATTGACTATTAAATATTATTTACATTAATTATCCGATTTATTAACATATAAAAAAATAGTTATTTATATTAATAGCAAAATAACAAATGTATTTTTTGTTTATGAATACATGTCCCTACTATTTATACCAATTAGTCAAATTATTTATATGTAGCATCATAATTGTTTATATTAAGTGAAATATTATTGTAATTGCATTTTCATGCATTATATTGTTTTGGTATATACGCTTGCCAGCTATTTATATCAATTAGTCAAATTATTTACATGTCTCATCATAATTATTTATATTAATGATAAAATAATATTAATATAATTGTTTTTTGTTGATTATATTGTCATGGTTTATACACGTGCCAACTATTTATACCAACTAGTCAAATTATTTATATTAATTAAAAAATAAATTATTATAACTGCTTTGCGGATTAGACTGATCTGCCATATACACGTATCAGCATTTACACATGTTAGTGGAATTATTTTTACGTAACAGAATTATTATTTACAGTAATAGTGGAATCACAATTTATAACTGCATGGACAAAAATATATATAGTTAATTACACGTCACAAAAATAGTTAGTAAAAGGCACGTCACAAATGCAAAAGTTATACTATGTATACCAACTATTTGTGTCATTTAAATGTCAGTGAATAAGTTATGTATTATAATACCAGTAGGAACACATCAATATAAATGGCTTAAGCAAAACAATTGTAAATACACGTCCCAGTCAGAATGAAAGAAAAAAAAATATTTTTTTTACTCCAAAACTATTTATATGAATTTTTAGGATTAATTATATGTTATTGAATTGTTATTTATATTAATAATATACCAACACATTATTGTAATCAATTGTCTCAATCATTTCTTTTCGGAGCATGATAGTTATACAAGTCATTGAAACTATTAATATTAGTTGTTAAAACACTTCGTTATATATGCTTATGAAAAATAAACTTTTCATTTAGAGCATTGATGCTATTTATATTAAAAAAATATTATTTATATCAACCTAACAAGTTGTTAATTGTTAATATAAGTCAACTCCTTTGTGAATCTATTACTGACTCTATTATTAATAATGATCATAACATCTATTAAGAATAAAATAAAAGTTATTCATTGTTCACCTTGTTCTAAATCATATTAGACTATATATATATATATAACTTGATTTTTGTGAGTTTTTTTACCTTTTTATCGGGTCCGAGGAGAAGTGTTGAAAAGATATTGATTATTGACTTTTTCTGAAGAGAAGAAATAAAAGAGAGATGTTAGAGCCGTTTAAAAAGAAGGCTTGAAGGATGCGAATAAAAGGAAGAGTTGCAATCAGTGTAGCGATTTGAAAATTTTAGATAGTTGTTTGACTCACCATCCTTACTAAAAAAACCACTGATTCGGCGCTGTATAAAAAAGAAAAACAAATCGCGGGAACAAAATATGGGGACGTAGCTACGGGGATAATTATATTATTCCTTCATCAATAACAATTTTATACCGAATTAGCACTCTTCAACTTAAATTTTACCCATTCTTGCTGATACGCCCCCACACAACGATGTCTTTTAGAGAATCTCTTTTATTTTGTTAATAGTAGTTTGGACACGTGAAGGGCGTTGAATTGGAGCCTTGGTTCCTTGGAGGCACACTTTTTTTCCTTATATGTATCATCCGCTATGTGCAAAAATATTTTGGATGCGTCGAGAGATTAAAAAAGTTGAACATTTGTTAGTTTTTATTAGAAAAACAGATATCAGTAACTTTGGTAATGGTACTACACCGAATGCTGTATAAATTAAATTCGTCATCGCTATAAGTTATTATAAAATAAATAAATAATTAAGAAGACGACATTGTCAAACTTCCACGAAACGCAAGTTCCAGTTTGAACAGTAGTACGGTACTGAGTCAAGTATAAGGATATAGACAACATTGTCACAAGACTGACAATACTTCGGAAGGACTGTCACAATGGGATCGTGACAAATTTGAAAACAATAAGGCCACATTTGCTGTCACGAAATGGGTCATACAGACTCTAGATAAGGTAGAGGAACATAGGAACTTCAACGCAATCGAATTGAATTTATGAATTCGTTTTCGTATCCACGTGCGATAGTTAGCAAGAGACCTCGAAACGAAATGACAACAACGATCCTCCATTAGTTGGATTAAGTTAGAAGACAATAATACATCGTATTTTTGAGTGAGCAAAATGAAAAAGAAACTACATTGCTCAAATTCAAGATCCGAACAATGATATCATTACAGACTAGCGGATGATTCGTCACACAATCGAACATTATTATTGTTGTAATATAAATTTAATTATCATTAATAATATTAAGTTTAGTAGAAAATAAATGAGACTCTTAAAATTTAGCAGTTACAGAATTTTTGGGGCTTCGAAGAATCATGAGTGAAGCCGGCGTGAGCAATGACTCATGATAGCGTATAATGAGTGTCACGATAAGAGAACTAGCAACATCATGAGATATTTTACTGAAAGTGTGCGAAAATCATGAGAAAATGTGGTGTGAGCGCGGATGTGGGTGTGAATCTCACATATACATGACATGAAGAGTCAGGCAAATTGGATGATATATGAGATAAAACCACGACTGATTTTTTTGAATTTCTAGATCAATGAATCGAGAAGAAGTCGACAATAGATGACGTCGTTATTCGCTACGAGTTATGAAAAAGTACAATGATGATATGAAGACAAGTTAACAAGAAAGATAAGTGTTGAGTTCACAAAAATCGACAAGAAAGAAAAACTACAGATGAGGAGATTGAAAAAACATCACAATCGATACTAATGAGGAAAAATATAAGTTCTTAAAATTAAGTTTATGGGAGAGTTTTGTTGAAATATAAACTTAATTATCATTAATAATATTAAGTTTAGTGGAAAATAAAGGAGACTCTTAGAATTCAACAGTTGCAGAATTTTTGGGCTGATTGATGATGGGATATGAAAGATCAAATGACGTCCGTTTTGGTGACCTATGGATGAAAAACTCTTGAAGTCTAGTTTCCAATGGTTTAAATTCTAAGTCGTTTGGAGTTCCCTACAAAGAGTTATGATTGTTTTAGTGGACATATGTCAGGTGAAACAGCTGTTGTTTAGTATTCCATTTTTAATACAAATTTTCTAGATATCTTTGTTGTCTTAGCCTATAAATAGAGTTATAATATGTTATTTGATATGTAAGAAAGATACAAGAGTTTTTAATAGAAAAAAAGCTTATTTTATTTATCTCTTCTCTTTATCTCAAAGTGTGATATCTACCATTCTCTTTTAACAAAGTGGAATCAAAGTCAGGTTCAGTCGATCAAGAGAGACCTGCCATGGTAAAAAAAAAAAATATGGTGAGTCTCGATATTTATTTTAAAGAAAGTTAAGTGTTAAGAGTATTTTCTGAATTTATTTTAGTATATGAGTTTTTATATGTTGTTAGGAGCATTGAAAAAAAAAAAAATAAGTAAAAAAATGAATCCCTTTATTTTGTTTTTTTGTGACAAAAAAAGTGTCGAGATAATGAAAAAAATATTATGTGTTGATTTTTGTTAAAAAAAAGAGAAAAAAAAAGAAAAGAGTGTTTTTTTGTGGTGTTCTTTTTCGTGAAGATAGTTTTAGAGATATTGTAAGAGAAAAAAAAAAGAAAAACTTGTCAATGATGAGAGCTATGTATAAGCAGCGAATGTTACAAAAGCGTGGTGAAGTCTTTGTTAGTGGTCTTCGAAAAATCGGTGAGTGAAAGCCAAGACGTGAGCAATGACTCATGATAGTCTGTGCAATGAGTGTCATGATAAGAGAACTAGCAACATCATGAGATATTTTGTTGAAAGTGTGCGAAGACCATGAGAAGATGTGGTGTGGAGCCACGGTGTGGGTGTGAATCTCACATATACATGACCTGAAGAGTAGGCAAATTGGATGGCATATGAGATGAAACCACGATTGATTTTTTGAATTTCCTAGATCAATGAATCGAGAAGAAGCCGTCAATGGATGGCATCGCTATTCACTGCGAGTTATGAAGAAGAGCAATGATGATATGAAGATAAGTTAACAAGAAAGACAAGTGTTGAGTTCACAAAAATCGACAAGAGAGAATAACTACAGATGAGGAAATTGAAGAAACACCATAATCGACACTAATGAGGAAAAATATAAGTTCTTAAAATTAAGTTTATGGGAGAGTTTTGTTGAAATATAAACTTAATTATCAATAATAATATTAAATCTAGTGGAAAATAAAGAAGACTCTTAGAATTCAACAGTTACAGAATTTTTAAGCTGATTGATGAGGAGATATGAAAGATCAAATGATGTCGTTTTGGCTGTATGACCTATGGATGGAAAGCTCTTGAAGTCTAGTTTCCAATTGTTCAAATTTCAAGTCGTTTATAGTTCCCTACAGAGAATTATGATTGTTTTAGTGGACAGAGGTCAGCTGAAACAAGCTTGATGTTTAGTATTCCATTTTTAATACAAATTTTCTAGATACTTCTGTTGTCTTAGCCTATAAATAGAGTTGTAATATGTTATTTGATATGTAAAAAGATACAAGAGTTTCTAATAGAAAGAAAACTTATTTTATCTATCTCTTCTCTTATCTAAAAGTGTGATATCCACCATTCTCTTTTAACAATTACAAAGACATCCTCAAAGTATAGTCGACCGTTACTCAATGTCAGATTCCATTAGGACTACACTCAGCAAGTAGCATTGACCTATCATGATTAGCGGATAAATTCATAGAGCCGGAAATAAAAAACAACGCTTTTTGGATTAGCCAAAGAAAAGCTTCTGGTCCGAATGCCTTTCTAATAGAATTTTTTCAAAAATACCGAGAGATCATCATATATAGTTTGCTATAAATCCTAAATGATTTTTATGGAAACAAAGTTGACTTGTGATGAATTAACAAGGCTCACATTATTCTCATCCCTAAAAAAGATGGAGTCAATCGACTTAAAAATTTTCGCTTGATAAGAATTCTCTCGATCTTCCTCAAACACTAATAAAGATACTAGCTCAAAGACTCAATACGAGACTCCCCCACTTAATTTTCAAGCATCAAATGGCGTTTGTCAGTGGACCTTCCTCCACAAAGAAAAGATCCCCTCTATTCTATTGAAAAATGACTTCAGGAAAGTGTTCGACATGATATCATGGCAACACATCACCGACCTCATGAGAGCTATTGTATTTTTAGAAAAATGGATCATATGGGTTCACAACTCATTCATCTCCTCATCATTAGCAGTTTTCTTCAACAGTCAAGAAAGCGAGACATTCTTTCATCAACGAGGCATGCGATAAGGTGTTCCACTCTCACCCATGTTGTTCATCCTCGTAGTAGAAACTCTTCAAATGTTGATTGTTATGCGTCAAAATGATCTAATCCAGACCCCCAAGTCCAAAACATAACTACTATGGTTTGTAGATGACACACTGATATTCACCCCAGCGCACCCCACCAACCTCTTAATCATAAGTAACACGCTAACACATTTTGCAAATGCCTCATGACTCCACAATAATATTCACAAAAGTGAGTTTGTACCCATTGCCATCCCATCATCATACCTCTCAACGGTGGCACTCTTAATGGGTTGTCAGGCCTATAATTACTAATAAAATACCTTGACCCATCCTTTACCCACAAAGGACCCATCAAAGAACTAAAGCCATTATTCATAACATTACAACGTCGCATAAATAGACTGACTGGACCGCCACTATAAATGATGACGTGTCGAGTCGTTTATTAAATTTCATCTCAATGCACCTCTCATTTACTACATGTATGTATTCAAATTACTCCCATGGAGTGTTTGATATGAGCATTGCTCACACCAGACGCTTCTTATGAAGAGACAACAAATCATTCTCGGAAGGACACTACCTGATCACTTAGGGCGCACTCACGTTGCCAAACGATGAGAGGGCATTGGCATTATGGACTTGAGAGCGCAAAATGACTCATTGCTGCTCAGATGGTTGTGGACAATACACACGAAATCGTCATCATTGTGGTCCGAAAAATTACGCATTCAACAAGACATACAGTGTGGAACCGGATAATTTTCCAAGAGTTTAGAACCAAAATTGTCCCAAGCTTTTATTTTAACCATTGAATCATCTTTTTTCACCAATCTGAATACAATTCATTTTTCATCCCATACTTTTTTCAATCTAAATGCTAATCTAATGATTAAAATAAGACTTAGGGTCAACTTCGATCCCAAATGCTTAAGAAATTAATCAGTTCCTACAGTGTGTGAAAGATATATTTCTCCAAGGGCTAGAAGCACCATATTTCATTAAAGATCTTAAGTCGCTCCTACTACTATTCCATTCATGCATCCAGTTGTCGACACCAAATCAAAACGTAGCGTAGGCCCTAATAAGTAATGACACTTACTCCTCCAAATTGGCCTACAACTTCATAACACATCCAGGCAGGGACGATATAGTAATGCCAGGGGGCAGTTGAACCCCCTGGATTTTCAACAGTAGTGCTTTTAGGTTAATATTTTATTAATCTAACCTTCTCTGAATTTAATTTTGACCCCCTAAATTGTCTAATTCTTTTGATTGAGAAAAAAATATTTAATATTATGGATAATGAAGTAATTATATAAATGTTTCAAAATTTTAAGTTCCGTAGAGGAAAATTTTCATAATTGACATGATTATATATTATTTTGAATTTTATTTTTATTATTTTTAATATATAAAAAAAATATTATTTTGATAATTTTTTATTAGGCAAGAATATATGTTGAATTATTATTATTTTTATGTAGTATCCGATTAGTTAATAAATTTAAATCTAATAAATTATTACAATTCGATTATTGACCCTCTCTGATCGAAATCTTGCATCGCCCTGCATCCTGACATACAAATTCTGAATCCCACAATCCCATGTAAACTGCACATTCCCAGCAAAGTCAAATTGTTCATCTCGTTGCTAAACAAGGGACCCGCCTTCTCACTAACCTAAACTTACATAGGAGAAACTGGCCTTGCAGTGATGGCTATATTATGTGCTGCACATTCAACAACACTTAGCGTACAACGTAGATTCTTATCATGAAGATCATAGAGGACATACAACTTTCAAGACACATTTGATGATAGAACCCTAATCGCGCTCTTTACAACCCACAATGTAATACAGAACTAGGAATTTTAGCAAGATTTTGATTTTGATTTTTATCAACTTTTGTACATAACTCTTTTGATTTGATTAATGAAAAATTGGTAGGCTCTTGGGCTCCCTTAAAAAAACTAATTAAAGTTTCTTATACACAGTTTTATATTTAAGGATATTTATAGAATAACAAATACGAGGCAAGTTTATACGTTTTATCATCTCATAATTTTTTTATTGTGGGAAAGGAAAATATTGTATTCCTATTGGTTATTATGGGAAACCAACGAATCGAATAATTGGGCTCAAACGGAGAATAATTAAGAAAATAATAAAAACGACAAAGCGGGACACCGTGTCCTTTTTCTGATACATCTGTCTGTTCGTCGTCAGAGTTCAGAGCCCACACTTCAAAGGTGCATTCATCCCCAAATCAAATCGACCAGACCAGTTCCTCTGTTCAAATTGCAATTCCTTTCCTTGAGAGCGAGAGAAAGATGGTAGGCGGAGGCAGAAAGAGAGCGGAAGCGGCGTCCTCTTCCTCCGTTTCCGACGAAGCAGCAGCTGGAGAGAGTTCACCTTCGGATCGTGATCCTAAGCTGGATGAAGAGGTGAAGGGGAAGGAGGAATCTCCTTCGCAAGTGGATGAAGAAGACGAAGGTGAGGAGGAAGGCGAGGAGGAAGAGGAAGAGGTTGAGGGGGAAGGAGACGAAGGGGATTCTGATGAAGACAAAGAAGGCGAAGAAGGGGAAGAGAATGGCGTCGAAGAAAAGCGGGATGGTGATGAAGTGGAAGGAGAAGCTGGTGGGATGCAGAAGCTGGATGAAGGTTTCTATGAAATCGAGGTCATCCGCAAGAAACGATACCGCAAGGGCCAGCTTCAGTACCTCATCAAATGGTTTGTTTCTTATTTTACACCATCTATTCCTTGTCGATAATAGTATCAAGGGGGAGAAATTTGTGTATTTTGGTTCCCAGTGTTATATTGTCTGTTAGTAACTGGGTATCTCTTTCTAATTGTGTTGAATTTGCATCCCAATTGACAAAACTTTGTGCAATTCCATTGGTGGATTAGGGGTTTTTTTTTACCATTGTTGTTGAAAATTAAACAAAACTACCTCACAAAACAAACTTGTGGTTTCCTCTTTCCTGAATTCACGCCATCATTCTGTATCATGGATTCCTATATTATTTAGAATAAGGCCAATCTGTTAACAATTAAGCTTTGTATGCTTATTATATTTGACCGAGCAAGCTATTTGATAAGTCGCTATGCAGTTCACATGATATGTATTATCTGCATATATCATTACTTGGTTTATGGTTGTTACATCTAAGTCCCAAACCTGAATTGGTCGGATCAATTAACATTGTTTTAAAACTGCCATATTTTGTTGGTTATTCCTTGAGGATTTTTTTAATCAAGTAACTCATTTGCTTGTTTAGGCGTGACTATCCAGAGACTGACAATACATGGGAGCCCTATGACAACATCAAATATTGTGCTGATATGTTGGAGGCCTTCGAGCAGAGGTACTTTTTACTCTTTTTCTCTCTCCGTAAATTAAACTAGTAACCATTGATGCTGTTTTTTTAATCTGTTTATTGAAGTTCTCGGAAACGCAAGCGCAAGAGTACACTTACCAAAAAGAAGCACTCCCTGCAGAGTGAAGATGGTGGAGAAGGTACAATAACTCTGACAAGAGGAAAAGACAGTTCTTCTATATTTCACTCATCCAGCAGAGGAAGAGGAAGAGGAAGAGGTAGGGGAAGAGGAAGAGGTAGGGGCAGAGGAGGGGCCCTCACCACACAGAGAGATATTCCTGTTCCCAAGAGAAACCCTAGAAGAAGCATTAATAGTCATGATAAGAAAGAAAAGAATGTCTTAAAAGATAAGAAAGAAAAGGAGAAGGCCCCTAAAGATGAGGCTATGAGAAGTGGGGTCCATGTGTCCTTGCCAGATGTACGACAGGTTTATTGGACTTGATGTCATTTCTATATATTTTTGTCCATAGAACAGTTCTTTACACTTCTATGTTAAATTAATCTGATTTCAGTAACGTCGGGGAAATAATTGGACCAAACCATTTACTTCTAAAAATTAAAAATTCTGTTTCATCTTTTGACCAAAGCATAAAAAGAACCACTAAGCATTTTGTTTATTGGCAACAGGGAATTGGGGGTATGAACAAGGAGGAGGGAAGCACCAACATAGTTATGGCAGACAATGAAAAGGAGAAAGCGGAAGCAAGCGCCTACGGTGGTGGTGGTGGCTCCTCCATGGCGATTCACCTCCCAAATTGCAAAGCAAATATAGAAGGGCATGGTGAGGCTCCTGTTCTTCTCCCTGTGGGCCCCATGCCTTCTTTGTACTCACCATCTCAACCTCAGGGCAGCAAAGTAAGCAGTCAAATTACTGGTGCTAAGAAAAGGAAATCGGTAATTTCTTCATTCCATGAACAATAATATTTAATTCCATCTATTTATTTTAATTTTCAATTCGCTTTTTCTTGTTGCTTGTTAATGAATATTTAATTTCAGGGATGTGTGAGAAGATTTGTGCAGCCTGAGGAGGAAGTGAAGAAGACAATGGATGTTGAAGTTGTGGATTCGACGGATGCTATTGGGGCTTCTGCTGCCGCTGTCAATACTGCAATTGACAGTACATGTAAGAAAGCTAAAGAGGAAGTTCACATCACAAAGATCCTGAAGCCGGTGCAGCTTTTTGCTTCTTCTTCTCCAACCACAGACAATATACAACATGTCTCTATCACTTTCAAGGCTCTCAGGTTCCCTTCCCTTCAAGTCCCAACAATTCTTTTTCTAACTATCTGAATCATATCATCATGTTTCATGTTCGTATTCATTCCTATCTTCACATGCTTGTAAGGAATATTCCATTGGCAACTTTGCCAGCTAACAAGTGATATTAAATTTTAATATTTTTGCAGATGTTAGTGTATAAGGTTTCAAATGAATAAGATTTAAATTAAGTAATATACAAATTAATATGATATTGATTAAACATTAGTTCTGCATGTTTGCTGACTTCTGTAATATACATGCTCTAGTCAGACATGTTTTGTCAAAAAAAGAAAGGGAAAAAGAAAAAAGAGTTTGTGCATGCAAGTTCTGTCTTGAAATCAACTTCAAATGAGGTCAGATCAAGGATGACCTATGATTGTAGCTGAGACCTTGAATCCAGTCATTTTGGCATCGGTACTGTTTTCAAACTGACAACTTGTATATATATTATAGGCTGCCAATTTTCTAATCAATTAGGTAGGTGTGTTGTTAAGATCTGACCTTAATGGGTTCATGTGATTTGTGGGCTACTTTCTAAAAAACAGAGTGAAATATTCTGTTAAGAACTGAACTATGTTGGTTTTGCCTCACTCAGGTCTGATGGAACGCAAGTGCTTGTCAACAACAGGGAGTTGAGAGACACCAACCCCTTGCTGGTAAAAATGCATAAAAGTCTACACTTTGGTTATTCTTGGCCATTTTTTTTTACACCCAGTTACCTTAATTAATAAATGACTTTCTCATTGACAGCTAATTGATTTTTATGAGCAACATCTTCGCTATACCCCTGATCCATGAGAGACCACCAAGTCTGCATTGCTACCTTATGTAGGCTTTCTGACATATGTAGTTAAGGGATGATGTCAGAGTTCTGATATGCCTCTTTAGTTTATAATATGCTCTTTATCCTGTAGATTAATTAAAGAATCTAATTGACGTGGTTTATGTTACTTTATCCTTGGGAACTTGTGGTTGATATAACTTCAAGCCCCTTCTTTTCATAAAGAAAAGCTAGATGAGCATAGAGAAATTTGTGTTGTTTTACTTAAGAGAGTATTAACACATTGTGTAGTTAGCTTTGCATGTTGTTCTTAATCAGCTCTGTTGTTCTCCTCCATAATACCAGTACTATGGTTTTACTAGAAAAACTAGTAAGACCAAAGCATGACGATCATTAACTAGGAATGAAAAATGGATTAGATAAGAACCTGTATCTGATCTTCAATTTTTCATATATATTGATAATTCATATTCTAAAACAATGGATACGGATTCTAGCTACGGCTAAAATTAGGATTATCCATATTCATACAATCATACAAATATACAGATAACTTGTTGAATTCAAAAAGATGCACGTTTATTCTTTCCTGTTTGTTGTATATATTTAGGCAATAGCGAAACGATGATGAAATTAGTGGTTAAATACTATCTGTAAGATGGTTTCTGGCCCAGTAATGTAAACGAAGATGGAAAATCCCAAATAGTCTGAAAGTTCACGGCATGCAAAACTAGATGTTTTATAGGCCACAACCGAATTTGAAACGGGTTCATTACTGTAACCCCAAAACTAACTCGTGTATTTCTACTTTTCTGATCGATGTACATATTGTATAACCGAATTATCTACTGAGCTTCAAAAATACAAAATTTAGAAGGTGGATTTTGCATATGTTCTCTTTCTATCCTGTTGCCAATACCCCTCTCTATGATTCAAGTTAAGAGTGATTCACTATTTACCTTCTGCATTACACATGAAAATGTTCCTTTATAACACTAATCAAGTAGAATTACTGTTTACAAGTGTATCAATCTCACAAAATAAAATTCATCTCATGTCATCATCAGTTAGAGAGGTTGGGGACCCAGATCTCTTCATGCTCTTAACACCACTCAAACTTGCCTTTTCTTGCTTCTTTTGAGGCACCATATAACCTGATAGCCCATAGGGCACTCTATGTGGCTTGGCTAAGATTACCTCATCATATGCCTTTTGAATTGCCTCTTTTGCAACTTTATACAACTCGTCGGATTCTGAACCCTCTTTGGCACACCTCATGGCATCAGCACACAGACTGTTATATCTTGTGACAGCAAGGTCATATTTGCAATTTTGACCTTTGAGCTCTACGAAACTTCCATCCAACATAAAATCGCTTTTTGCATGCTTTGTCCATCTTTTCAAAATGTACTCTCTTGGAAGGTTACGTATCCCTTCAACAATAAAAACCTTTAGGGAATGTCTACACAAAATCCCACAGGACTCGAATTTTCGACATGTGCAGAACACTTTGACTACTTCTGAGAGAGACAGTGTCACATCATGCATTTCTTCATTGCTCTCATCATAACTATGCATTAAGCGATACTTTCTGATGATCTGGGTCCCACATTCTTCAGCTAATTTCTCTGTAAAGTACCCAAATGACTGCATGAACTCCTGCTGAAACTGCTCAAACACAAATCTAGAGTAGATTCCAGCAGCCTGTTTTTCTAAAGGCGAAGCAGTTTGCAAAGTCGGGTTTTCAAAAAGTGTCATAAAATCTGCCCCATGCTCGTTCTCATGCCAGTTAGCAACAGCCTGTGATAGCTGTCGCACTGCTTCCTTCAGCTGAGTCTTCACAGTAAAATACTTCTCAACTACCTTATTGAGATATTCTGGAACTCTGTAAAGACCAGAGACTTCTCCTGTGAAAGCATCCTTAGTGTAAACTGGGACCCACTGTTGCCGTATGTCATACAGGTAACAAGTATACCCATTATCCCGTAGTCCATATCTCTCAGTTATCATGACCCATTGTGATTCAAACGCTTCAACTGTTGCAGACCGTTTGATGCAGCTCTTTACCTCTTCTATGAAAGTGTTATTGTCCATATTATTTTCACATTTGTCTGGCAGCAATAGATGAGGCAGCTCTTCAGATATGGAACCTAGTACATGTTCACTGCAAAATAAGTGGCATGTGTCAGGAAAAACCCCAGCAGCAGCAGCTGCTATTGGTCGGCTAAGCTCAGTTACAAATGAAAGTGGGGGCCGCTGGCCAGGCATCGCTGAAATCCAATTTTCAAATAGCCATGCAAACGACTCCTCTGATTCATCCACGAGCAACCCACACCCAAAGACCACTGGGTGTGCATGATGGTTCAGACCCATGAACAAAACCAGAGGGATCAACTCCTTGTCATTTCGGTACCTCGTCTCAAAACGTACTGTATCCCCAAAGTAGTGGTATGCCATGCGGGCCTGTGCATCAGCCCAGAAGACATTAGTGGTACGATTAGTTTTCTTGTCAATTTGCACAGCATAGAAAAAGGCCGGGTTTTCCTCTTGAATCTTTGCAAAGTATTCCAAAAGGCTATCAAAATCATCAGGACCAAGATCGTTGTACCGGATTTCTTTTGGGAGAGCAGGATCATGACCATTGAGCAAGAGACTCCGTGTATCTGCGAAGTTCTTGGCAATGACAAGAATCTCTCCTTGTGAACGCACACATCTGACCTTGCTTGGTGGGGCTGGTGTGAGCTCATGTGTGTGGTCTAGCACCAATTTAGAGACCATCCACAAATCTCCTTCCTTTCTGATTATTTCAAACAATGCCTCACAACCGCTACCTTCTCTTGTGCTTGGGTCAGGCATAGGGGATCCAAATCCACTATTGCTATTGCCATTGTCTTTGCCAGAGTGGTACCTGCAATGTGCCTAACTTTAAGGACCAATATGTAATATTAGCTATCTAAGAAATAAATTACACAAAGAAACATTCTGGAAGGCTTGCAGTACCGATGCTTGGAGCAAACAAGCTTAAGCATTTTCAAAGTCTCATCATGTAATGAGCGGCGTGACTGACGGACGCGGGCTTCAAACCCAACCCGGTTAGCATATGTATAATAGAATGTCTTTGCCGCCTCAAGCGAGTCAAACTCCATGCCCACATAGGGGTCAACTTCAGCATCTCCTTCTGTGGCAATGTAATGTACTCGACCCGGTAACCCCACCTCATGGTTATGCTCCTTCACAAGCTTTGTCACGATCCATCTCTCTACTTCTCCTGTACCAGTACCAGTACGACGGCTGACTTCAAGCATGGCCTGGCAGCCTTCACGGACAGATGGAGCCCGCCTACGTGTCTTTCTGCCAGGTGGCACCTGCTTCTCACGACTGAAGCCTTCACGCGAACAGACGAAACGAAGCATGATAACTGACTCTGTGCACTTAGACCGGCGTGACCGAGCAATTCGAACAGAGAAACCAACTCGACCGGCATAAGCAATGTAAAAGGTCTTTGCAGCCTCACCGGATTCAAACTCCATGCCGACAAATGGCTCAATGCGTGTGTCAAGGTCTGTGGGAAATAAAGGATCATACTGGGTAGCTACAGACAGTGCTGGTGGGGGTTGTGGGAGATGAGATGGATCAATGTGCTGTTTCTGTGGAAGAGCATGGTGTGTGATCTGGTGAGAAAGGTCAACAACAGCATGTGGGGTCACTCCAAGTGTTGCCCAGAAGTTGATACTCTCATCCTCAAGGTCCACATTGGCTTCCATTAGCGGATGTTGATGGGCTTGCGGATGCAAATCCATTAACCTGCCTCAGCCAAAAGAGAACTGATGTTCAGAGTAAAACCTTGCTTCTCTTCCCTCTTACTAACTATAACCAACTTAATACCAGATTCCCAGTATATAGAAGTACATAAGAAGGGGCGATTTCAACAAGTGCGTATTTTAGTATGTTAAATTTTTTTATTCAAGCTAGCATTTGCAAGAAGCCCAGTGGAATCGATACAAAAAATTTAACATAGAAACCAGCTAATAAGTTACTCGATTCGGTACTTCCAGCTCTGATACAACCACTTTTTGGTAAGACACTGAGAGAGAGAATAACCTGGAGGCCTCCATCGAGGAGGAAACGGATACGATCCTCTAGGAGCAGCTTGATAATCTCGTCGTCGTCTTCTTCCTTCACCTTGGCATCCGGTGGAAGAGGAGAGGAGATTGGTGGAGAACTGGAGGTGGTGGGAGTTGGGGGACTGATCAACCCTAATTCTCACCGCAGCGCACCGGATCGTGAACCCGGTTTCTCATCCAGTCGTTCTTATCCCAACAGCTAATTACTCGTATAATCTCCAGTCCATCCATTGGGACGCCTCCTTTCTCATATTTGGGTCCTTCCTTATAGGGGATGAGGCCATAAGACTTTGTGTTAGATTTTTTTCAGCCCAAAGAAAAGCAAAATTCTCAAATTTAAGCTCATTTATCCTTTTTATTCTTCTAAATTATGGTGATCGGAACTAACATTATTAATTTTGTGTGTCATTTAAACATTATCAATTTATTTTTTAATTTATATTTTAAAATTTTAAATTCAAACGTTGATATTGTTAATTTCATAATAGATTTATGCTCATAAAATTTTATAATTTTTTAAATTTATTTTATATTAAATTAAATAATAATAAAATGAATGTATAACAATTAATGAATTATAGTTAATTAAATTTATTCATTTTGTTACCATTTGATCTAATATAAAATGAGCTCTAAAAATCATAAAATTTTATGAGCATACATTTAACATAAAAAATAACAAAATCAATGGTTATATTTCAAATTTGGTTTTAAAATTTTATAATATAATTTAAAAAATGAGTTGATAACATTTGATGACACACAAAATTAATAATAGCACCTCTCCAGAGAGTTTCTCCAGCGAACCGTTTTTTTTTTCAAAAATATATATATTATTTTAATAACGAATGCTTTTATTTAAAAATATATCTTAGTGAGTTTATCTACATTTTGTTTCACATTCATTGTTATATGCATATGAAATTCATTTCTACATTCATTATTTTTTTGTTGCGCGCGATTTGCTTTATGTCAAGAAATAGGAGCACAATATAACGAAATAAAATCATGATGCAAGGCAGAAAAAAAAAAATAGCAGTCGAGCAGTTACAATTCTTTACACAATATTTACAAGGCGATGCTCAAAGACCTCAAATGCTTTCTCGACTCTCAACCAAATTGTAACTAAAAAAATAATACAGCCAAGAAGTGATGAATACAACAAACACCCTGATCAAAATCATATCATAGATCATTTGAAGAACGAGGCAATACATTGCTAGGCTTCCTATGGAATGGCCGGCACGCCTTAATGCTAAGATCTACTGCTGCCGCAAGTGCCACAAAAACCGCCGCATCCTCAACACACATGACATGCCGCACTGCCAGCTGTACCACCAATGGCATGACTTTAGTGTTTGGACCTTGCCACCTCCCCCCTTCCCCTCCTATCCTACAACTCATCACATAACCCCCACCACCGATCCCACTCGTACTGTCCATGTCTATCATAAATTCACCTCCCCTATCACATCCTATGCTCATTTCTGAGAGGACAACACCAGTTTCATGTCCATCCAAAAGTAGTTTCAAACGCAAACATACTGATTCACGAGACCCACTTGTGCTTTCACGCCAAGCCTCGAGCCGGGCCCAAGGATGCCAGCTAGAGCCTGGTAGGCCAGCTGGGTCTGGTCGGAGGATGAGGAAAGCACCAGGGTTGGACCGACTGACCCGATCTAACCCATTGGAAGGGACAAAGGGGGTGGACATGAAGGCCGCTGCCACGGCGGATCCAGAGAGATCGTGGATCACCACTTTCCACCCTTTGCGGATATCATGACTACTCTGCATCATGGTATGCTTCTGTTCAGTTTCCCCAGGGCCCCACAGGTAGCCATTAGCACCATCTGCCTGAGATGCACTATATTTATTTTTCAGCACAAAAATACTATTAAATAACAATACAAAGAACAGTAATCAAAATTAAATAAAATTAACAATATGAGCAATTACTGAAAGTTAATTCAGACCGGCGGGGGTCGCAGCTGAATCTGCAGCTAAAGATGGGTTGCACAATCTTCCCATGCATCTGGACCACCTGTGGACTCGACGGTGTCACATCCTCAAACCGAAATATGTATCGTGGGTCAGGTTCGATCTTAACCCGTAAATGCAAATCTCCATCCAATTTTCCCTTTTTTCCACCTGTACTATACCATCCATTGTGAATCAACACTGGCTTGCCTCCTGCACCCAACCCCGGTCCCACCTCCAGTCTCACTGTCCCAATATGTTGTTTCCTGTTTGAAGACCCACAATTAACCAAACCACCCTTGTTTCTTCCAGTATAAACTGTGATTTCTAGATGTGCATCGTTTGCAGGCCGAAGGCAGCCCGTTGCATTTGGCAAGCTAAGCTTGGACTCCTCAATGTAGAAAACTACATCAGTGCCAGAGCCATTGTTGTGGCGGTCAGGATGTAATTCAGATGAAGAAGATATCAGTGGCACGGAGACTGTCTGAGGAGCAGAACCACAGAGCCGTATCTCACATGTGCATGTAGAGGTTATTCTGGTAGATAGTCTGAGACCCAGAGACCCAACAGAGAGTCTCACATATGCCTGGGGATCCATTAGTGTTCTTTGTCAGAGTAACATGTCAATCTCTGTATCCTCTGATGATGCCATACTTTATGGGATAAATCTGTTCACAAAGATGAACAAGCAAATTAATAATATGAAATGCAACTAGAATTCAGTTTCCACTCAAATCAAAAGCATCAGGATTTGAATTCCAGTAAATAAACTGCAGAAGAAATATTCACAATTTTGGTGTATTAAACTATTTCTTTTCAATGTCACTTATTTTGTGAGATAAAGTTAGCATAGAATCCACAAGCGCACACAATTTGTCAAAGGAAATAATATCAATTCCAACTTTCAATGCCACTTAAAAATTTAACTTTTGCAAAATTGCAAATTCTGTACTATCAGAAAACAAATAAGCCAAAGTGTTTCAAAGAGAACCAAATCTCTGATATTTTTTACTTAAAAAGTGCTCCAGGTATCATATATTATTGGAAGAGGAATGTCTATTAAATGCAAACACTCGATCAGCTATAGATTCTAGATATTTTATAATTAAATAAATACAAAAGAAAACATTAGGATATTAGTAGGGATGTAAGCACAGCCAAATAAACCTGTCCAACACAACCGAACTCAAACCAACAAAAATATGTATTCTGATTTTGATTTTGATTTTGATTTTGATCTTGACAACCCAATATCAGATATAATTTTTTCCTCAAAAAAGAAGGGGGGGAGAGAGAGAAGTCTGGTAAAACCCAGGTTAGCATGTTTTTAATTTCGGAAATTTGCTTTTATAGAACTACATCAACAATATTGTTATAGAAACTATGTTTTATCATGTCATCTAGCTTAAAAAAATTTACTTGCTCTATGACACTGCTAGTCATGGGTTGCATAGTGTAATTAATTAGTCATCGAATAGAAATGTTGCAGCCCTATTGTTATAAATTATAGGAAGAAGAAAACGGAAGCATTTGCAAAATCATTCCTAGAAAGTTAAAAACCATAACTTTAAATAACATTTGCAAGCACTTTAACTGTTTAAAAGCTTTGAGCCTCTTCTCGACTAAAGCAAAGTCATTTCTCTTTTACCAAGTCATGAACTTGTTTGCTTCAGATGCCTTTACGCCTATGTGGCAACAATAATAACTAATAAGACGATCCTTTCTAGTGAGAGATTTACTTTTTTAAATCATGCACCCATGTACTATTCAAACAAAGTTGATCTCTTCTTTAAGATATGAAAAGAGGAAATCAAAAAATAGTTAGTGCTCAGTAGGCATGGAGTGGCAGTGGGACAATTCCTTATACAAAAGGGAAAACAAAACTACATGTTAAGCAAATCCACTCCAACTCCAAGCACGGTATTCTTTCCTTTTCCTTTTGCTCCTCTCTCAAAAAGCGAACAACATCAGGAAGTAAAATAAAATACGATAAAATAAATACTAACCCTTTGTCAAGGTAAGGAAGTGATCCCCACCTTCTTCCCTTTCTTTGCCGCCCCCCCCCCCCCCCCAACCCCCCAATCCATTTCCTCCTCTTACGTCTTACCACCTTAACATACCAAATTATGAAATTTCTAGCAGAGAAACCTTAATGCCGCAGCAGTACCAAACATACTTCGAGCGGGCCCGCCGCACCAGCTGCCTCGTTTGGATAGCCTTAATCTTCTGTGCCATTCTTGCCACTGCTGTCATTATAGCCGGCCTTGTTGTGTTAATCATCTTTCTCATTTACCAACCCAAATCACCATACCTAAAAATGGGAACAGCACAATTGATCCGTCTCGAATATGACCAGGCAGGCACACTCAATTCCGAATTACAAATCACGATATTTGCCGTGAACGACAACGTAAAAACTGATGCCACATTCTCCGACTTAAGTCTAGATCTCCTTTTCCAGACTGTGGAGATTGCACAACTACAGGCTGATACTTTCATTGTACCGAGGAACAACTCAGTACCCTTGGGGTACGACGTGCAGTCTACACCCATACCGCTAGATGCAGCAGGCATGAGTGCAATGGACTCTGCTCTGAAAAACCAGCAGATACCATTTCACCTGGCTGGTCGGGCTAGGACCCGATGGCATTTAGGTTCGTTGTATTCTTTTTGGCGCTGGGCCCCTCTGTCATGTGAGATGAAGTTTTTCTGGCCTAATGGATCTGTGGCTAGTATGCAATGCAATTCGAAGCAATAAAGAGGGAAAATTCTCTTAATTCAGTCCAAATAGGAGTAGATTAGTATGAATAATTATTTCTACAATTATATCTCTTTGTAGATAAAAATGTTCTAAATGAACACAAACTAGAAGGAGAGTACAAATTCCATTGTAACATTTCTATTTTATTTATTTTAAGAATTGTTCTGAATTCTTTTTTTTTTCTTTTGTAGTTCAAATATCGTGCATAGTTTGTATTCATTATTTGATTTAATAACCAACCATAAATTTTCTTTCCAACAATACTTCTCTTGCAGTTGCCTTAACTCTTACATACTTTTCTTTCCTTTTTTCCTCCCTCTATTCAGGTTTCAACTTTTACACTTCGAGTTGCACTACAACAGATTACTAGAGAAAGCAATATGTAGATGCGTACCTTATTTTCTCTTTTTTGGAATTAGACTTCTTTTTGTTCTTTCTTTCGGTCTTCAGAGGCTTCAACTTGAGAAATAATTACTTTCGATATCTTTGAGGCCCAAAAACTTAAAAAAAAAAAAAAGAAATTATTCCTTTAATTCGTTCCCTGCTTTATTGTCCCAAAGTGACCAAGTCAGTACCGCACAGCAGCTCCCGTTTCCCAAAATAAGAAATTAAACCATCAAACAAGAGAGAAACAAAAAAAGATAAGAGTTCAATCTCGTGAACAAACTTAAATATCTGGGGGGAAAAAAGAAAAGCAACAAAAAAAGGATTCTTCTTTTCTAACTGAAAAGAGTTAGAAAGTGGGAAGGATCACGTTCTCCTCCAAAATTTTCTTCCATTAGCTCGTAAAGAAACAGGTTTTAGATTAAAATTGAAAGCGCGGGAAATCCACCAAAGCGTATAAAAGGAAGAAGCAAAAGAAGGAACAAGAAAAGTCACTGGGTCAGAACTAGGAAACAGATACTTATAGCTATTCTCCATTTTTCTTTTTTTTTAGGGTAGCTATTCTCCATTTCTTTAACTACTTGCACCAAGCGTTTCCCATTTGCAACTTATCTTAAAACATAAAATTTCAAAAAGAGACGGTCAAAAAACTGAATCATCAATGACACCCCTGCAAAGTATTTTTTTTTTATTGGCATATAGTGTTGTATGTGTGTAAATGGATTGGATAATGTTCTTTCTGTATTTATATTCATTATAATTTTTTGAATACGGATAGTTCAGATTAGATATTCGATGAATATAGATATAAATACATATATATTTTATATATTAAATAAAAATATGATATGTATTATTGAAAAATAATTACATATTATTTTATAGAATCATTAATTAAAAAAATTAAATATTAATTATAAAAGTTAAATACTATTAAATATTAATTATCATTATATTAATATTTTAAATATATCAATGAATATAAAAAATATGATACATTAGCACAAATTAGATATAAAATTAATTAGATTTGTAAGTATGCTAAAAATCTAATAAAAATATATATAATGAGAATTTTTTAGATTTGTATTCGGATAATATCGGATCGAATACCTTCAGATAATGTCAGATATTGATGGGTAATAGCTAAACGGTCATATACAGATAAATAATAGTCAAATTATATCCTTATCTATTAAAAATTTTCATATACAAATACGAATATGGATCAAATAATTTTTGTTATTTTTCGAATAGGATCACGAAAAAATGAATATTTTTACTATCCGTTTACACCAGTGAAGCCACAATAAAAGTAATTGTTTTCCAAGCAAGTCTTATAAGAATTGGATCTATGTCTGCTGCATAATTGCTCTTTGGCATCCGTTATCATAAAATCTAAACGGCAAACTCATTTTAAACAATTATGATTTAATTTATAGAGGTTCTTTAAATTTCTTTTTGTGGGTTTCATCCATCACAGACACAATTGTCTATGACGACAAGTTGCCATAACAAAGCAGCGGATGTAAAATCATAAAAATTAAGTGTACGTTGGTGCACAAGTCATTCTTATGAGAGTATGATGTATACTGTATACATCGTCACTGTATAATTATTCGAACATGATTGATATTATTCGAATAAATTTTATACACTCTAGCAATAATAATAGTAACTACTTCTTTATTACAGCATATTTAGGGTATTATATTGTTTTTCTTTTTCTTTTTTGCGATAAGGTTGAGGGTGAAGCCACTCAAATTTAAATATATTACACAGAAAGTGTTGTCTCTGCATTTATAATATTGTTGTTATTTTTCTAAAACAGTAATGAAGTGATAATGACTATCACCAATTCTCAAGATCCTATTGATATTGTTATGGCTTTCAATGCCTTACCACTGAAATACAATTATATAAAAAATACTTAATTTAATTTACATTGTAAAAAAGGATTTGAGTTATATTCAAATATGTTTTGCTAATTTCATTACTTAACATAATATTATCATATATTATAATATTATGATGCAATTATGAAATATAGTATGTGATATAGAGTGTAACAAAAAAAAAAGAGAATTAAGCTATCAAAAGTTCTAAACCATAGTGACAATCTTGTGATCTGTGAATAATTTGACAGGGTTTAAAATTCATAGTTTAGGTGCATTTCAGCTATAATTTCGAAATATTTCAATTTTATAATACAATAATATATCAAAATATTATTATCTTGTATAATAATAAGCAATTCATAAAATTGTATTTATAACGTTGAATAAAGAGTGTGTTGTTCAAATAATTGGACAAGTTCTGAAATATTTCTGAAATAATACGGATATTATTCTATAACGTTATTTTTTTGTCTGAATTCGGAAGGGACGTCTTAAATTTTTGTTAATTTCAAGGTGATTCTGTAAAGTTCACTATGTTTAAATATGTACATATCAGAAGGTTTGTGCCTTTGGGGCATGATAATGATGTAAGATGATAATAACAATAATATAATTATTATATTATTATGAGATAGAATAATAATTATAATAAGAAGAAAAAGAGAACTAAGAGTTGAGGATAATGCATAATTGGAGACAGCTGTAAGGAAGAGAGATCGCTTTCTGACAGAAAGGAGTGACAGGGAAAGCTACCTTTCTCTTTCTAATCCTCCCTTTATTTTCTCCGACTTCTTAGTGGCTAATCTTGTGGGCCCTTTCCATGCACCTAATGTCAAACTTTTAAATTAGGCCTGACTAGTTTGGTGTGTGTGCTTCCCACAAGAAAAGAAAAAACAAGTTAGGTCAAGTGATTGAAAAAAAAAAGAAAAAAAAAATAGAAGCACAGATGCATAATTATATCATCAGATTTATGTGGTACCATTTTACCAATAATTGCGTTTAGGACAGTCAATAATTTATCAGGTAAGGATCAAAGGCATGAGAGTATTGAATTGAGTTTATTATATATAAACTTATGGTCCAAAATAATTAAATAATTATATAAATTTATGGTCCAAAATAATTAAGAATTTCAAGAATTAATTCCAAAAGAAGCTTCATATGAAAATGAAGGAATGAAGAATCCAAATCAATCCAAAATAATCTCTACTTGCAAACAACTTTAATATTATTCTATATAAAATTACTACAAAAGTAAGTTAGTGGCATATATCTAACGGCTGAATCAAGGTGAAACACTTGTCAGATAAGTGCCAATTATACACTGTTACACTGTAAAGTATGAACCGGTGTGAAACAACAAAAGGAACCCTGAAACAAATGTGGCGCTCGCTTATTTATTATCAACAAAAATGAATCATATATATGAACTGCTTATTTGGTCAAAACAAAAGGGGTTAGCTATAAATATATAGCGACTAACTGTCAGCAATTGAGTAGGTGTCAAGCTTGAAGTTTCATAAGATTTTGACTCCAAATGTGCCATGCATTCATATGTTCTGGTACTGACCATCAAGGTGAAACACTTGTCAGATAAGTGCCAATTATACACTGTTACACTGTAAAGTATGAACCGGTGTGAAACAACAAAAGGAACCCTGAAACAAATGTGGCGCTCGCTTATTTATTATCAACAAAAATGAATCATATATATGAACTGCTTATTTGGTCAAAACAAAAGGGGTTAGCTATAAATATATAGCGACTAACTGTCAGCAATTGAGTAGGTGTCAAGCTTGAAGTTTCATAAGATTTTGACTCCAAATGTGCCATGCATTCATATGTTCTGGTACTGACCAGCTAGTATGCAGTGATCCAAACAATTTCTCAAATTGAACACATTCTTTGACCACACATCTCAAGTCCAACTTTTCCGTTCATTTTAGGACTAACTAAAGTCGGTTTGGACCTAAATTCACAACAACAACAAATAAATCAATGATTTGATCTATTCTCAACGATTATTGGCCAGTTTTAGAACATTAATGCCATCCACTGATTACGGGCTAATTCATGAGCCATGTTTTTAGGATTCAAATTTGTGGACTTCAATTTTCTTTCGTAATTGATATGTATGTTGAAAATAAAATCTTTTGAGCTATTTTTTCTGTTTATTTTTTAGTAGTCTTTTTTATAATACAAATAAACTTCAAAATTTATATTTTGAGAATCAGTACTTAATTTAGTGAAAATAAATAAAAAATCTTCCGGTAAAGATCACATTAGGGGTGTCAATGGGTTGTAGGGGTGCAAACGAATTGGATATGGTCAGAAACTAGTCAAAATTATATTCTTATTTGTTTTATTTTTCTGAATATGAATACAAATACAAATATTTTCATATACGAATATGGATACAGATAATTTTTTAAATACGGATATAGATAATATATATAAATTATCAAAAGATAAATGTAAATTTAATTTAAAATCTAAAAAAATATTGAAATGTATAATAAAATAAGTTTTCAATACTATTCTTTATTTAAACACTAGTATCTTGCCCGTGCGTTGCTACAGTGATATATTTCAAAAGTATAAAAATTCATATCTTCATGTGAAAAATAAGAAAATAAAAATAAAGATAATTTTATAATTAATGTAAATTTCAATCGTGAGTACATAATTAATGCAAAATAAATGTAAATTGAGAGGAAAGTTAACATTCAGCGTTTAAGGAAAGTTAAAATTCATAATTGATGGCAATCTAAGAAAAAAAGAAACAAAATAGAGCAATTGTACTCCTAAATTATGTAACATTTCATGTGACAAATAAAATTGAAAAAAAAATCTAACTTCAACACAAATGGTCATAGACATAGTAATATTATTTGATGAATAACTCAGTCTAATGAGTGATATTCGTTGCGGGATCAGGACACATACGTGCTTAATAAGGAGTAGAGATATATTTCTAATTTAAAATATTAAAATTGATAATATATATTCAATTTTAGTGATGAATAATATATATTTTTATATAATATATATTAAATAATATATTATATTTTTAATATTCGAATAAGGATAATTAGGATTGAAAATCATTTCCGTATCATTTTCTATTCGGATATTCAGATACGGATTACCGTATTAAATTTTTCGGATATGAACCGAATACGGTCGGATATTATCCGCATAAGTTTGTGCCCCTAATGGGTTGTGTCGGATTGGGTTTGAGATATATCATCATTATTTTATTATTTTTCATGACCTGATCCAACCTGACTAGTTTGAAATAGAATCAAAATTATTTTGACCCTACTCGACCTGTACAGGTCATGGGTTGATATGACATGACTCAAATAAAATAATTAAGTATTTATGAACTATTTTTATATATTTCACAGTAAGTTTATATTAAATAATATATAATTAATCTTATTAAATGTATATATAAGTTTTGATTAGTATTAAATTATAAAATAAATTCAAGAAATATAATTAAATGGGTCCATTTGAGACCCACAACCTTATACCCATCTGATTCATGATGTGTCCAAAATTTTTTACTCATAACTCATTTATTTTCGGATCATTTTGGATCGTTACGGGCGGGGTAGGATCCAGACTGTGGTCCAGGAGGCAAAAATTAAATTCTTTTTCGAGAAGGGGGTAAAAATAAGTATATCTTCTATTTTTTTCTGAAAATATACATGATTACAAGGGTATTGGTCGAAATTTTTTTCTCCAGGGGGAGACAGCTGCCCTCCCCCTGGAGACAACTGGATCCACCCTGATGACGGGTTGCATCAAATCTTGACATCTCTAATTATATGTTCAACATCTAACTAAAGTTTTTTTGTGAATAATTAAAATTGGATAGCACGAACCTAATTTTATCTTAAAGAGAAAACAAATTAAGAACATTAATACATTTTCAAAAAGTAGATAAAGATCGAAAGTTACATTTCTTCATTTAAAGTGAATTCAGTAGATTTTAAGTTTTGGTAATAATCTCTCCTTTGTTTTGTTGAATCCAAAAAAATGTTGTTTGCTTAAGATGCACAACAAATTGTGTACTTTATTTGAAAATTGTGTACTCGTCGAGTTAAATAGCGCATAAGATGCACGACAAATTTTTAAGGAATATCTTGCGCGTCAGGACCAAGAATAAGGTATTAGTTAAAGCATAATTTCAAGAATTAAGCAAATCCATTAACATAATGATAGAGATCTGATAGGTAAAATTACAATAGTCATATTTAAATACCCTAATTGCATCAAAACGAATTAATTTCGATTTATTGGTTTATATGACAAGACTTGACCATCGGCGAATAATTTAAAATACAAAATCAAACACATTCGAGAGTCCGAAAATAACAAGCTAGAGTGAGTCAAAATTTGCACGGTTCTGGTCGGATTTTGAAGCTGCCCGTCGCGCAACCACTGCCCGTTAATTTAGAGTGGTAATTGAGTGGGTTGGGTTGACATGTCAGATCAGATCAGTTTACTCTTTTAGAAAAAAATGGATTAGATCGGTTGGATTAATTTATATATTTATTTTTTAGATTTTAAATTGATTTCAAATGGATATTGTAGGTTATTTGATTTTAAGTCAAATCAATATGATTTATTTAAAAAAAATAGATCAGATCAAATTTCAATCCGAACAGATCAGATGAATTTGTCATATCGGGTTAGATTTTGCCACTCTAAATTCAATCAGACAGTTTGGACTATATTTCTCACCCACTCTACGGGGCAGATGATATTTATTTGATTCGGCACTTGCATTACAAATTTCAAACTTAAGCAAAAATTAGTAATTAATATATCGTGCCATTACAAAAATTAATAGTACATCCTGCCATTATAGAAGATTGAAATAAGTATTGTATTGACGAGGAATACAACGTTCATGGGAAATTCAATAATCAACCAACTCATGCTGTGCCAAGAGAGCGACCTGGCGATAACAGGTGGTTAATTAATTAACTTGCATTATCAATTTTGTCATGGTGCGGATACAGGAAAGTCTCCAACGTTTCTATTCCAGTTGTCTCGTACTGATAATAAATATCCTTTTATTAAAAAAAATAAGTTTTTCAATTTTAAATATCACTAAAATTTTAATTGTATTTCAGACATTATACTGAAGATTTTTTTTGTTTTTTAATTAAAACCATTTATCTTGAAAATCAGGATATGCTTCTAATTAATTATATCATAGTCACGGCCTATATGTGTATAAACCAGTTTTTAGTAATAATAAGTTTTAGTAAATTAATATTATTAAAAATAAGAGTGAGAAACGTAAAATTTCAAAATCGTTTCCTTATTTTTACGAAAGGATACCGGGCGCGTTTGCTTCTTATATATACAAAATGCGCAATCACTTGCGCGGGTTTAATTAAAAATAATCATAGTCATTCGTATATTTGAAATTTTACGTTTCTCACTCTTATTTTTAATAATATTAATTTAATAAAACTTATTATTACTAAAATCTGAGTGTATAAACAGATAATTAAACCTAGCTTCTATCTAATATGTTTATGTTCGATCTCTTTGTATCAAAATCAATATTTAAATTAATGCATTGTGTTAGAGTCTAGGCAAAACTTTAATAGTTTGTCTTGCTTCATCAAAAAGAGCAAATTATTAAATATTAATCCTGATATTCTTAATTGTTGAAGGAGACTTGAGCTCAAGAAAAACATGTCGCTTATGTTATTCCTACTGCATTTATATGATCACATATTTTTTCTCGTTAAAACACGTGCCCTTCTTTTTATGCAAATAACATATTTTTAATGCATAAATATGTTCCTGGCTTAACTACATACATGATTGGCTATTCCTGCTAGAATATGGAGATCAGATAAGTATCATTTTATTGACGTGCCTTCTCACAATAACAATACTTTGACACGTCTTCTTATCCATGTAATAAAGTGAGCCCCTCGGGAATCTTTTATTTTTAATAGAATGACAAGTGGATAATGAGTTCATGTACGTACTTTGATGTAATTCATCTAATCGGGTAGGATCGGGTCTGATTCGGGTCGATAATATTATTTTATTTTTTTTTGATCCGATTCGAATCGTTTAAAGATATTTTCTATACTATTATTTTTACATTGGATATAAAAAGATTAAGTAAATTCACTGAATTTTTTGATAAACAAATAATTGATGGTAAGGCGCGAAGAGATGAAAATATATTCTGAAAAGACTTGAAAAAAGTGCTCAACTTATAAAGACTGTTCATGATATATTAATAAGGACAAAATTCTTTAAATATTCAGATAAAAAAATTTGATTCATATCTAACTCGATCGGGTCACGGATCGATCCGACCCGTGTAAAATAATTAATTAATTAATGATTATTTTTATATAATTTTACGTATTTAAATATTAATTAAGTTATAGTTAATCTTAATTAGTATGTATTTAAGTTTTAATTAGTATTAATTACTAAATCACAAAATTCACTTTAAAAAATAAAATTAATCAGGTCAGATCGGGTTGATCTGAACCCGACCAAACCCGATTCGGGTCAAAAAAATTAAATTCATATCCGATCCATTTATCTTTGAGTCATGTCAGGTCAGTTAACCCATCGAGTCAGATCAATAATTGACACCCCTAAATTCATGTTATAGAAAAAAAATGAGATCAACTTTTATTTGTAACAAATTAATGTGATCGTTGATCTCTTTAATGGACGCGCGTCAGATATGTAAGGAACGGAAACGTTCTTTTAAAGGTAAAATATTGTACCTAGGCAAGAAAAACATTATAGAGATAAAATGTAATTATGTAAATTTACATATTACATATCATAATTCTAAATTAATTTGAAAGGTTGGTCACGATGAGTAATTATCGTGAAATATACATACTACAGTCAATTTTAGTTTTTTTAAAGGGCGGAGATCATGGGTTATTTTGACAATTTTGATAAGTACACTCTTAAATATAAATAAAAATTCTTAAAAATAGAATTTTTTTTATAGATATGTTTGTTTACTTGTAGATTGATAGTGATTCAAATTTTCATTATCATTTAATAGTCCAGCATATGCTGTTAAAATGTAACCATTGTAAATTATATAAAATTTTAAAAGTCTTTAAAGAATTATCAAATGACAATGAAATTGCATGAAATTTAAAACACTATCAATCTATAAATAAAAAAATATTTATAAATATTTTTCTATTGTTAATTTTTTTATATTTATTTAAGAATTTATTATCAAAATAACTCATTATGAAGTGATTCCACCTTTTTAAATTGTTTAAAAAAATACATTAGCATTCAAAATAACTCGTTGTCAAGTGAAATCCCCACCTTTTTTAGATGTTCGTTGTCCAGTTTGAAGTTTTTAAATTTTACGATAAAGCAGAGAGACATGAAAAAACAAAAGTATATATTGTATCCTTCTCAATATTATTCTATTTACCAGTTTTTAAGTTATGGTAGTAATCTCTACCAGATTAATTTGTTGAACGTTTGGTTTGTTGAATCCAAAAAAGTGCTGTTTGTATTAACATTTGAGAAGAGCAATTATAGAATAAGAATTTCGCAATTAATTTGTTGTCAATTGTTTGCACAACAAATTGAAGGCATATCAGGTTCTATCGTGCGCATCAAGACCAAGGACAAGAGATATTGAAGCATAATTTGAAGAATTAACCAACTCCATTAACATAATGATGGAGATCTGATAGGTAAAATTAATCATGTTCAATATTCTAATTGTAATGTTCAATTTATCAAAAAAATTAAATTTCAATTTATTAGTGTATATGAAAAGACGGGGTGACGGTGAGTGAAGGGTGAAGGGTGAAGGCGAGGCGGAGGAAGGGAGCAAGAAGGTGGGAGAAGAGAGGTGGAGATGACGCGGGGCGAGAAAGCGGGGGTAGAGCACTAGAGGTCGAGGCGGAGGGAGGGAGGTCACGCGGTGGGGCTGAAGGTTTGGCTGCAAGGATTTTCAGTGACTCCCTTCTTTACTAGTTATTACTTAGTTATAAATCCTCATGGTGAGAAGAAAACTTGATGAGCAATTTTAAACATCATGTATATAGGAGAGAATTGAAGGCCGAGAATTAAAAAAAAATATATCTTGATTTTTATCACTTAAATCATTCAAAAACTACTTTATATTAAACTTTTGGAGATGGGGGTTCAGGCGGTCAGGCCCCCTCCCCAACTCTCCCTTGGTTCCGTGTAACAATACATTTGAATGAACAAACTTTTCTTTTATTTATTTTGATGAAAATTGAGGATTAAGTCCTCAATTTTTATTAGACGAAAACAACACTATGCACGAAGTTTATAATTCTATTGCTCATGTCTTTAATTCTACCACACCTCTCTCTAAATTAACCAGTAATTACAAATACAATTGTATATAATTTATACAGTGCCGTTATTATTTAATTTAAATGCATTATTATTCATGTTAATTCATATGACTTATTTTATACCGTACCGTACGTTATCATTTAATATAATGAATCACTGTTTGCACTAGTACTATTAAAGCTAAGTAATAAAAGTAGCGCATAATAAATTATATAGTTAAGTCATTTAAAACACGTAATAAAAAAAGTCCGTGGGAAAGATGGCATCATTATCAATCTTTTTATAATATTTTTCTTTTTTAACTAATTCTTTAATTTTTCAGTCGTTGAAAAAGCACACAATAGTACATTAGTACCAATTACAGTGTCACTTCTTTTTCCTTGACAGAGCTGATTAGGCTGTCAAAAAGTCAAAAAGTGGTTGTTTCGCTTCCATGGATAAGATAATTAGCCAGTACTAAGTACTAATTAACACTATTCAATTGATGTTGTTTCTTCGCATGCATGTGAGAGGGTTGGGAGGCGTGGGGCTCGATGATGTTTGCTACCACGTGATATATATAATTTGGAACCTCTATTTGTATGGTATGGTTTGAGCTCAAGTTAGTTTGGTAAATTAAGGATTAATTTAGGAAGAGATAATTTTAAAATAGTGATAGTTGATATATTTTTTGGAAGAGTGATATTTTAATTATTCGGAAGAGTAAAAATATTGTTTAACAGTTGTTAATAGAATAATTAAAATATGAATAATTATGATACTAACAGTGATGATGATGATGATGATGATGATGATGATGATAGTAAAATAATAATAATAATATAATAATAATAATGATAATATAATAATAATAAAAAAATAATGATCACAATTCATAATCATAATCATAATAAATAATAATATTCATAGTTATAATTATAATAATATAATAGAAATATAAACATAATAATAATATAATAAAAATATATAATTATGATCATAATCATAATAATGTAATGATAAATCATCATAATTCTAACAATATAATCATAATATAATAATATAATACAATTTAATCAAATAATAATAATAATAATAATCATAGTCATAATCATAATAATATAATAAGAAAAATTATAATCATAATCATAATAAAATAATTAAAAAAATAATTATAATTATAGCTATAATCATAATATAATAATATAATATAATTTAATATAATAATAATAATAGAATAATCATAATAAGTAATAATTGTTACACTTAACATCTTCTTTGATTTGTCGATTTGCAAAACAATCTTGAATTTTATAATTTGTCTTGTTTGAGTTTTGTGCAGGAATTAACATGCAAATGGACTAGTGCACAAGAACCAACACTAGTACTGGGATATAAGAGCTTAATCAAGACTGCATTAGGCTTAGGTTTAGTTAGACTCAAACTGGGGTGAATTGGTCAAGATAAATTGAGCTTAAACAACAAGAAAAGTGCTTTCGTCGGTGAATCGTTATAACGGTTCAAGTAATCGTTATAACGGTTCATCTCAATACTCAAAAATATTCTAAGGCGTAAATATTCTAAAAGAAACCAGAGTGTATCGTTATGTAACGATTCAGTAATCGTTACAACGATTTGTGAAACGTATAACGATTCCGTAATCATTACAACGATTCATGAAACGTATAACGACTTGATAAATCGTTATAACGTTTCAAATTTCGATTGATCCAACGACTATTCTTTCTAAACCGTTATAACGATTCGTGAACCGTTATAATCGGTTCGTGCCGAAAAATAGTTTCTTCGGTTGTTTTAAGATCTATTTAAAAGGATCACATCTCTCACTTATCAGTGATGGAATCTGATCTATCTAGCAAAATCATTACTACAGAGAGCTTACCAGTCATATACAAAGTGAGAGAGATAATTCAAAAGATTGATACACTCAATTAGCCAAATCTTTGTTCAAGCTCAATCTTGCTTCTCTCTATTCTTCCAACTTGATCCTTCGTGATCTTCTTGAAAACATTCTTTTGAGCTGTAGTGCTCACCTTTTCTTGAGTGTGTTGTCACTCACTTTTTGAGTGTGTTGTCACTCATCTTTCTTGAGTGTGTTGTCATTCCTTTTGAATGTGTTGTCACTCACCTTTTTGAGTGTGTTGTCACTTTTGTTACCGATAGGCTTGGCAGCCCATTTTTATAAGAGACCAAGTTCTACAAGTGTAAAAACCCTTTTTAAATATATCGGCTCAACCTCAATTGTTAGAGGTTGAGGGTCCCGGAGACGTAGGCATTGTTAAAGCTGAACTCCGTTACATCTTGTGTTCCTGCTTTACCTTTACTTTCTTTTCTCACATTTCTTTGATTGCTATATTCTGAGAATTGAATTGATTTAAATCATATTCCGCTGCCATTACACTTGAACATTAAGCCCCAAATTGGTTTATACATTTATACCTTAGGTTCTTTACATTCTTGCACTATTTTGACTTTTCAATACCAACATCCTAGGGTTACAAAGGTTCTATCAGAGTGGTATCAGAGCAGGAGCTCAGTTTTAATTGTTTTATTTGTGGTATTTTTGGTCCAAGATGACTTCTTTAATGCATGTAAAAAAACCCCCAACTCTAGGTCTTAATTGTAAAAAAATCAGTTTTTGGAAGAAATATCACCAACTACCTCAACATTCTAGGCCTTTGGGATGTTGTCCAACATGGTTATGTACTGCATTATGATTCTAGCAACCTCACAATGACACAAAAGGCCAAAGAATTAAAATCTCAAAATAATTATGCCGTCAATGTTATCTTAAATTCGGTTAGTGAAAAGATTATTATACTATTTGGAACTACCGAAATTTCTAGTGAAATGTGGGAGACCCTATCGAATAGATTTAAGGGCAACACTCAAATGAAAAGAACAAAACTAATGGGTCTAGAGTCCGAATTTGAAAATTTTTATATACAAGAAGGAGAATCAATTGAGAATATGTATTCAAGATTAATGCATATTCTTAATGAATTTGATGAAGTTGGAGAATCCTTGTCTAACTCTAAGATTGTAGGCAAGATTTTTAGGACAATGATGACAAGACCAAGATGGGAGAGCATGATAACCACTTTAGAAGCAATGCAAGGCTCTTCTGGCGAATTCACGCATGAAGAAGTATTCACTCATCTTCTATGCTTTGAGGAGAAGCTACGACAAAACGGAGAGCTCACACCAAAACTCAAAGAAACCGCACTTCAAGCTCAAAGATCTCCATCGCACCACTATTTGAGATAGACAACATCTAGCTCATCTTCTATGAATGATCAAGTCATTACGAAGATGTTTGAAAGAATGCTAAATCTTGAAAAGGAGCACAATGAGGAGCGAGATGAGAAAGGAATGACATGTATATGCTTCTCATGCCATAAGGAAGGTCACACAACACACGATTGTTCCTTGGTCTTTCCAAATAAGAAGAAGCAAAACTTTGAGAGAATTGATGCTATGCTAGCTACAAGCAACCATGTTAAGAGAAAGAAAGATGAAAGAAATCTACTTAATCTTGCCCTAATTGCGCAAGTGGAGGAGAGCTCATCCGTGGTGGATGTTGATGAGATTGTAGCAAGAAACAACATCACCGACTTGTGCACATTGGAGATCCTACACGACATTGCAATATCTAAGAATATAAAGATGAACTCATATGCATCTAAGGTACAAAATTCTCAAGAATTTCAATTGCACAATCAAGTAGTACTTTGCACTACATCTACTTGGGATGATAGTGATGATGATTATGTTGAGAATGATGATTTTTTTTGTTGAAAATGCAAATAATTTTGATGATGTGGATGTAATTGAATCTTTTGTATCTAGTTTAGTGAGTCATATTCATGATTCATCTTCTCAAAAAGAGATAATTGAGAGACTTGAAAATAAAATTTCAGAGTTTGAGTTAAAGGTTCAATCTTATGAGTTTAAATTGTAAAATCTGGAAAAGAATTGTCAAATGTACTTAGGTGAAGTTGCAACATTAAAAATGAAAGTGCAAACTTTAAAAACTGAAAATAGGGCATTAAAATCCTCATGTATTTCAACAAGCTTTACTTCAATGGATTTAGACAAGGTTATAGGTCAAAGGCCTAGCAACAAGTCGGGTCTTGGATATAAGAAATCTTCTAAGACTTCAAATTGCCATAAATCAAAAGAGAAACAAAGTCAAGAGTCAAATACAAAAATTATGAAATATACTAAGGCTAAATCTTTCAATAAGAAACAAATTATGCATTTCAATATAAGCAATTTGATAAAAAGATTAACAAAGGAAAAATAAAGTTTCAAAGCAACAATGCTACATTTTTTAATCCTAGTTGGTCAAACAAATTGTATTTTAAAGGACCCGATGGATGGTTTTATGAGTTTAAAAATTAAAATAATTTTCAAACCAAAGCTCATAGATATGAGCATAAACGAGTTATTTCTCAAAAACATAAAAATATTTCTAAAGAAAAACTCAAGACTCAAGCTCAAGGATTAAAAGAAAGCTACCAAAATACATTTATTAAAGGAAGTAAGAAATCTCAAACATGTGTATTTTGTAATTATTATTGTCATATTGGTCATATCTCACTTAATTGCAAACTTAAAAAAGAAAACAACATCGCAAATGTTATTTGGGTTCCTAAAATTAAAAATTAGAGACCCACAATGCTTAATTGTCCCTTCAAATCATATATGCAACATATTTAGGGGGAGTTAGCTAATGTATAATATTTTTTATTATTTTAAAAGTATCTTAAATTCTTTATCTTATACACGGTGCATATATTAAGGGGGCAATCAATTTAGGGGAAGCTAAATTGACATAAATTCTTTAATCACACCCTTTTGCCCGATTTCCAAAAAGGGGGAGAAGTTTTTGGGTGAAATCCACATCATATGTTATATCTATGCACCCATGCATATTTTTCAAATCGACAAAAGGGGAAGATTGTTACACTTAACATCTTCTTTGATTTGTCGATTTGCAAAATAATCTTGAATTTTATAATTTGTCTTGTTTGAGCTTTGTGCATGGATTAACATGCAAATGGACTAGTGCACAAGAACCAACACTAGTACTGGGATATAAGAGCTTAATCAAGACTATATTAGGCTTAGGTTTAGTTAGACTCAAACTGGGTTGAATTGATCAAGATAAATTGAGCTTAAACAACAAGAAAAATGCTTCTGCCCAGTGAATCGTTATAACGGTTCAGTAATCGTTATAACGGTTCATCTCAATACTCAAAAATTTTCTAAGGCAGAAATATTCTAAAAGAAACTATAGTGTATCGTTATGTAATGATTCAGTAATCATTACAACGATTTGTGAAACGTATAACGATTCTGTAATCGTTACAACGATTTATGAAACGTATAACGACTTGATAAATTGTTATAACGTTTCAGCTCAGTTGATCCAACGACTATTCTTTCTAAACCGTTATAACGATTCGTGAATCGTTATAACGGTTCAGGCCGAAAAATAGTTTTTCTTCAGTTATTTCAGAAGATCTATTTAAAAGGATCACATCTCTCACTTATCAGTGATGGAATCTGATCTATCTAGCAAAATCATTACTATAGAGAGCTTACTAGTCATATACAAAGTGAGAGAGATAATTCAAAAGATTGATACACTCAATTAGCCAAATCTTTGTTCAAGCTCAATCTTGCTTCTCTCTATTCTTCCAACTTGATCCTTCATGATCTTCTTGAAAACATTCTTTTGAGCTGTAGTGCTCACCTTTTCTTTAGTGTGTTGTCACTCACCTTTTGATTGTGTTGTCACTCACCTTTCTTGAGTGTGTTGTCACTCACCTTTAAAGACTCCATAATATATAAAAAAATTTAAATGTGCATTCTAAATTCATATAAATATATACCCCAATGCACACTTAGAGGGATCTTCGTGTCATTCTTCCGCAATTCATCGCTCAGTTCCTCTTTAGAGCGGTGAGAGACGCGAAAAAAAGTCGCACACAAATAAAAAAAAACACGAGACTAATGATGAGGTTTTGAAATTTACAAAATAGTAAGGACAAATTTGTTACTTTCATCCCGCCTCGATTTTTATTCCTAAATATGTGTATTATGTTTTATTTCACTCTCTCTTCTTTTTTCTATTTAAAAATAAGATATTTTAAATTATATAAATTTTGAGTATTTTGAGAAAAAACTAATATATAAATGAAGAGGATGAGATTAGTTGGTGCTAGTAAGTAGTTTGAAATTGTCGAGTCGGTCTAGAGAGAAAAAAAAAATTAGAAAAAGAAAAGGAAAAAAAGAGAAAGAGAACTTGAAAGAGTGGGGCACAAAGACCGAAGTGGGATGTAAATAACAAATGTTTTGTTATTGTTGTAAATTCCAAAACCTCATTGTTACTATGGTGTTTTCATTTTTTTGTTATTATTGGAAAAAAAACAGAAGTTTTTTCTCATGATTTTGTCAGGATCTCTGCATAATATGCATTTTCTTAATTACTGTATTTTTTTTATTAATGTAATTGCACTTAGACTATTTATCCAAGATTTGTACATTTTGAATGACGTTAACAAATAGTTTTAATGAAATATTTCATTTATTTTTTTCTAAATCTAAAGAAAAGGAAGTCCGATTTTGGCCCTTGAACTATTGAGTTTGATTCAATTGATCACTTAAAACTATTTTTTAATACAATCAAACCCTTAAATTATTTGCCCCTTCTATTAACAAAACTATTAACATTTGTAACATGTCTCCTCTCTTTCGGTTGCTCCTCCCCTAACAATAACTAAGGAATAGCCAATAGATGCACAATTGTGGCATCAATATTAGTATTACATCTTAGTACCAACTGTCGTATCAGTTGCATATTCATTTCATAAGAAATACATCCATGATTTTGGATGATTAAATAATCTCTAAATTATTTCAAATTTGATACATATTTTATCTAAATAATTAAAAATTATATTTATGATTTTGAACCTTTTTTTATGAAAGTAATATGTTTCAAAAATAATATACCATAAATATGGAATGCAACATAAATTGTAATGCACAGTAAAATTACCCTTAAATTAATAAGACGTAGAAATACTTCTTTTTGGTATATTTTTTTCTTGACATTGTTTTTAGACGTGTGACCTCAAAATCAAATTAATTTTTCCTCGATTTCGGCCTAGAACTGAATACGATCCACCACCAATTAGTCAGGAGTGGTTGTATTAAGATCAGGTACAGGTTACACCTGTCTGGCTGTCTCAGCATATGGTACAAATATTAGTCATAGTTGATGAATATATATATAAAACAAAACGTACAAAGGATATATTTAATTTTGGAAACTATAAAAAATACAACGGATATTTTGTTTCTTACATCTTTTATAAATTTCATTATAAAAATTAGTATATGCATAATTTTTGAAATGCTGATAAATTTCCTTTGTCATGTGGGTTCTATTTTAATTAACATTTGAACCGGAGTTTTTGCTGCGATAATCTAGACGTACCGTAAATTTTGTCCAATTTATCCAATTGATTGTATATCGTAGATTATCCGCCATAACAATTTTTACACTATCTTGTTACAGTCCACTTTAGTACATCAGAAGAAAGTCAAATCATCTAAATTAGAGTTGCCAAAACTTGATTCAATCTACATCCGTCTCGATTTAAAATGATCTTAGAATAAATGAATCATATATAAGTCAAAGTCTTTTTGGCTCCATCACAGATCAGATTAGATACAAATCGATCTCAACCATTTTCCCTAAACGGCTGAACTAGGTTCACAGTTAAAAGCATAGGCATACCACTCGATAATTGATGGGCTACACCCAAGGGTGGATGTAGGATTTCGAGTTAAGGAGGACAATTATCGGATTGTAATATCTTATCGATTCAAATTTATTAACTAATCGGATTTTAAATAAAAATAATAATAATTTAATATATATTCTTATCTAATAAAAAACCAACAAAAAATATCCTTTTATATATTAAAAATAACAACAAAATAAAATTTAAGTTATAAATAATCAAGTTGATGATGAAAGTTTCCCCTACGAAATTTCATATTATAAAATCTTTGTATAATTTTTTCATTATGCATGATATTAATTTTTTTTCTTCTCAATAAACATAATCAAACAAGGGGGGGGGGGGGGGGGGGGGGGGCAAAAAAATTTCATGGAGGCAAATTACCGAAAGTATTAACTAAAAGCACTATTTTTCAAAATCCGAGGGGGCACCTGCCCTCCTGGACTACACTACATCCGCCCCTGTCTACACCTAGGAGTGTCAATTATTGATCCGACCCGACATAACCGAAGATAAATGGGTCGGGTATGAGTTTAATTTTTTTGATCGAATCGGGTAAGGTCGGATTTGGGTCAATCCGATTTGATCCGATTAATTATGTTTTTGAAAGTAATTTTATGATTTAGTATTAATTAAAGCTTAAATACATACTAATTATACACTAATTAAGATTAATTATTAATTATTTAATATATTAATTACTTAAAATTATGTAAAGTAATTAATAAATATTTATTATTTTACACTGGTCGGGGTTGGGTCAACCCATGACCCGGTTGGATCGGATATGGATCAAAATTTTTTAACCCGAATTTAAACGAGTCAAGTTCGAATCGGATCAAAAAAAATAATAAAATAATATAATCCGACCAAACCTAACCAGACCGACCTGACCCATCAACACCCCTAGCTACACCGTTTCAACGAATGATGAAGCAACAATTTCGAGCTCTACGACAAGGAGGTTCTAGCGATTTCGTCCGGCTTAATTTGTGCATTCAGTCATGTTGTATACTCCGTCTGCATGCGTGGGCATATCAATATATCATTGAATGATTTTGAAAAATATTAGGCGGGTAGAAAGTTCATGACTCGATATAATTTGAAAATAATTTATTTTATATAATATAAATATGAATAAAAATAGTGTGAATTTAAACTTATGAAGGTCTTCTTCCAGTTTAAATAAAATAAATCAAAATATTTTTAAATTTTGATTTATAATGCTCATCAGATTATTCATATGAAAATCTTATGAGATACAAAAATTTATAGTGTTTTGAATTTTTTAAGTCGCTATTTTTAATTTTTCAAAAATCAGCTCTAAAAATAATAATAAAATATTGAATATTTATATATAATTTCAAAAATTGAAAACAATGAATTAAAATTTTTGAAACACTTTAAAATTTTGTATCCCATAAATTTTTATATGAAGAATTTAATGAGTATGATAAATTAAAATTTAAAAATAATTTGATGTATTTTTTGAATTAAACTCATAAAAAATCTCAATAAACTTAAGGTCATGACTATCTTTACTCAATATAATATATATTAAATTATTAAACTCACGAATTTAATGTACTATTTTGATGTATGTTTTGATGAACTCACGAATTTTGTGACCATGGGGCATAAAATATCTTGGCGTAGTTGGTGAATTTGGTGTTATGGTTTGACATTGATCAAACGGTCCAGATTAATCTTGTGATCAGCAGCACTTGAGGGAGGCTTGAAATTAGTTAAACGGATCCAGCCCGATGCCTGAATTTTGTTATACATGGAATATTATCTCATGGCATTTGAAAGTCGTGGTACCAAAAACTCCAATATATTTCCACTGTATCCGAGAATAATTCGCTTTGAAGCAAGGAAATATTTCATTGAAAGTTGGCATCTTTCTGGGCTGTCAGTGAGGGTTAAGTTAGCTAGAAAGCTATCTTAAATAAGAATAATGCATGCCTCTTAAACACAGGCGTGTGTTGCTTTTGCTTCTTGCATTGCTTGCGTGAAAGGCACATCAAACTTCACGCAAAAAACAATCAAAATATTCTTTTTCGAAGAGAATAAGGTTGGTAATCCCAGCATTTGTGGGCCTATAAGGCTTTAACTATATGTCCCTCAATATGGGCTCAAAATATTACCCAACATACAGAAGTATCCTCCCGAGTTCGGATGCAGTTTTTTTAATCTTATATTTATTGAATTAAAAAAGATTTTTTGTTTATTTTTAAAGTAGAATAATATAAATATTGCTTACAAATAACATGTGCAATCGTTGACTAAAAATTATCAATATAAGAGGTTCAAGAAGTTCATGACCGGAATTTTTTATGATAAGAGATTATGTTATTAGTTATTACCAACAATGGTGGAGCTTGATCGAAATTTTAAGAGAACTCAAATAATTTTATGCAGATTTAAAATATTATTATATCATAAATTTGGAGGACACTGTAATACTAAACTTGAGATAAAAGTTAGAACTTGACATCATCAAAATTGTGGTAATACCATCACACATTTGATGATAGCAGCTGCTGCTTTTTTTTTTCTTTTTCTTTCTTTAAGATAAAAGTTAGAACTTGAACTTCTCCGTTTAGAATATCTGAAAAAGTAACTTCAATTTGATTTTGAATGCTAAAACTGCTTTGAGCTCCTATGCAAGAATGACGTGTCGTCGTTTTCCTTCATCTCTTCCTCTTAATTTCTTTTTCCAAAAAAGATTGTACGTTAATGTCCACAGTACAGGCAAGGAAGGAAGGTATATCATTTAGAGAGGCAACCAATATTTGACCTTGTTCTTGTTAGATCTTTGTAGTTTTTTTACATTGATTCGATGGTTATTTTTGAGTTGTGTCATTTTTTTCATATTGCAAATTTTTAATAAACTTTATTAGAGTGAGGCTATGGTAGTTTGTAAATATAGAAGGATTGATATTTTAGAGTTAAATCTTGAAATCAAAATTCAAACAATTGATCTTAATCACTCAATACAATCTACATATTAAAATTATTTGGAATATAAAATTTAATTACTTTTTAAAGTTTTCTTATTTTTTCGGATTTTAAAGATGATCCAAAAAATAATAATAAAATAATACTTTTACAGTTCAAACAAAATAATCTTTTACGAATCTGAATAAATAAAAAAACTTCAAAATAAGAAATTTCATATTTCACAAGACTTTAATATGTATATTATATTGAGCGGACTGACCATATAAACTTCGATTTTCAAGATTTAATTCTAAAGTAACGACTCTCCTGCTTTGTAAAACAATATAGCTATATAAAATAGGATGCATTTTATTCATTTTAGATTAAATAATTTTAAAATTTTAAAATTAGATGTATGCTACAATCTTTTTAAAATTAGAAAAATAAAAAAGATTTGTATATTCTAGCATGATTGTGTTGGTTTTTATATGGAGTAACATGACTCGAGCTTTTTTCGGCCCACAATTATTTAAAACAGAAATAGTGTGATATTTCGGTGAAAAAAAAATACACGTCCTGATTTTTTTTCGAGCCACCCCCTGACTCAAAAACTTTTGCGCCATATTATACCATAAAAAACAACACAATCATGCTTTTGTTTTACTAGCTGTCACTCGTTCGTTGTACGGCCCTCTTTATTTTAAAAATATTTATATTTAGCACTAATTTTAATATAAATAAATATTATATTTTATTTAAATATAATCTATATATAAATCAATTATAAAGACTCTTAAAATTTTAAATAAAATTAATTCATTATTTAACAAAGATGAGGTATAAAATATAATAATTTTTCTCTTCTGAGTATGATTATACAATGCTTAGTTTTTTTTACAATAAAAATTAATGATAATTAATATGTAATTTATTTGATATGTAATTTATTTTATAAAATAATTATATTTAAAATTAATTTTATTATAAATACATAATTTATTTTTAATTATTAAATATATGTTTTATCATGCATTGATATGTTTTTAATTATAAACAAAGCTCTTCAATTTTTAAATAAAATTAATTCATTATGTAATGAGAGATAATGTATAAAATATAATAATTTTTCTTTTGTGAGAAGGTTGTATAATGTGTAATTTTTTTTATAATAAAACTTAATAATAGTTGACATTTAGTTTTAATGTACTTTTTTAGATCTTCATCATAAAAAATAGTAAACATAATGAAGAGAACAAATATGTTTGACTAAAATCTGAACAATTACTTTTATAAAATTAATTAATTCCAATCGTAAATTAAAATATAAATATTATAATTATTTTACATTATCTGATGAAATTAATGAATAAATTCAATTTATACGCTCTTTATAATATAATATAGATATAGATTCAATATTGAAATGGAGAATGCACCTTTTGGTCCTTGAATTTTTGAAAAACTAATTTGGATCCTAAACTCTCAGTTGTAACAAGTTGGTCCTTGAAATTTTTAAAAGTCACCAAATTGGTCCGTGAACTTTAAAAAAATAATCCTTTTAACTTTAAATTAACCAAAAAACAATTAAATCCTTGAGCTTTTGACATAAAAACTAATTTGATCCTAAACTTGAAGAAAAACTAACTTAGTCCTTAATTTTTTTTTTATTTCAAGGATATTTTTATGTACTTACTTTCTAAGTCTAAATAATTTAGATATCAAAAAATTTTTTATTAAAAAAATAAAAATATTTAGTAAGCGCACGGGATAAATTGGTGACTGATAGGACCTCCTACTCGACACCGTCTAATAGGCTCGAGTAGACCCACAAACCGAACTCGGGGGCTTCTATAAGCCCATAATTCCGCACATGCACGACATTAAGTTGCATGATTATCGTCCCGAAGACAGCGACTGAAACGACCCAACGGTCATATGGCACGAAATGGAGCCTATATAAGACTTATCCCTGATATGCCGGGGATGATTTTTTGAACACACATATTTGCATACACGTACACAAAACAGTCTATAGGGAAGAGTAAAAGACTGTCGAACTTCTCTCTCGGTGATCAGAAACAACCCGTATCAGTGACCAAAATATTTATAAATTTCCCCATTCATTACTAAATATTTTTATTTTTGTAATAATATATTTCTCATATCTATTTTATTTAGACATAGAAAATAGAAAATAAAAAATTTCAAGGATAAATTTAGTTTTTATTTTTAATATTTTGGGAACAAATTAGTTTTTATGTCAAAAATTCAAGGATTTATTTGGTGTAGTTTAAGTTAAAGAATCAATTTGATTTTTTAAAAGTTTATGAACTTATTTGATGTTTTTTTAAAGAAATTCAAGTACAAACCAATGAGAGTTCACCCACCAAGTTAGTTTTTTCAAGAAAGTTCAAAAGTAGATTTCTCCCATATTGAAATATAGCAGACGTCTTACTCGGTTTGATCCAGTAAACACGTTAAAAGTAGAGGTTTGAAAGAAAACCGAACGGGTAGATCCGCCCCGTGCAAATTCGCGCCCCTCACCCGTCCCGGATCGCTCCGGTGTAGATCCGGACCCGTTAATGGTCAGGTCCTCGCAAGGGCCAGATATAAAAAATTTGAAAACGGAACCGTCAAACCAGTCTCACTCTCACCCATTACCCGCTCTCACCCGTCCAAACTTGCTACCCGGACTCGGCCGGGTAAACCTATGAAACCTGGACCCCATACCCACGCTCACCCGGAACTGACTCGTGCTACACGGATCCGAGCCGTGCTAGCTAACGACCAAAATGAATGAGTGCATGACGACGCTTTAGGGCGGCGCCGCAGAGGCGACGCTTCAAGGGTCGTGGCGGCGCACGCATTGAGGATTTTTTGGGTTTTTTTTTAATTAAATACTCCCAAGCTAATTAATTCTTGCTCTATTTTTGCTATGATCTGTGCAATAGTTAATTAATATTTAATTAAGAGACTTAAATGGATCTCCATTATTCACTCCAGCCATCTCGGATCGGTATCGTCTGCAGCGCGGCACGAGAGCCGCACGCCCGATAGTTTTTAGATTCACGGAGTCCTTTGATATTAGTGAAGCACAAATCTTGACGCCGATCGGACGGACTATAGACCGCGCTGTATGGTACAACGCGGCAGACGATACGAATTCAGCCATCTCATCAAACCTTCAACTAAAAAAGTAAAAACAAATAAAATGTCATCTCCTGTTTTTATAAAATGGAGATAACCAATTCCTCATCTGTTCACAGAATTACCGGTGCTGCCCCTTTCCATTCCCCTCTCGTTCTTTCTTGTCGGAGAAAACACAAAACGACGAAGAAATACAGCACAGAAGGTCGAGAGAGGGAAGAAGGGGAAAGAGAAATAAGAGCGAATAGAGATCGAGGATGAGTTTCCAAGATCTGGAGGCGGGAAGGATCTCGGCGGCGCAGAGGAAGAGAGGCGGCGGAGCTCTGGCCGGGCAGACGGCGTCTCAGGCGGTGGCCTCTGGCATCTTTCAAATTAACACCTCCGTCTCTACTTTTCAGAGGCTAGTTAATTCGCTTGGTACGCCTAAGGACACTCCCGATCTCAGAGAACGATTGTATGTGATTGTTCCTCATTTATTTCTAAATCAATACTTTGTCGCTACTTCGCAGTTGGGATTGGGGAATTGAAAAGTTTTGGGGAGAAATTAAGTCGGAAAATCTGGAATTGAATTAACCATGTGAAAACTCAGCTGGAAACTGGTGTGAGAACCTCTGAGTTTTCTCCCTAATAATTTCTGGTACCTGGAACTATTCCAGTGATAAGTTTGAACTAAAGTTACAAGGGAAATCCAGCTGGAAAATATAATCCCACTTCTGGCACTTATGCACAATTTAAATAAGTACACCAAAAGAAAAATCATGTCTGTTGTAAGTAGGGTTTCAACCAATCATCTTTATTTTGATATTTCAAAAACTGGATTTAGAATGGAAAACAGTATTAAGAACAGAGAGGGACATTCAATAGAAAATAAGCTGGTACCAAATATTTTGATGAGAAGTAATTAAAAGAAAGAATAAGAAAAGGTATAATTCAGAGGAACATTGAAATGCAGGCACAAGACAAGAGCACATATAACAGATCTGGTAAAAGATACTTCAGAGAAGCTGAAACAGGCAAGTGAAGCGGATCACCACTCTCAAGTCAGTGTAAGTGCCATGTTAATCCACTAAATGATTATGTTATGTTAATTTTAATAAATTTCCAGTATTCAGTTATTTATTGGTTGGATGTAGGCAAGCAAGAAGATAGCTGATGCCAAGTTAGCAAAGGATTTGCAAGCAGTGTTAAAGGAGTTTCAGAGAGCGCAAAGGCTTGCAGTTGAGAGGGAATCTGCATATGCTCCATTCATCTCTTCTTCTCTACTCCCCTCTAGGTCTCTTCTTTTCCTTGTTGGATTAAATTACAAAAATGGTTCTCTAAAGCATCACCCGATATCAATTATTTTACAGTTCGTCTGCTTATCATGGACATTATATACTATACCATGTTAGTACTAGCATCTAATTCTTTCGGAAATCGTTGAATATTGTTTTCATTGATAACTACAAAATGCACATGATTTTTGACTAGGAAGATATCAAGTCTTTTTTATGCCAGCATATTGAAGATTTTTGCTTTTCCACTTTTCCATTGAATTATTATCGAAGGGAAAAAAACAACGGTACAAATTCAAGTGTTTGGCCATTGTTGAACTTTTAAGGACGGGAGTGGAAAATCAGTTGTCTGTCAGGGAAAATTTGTGAAAAAGTATCATCTTCTATCTTGTCCCAATGATACATCAATTACACCTATCTTTGTAAAGTTGAATCCATTATTTATTTGTGGTTACTTTGCAGTTATAATGCAGGTGAGGTGGAGGCTAATCCTGATAAATCTTCAGAACAGCAGGCTCTTCTGCAGTCTGCAAGGTATCGCCTAAAGTCTTCTCTCTCTCTCCCTTCCTCTCTGTTGTTAAGAATGGTACGACAAGATCTACGTGGTATTATAGTGACAATGGTTCTTTGTTCTTTTTTGGTATAGACAAGAATTGCTCTTTTTGGATAATGAGATAGTGTACAATGAAGCGGTAATAGAGGAGAGAGAACAAGGAATCCAAGAGATACAGCAACAGATTGGTGAAGTAAATGAAATCTTCAAAGACCTTGCAGTTCTTGTCCATGATCAAGGCGCAGTGATTGGTATTGCTTTTTTGCCGATCTGTACCTCATCTTCCTTACTCATATTACAGAGGTTACAGGAATCTCAGAAGAAGAAAAAAGAAAAGAACTAACAACAACAACAACAAAGCCTTTAATCCCAAAGAAAAGAACTAAGATATGTAAAATTGAAATTGCAGATGATATAGACACCCATATAGAGAATTCTGTTGCAGCAACTGCACAAGCAAGAGCGCAGCTTGTTAAAGCTGCAAAGACTCAGAAATCTTCCTCCTCGTTGGTAACCCCTTTTCTCCTGCCTGTTTTATATATCTATATTTATTTTTTTGCAAGCACAGATACTAAGACAAGAAACAGAAAAAAAAAAAGGAATACCTTGATGCATATTATCACTGTAATCCTGCCTGAATGAAGTAAAATATACCAAATACCTGTCCTGTATGCTTGCAACAACAAAACCTGGACAAGCCTAAAAGAGTACCAGCAAGCTCTGAGGGGTATCAACAATAAGTGAACTCCTGTGTACCAGTGGCATATTCTGAAAGTGGCAATAGTATCAATAATTGGAACAATTGACATTAGTTTATTCTGAGCAGGAAAAAAATTGTCATGTTTGGAGAGTTCATATTATTTTTCTGCCTTAAATTGCACGTATCATATTATCCTTCCTAAATGAGAACATGCAAATTTTCTAATTTCCCGTCTTTCACATTAGTATGCATGTTGCTTATGAATTACCATTTTACCTTTAAAATAGGGAAAATTCAAGTTTGATCCTTATATCTTCACCAATAACCAACTTAGTCCCAGAACTTTCATTTGCATTAAATTAATCCTTGAATTTTTCAAAATTAAAATATACGTTTGTTCAGAAACTTTAGAAAAAGGACAAGGTCTTTGCACCAAATCGATTCTTGATTTTTCAAAAGAAACTATATCATTGAACTTCTCTCAAAGTAACTAATCTAGTTCATACCTCAAAGTATTGATGTAGTTCTTTATCAAAGTTCAAGTTAAATATGTTGCAATGAAATTCCATGGATCCACTTGTTTCTTTTGGAAAGTTCGAGGACCAATACTTGATTGTTCCTTTTTAATTTAAGACAACTACAAAACCAATATATTAGCTGTATCCCAATATTAGCCCCTCCACTCTGCCACAATTGTAAGTTGCTCCATATACACACTGGATATATTATCTATAATCAGTGGGTAGGTTGTACAAGACAAACTTTTTGCCCTATAATTTTATTACTTAGTTGTTTAAAATTGTAATATTGATGTTATTTTGTTGTTCTCTTTTGGCTGGTTGTTGGGGGTGTTGGTTAGAATTGGATTTCTTCTTTTCCCCCAAGTTTAACAAAAAAGAGTGATGTTCGGGTAAAATTGATATGTTCAAGTTATGCATGAGTAGATTTGAGATTGTTGAGCCTTTGGTATGCATATCATATGCAGTTTTGGATTTTAATTTTGACTTGTTGGAATTGTATTTGAATTCTGCCTTCTGTGGAACCGTGAAATATTATGCCTTAATTGTAATAGCACTCTTTAATTTCTGGAGCATCGTATTTAAGATTCTGTGTTTAATTGTAGTACATAATTTTTTTTTAAATTAATTAATGTAGATATGCCTGCTGCTGGTGATATTTGGAGTAGTGCTACTTATTGTGATCATAGTCCTTGCTGCGTAAACACGAGGAGAGAAATATTATGAAGGGCCTTATACGGTTCACTCTGAAGAAACTATATATTGAAAACTTTGCGTTTGCCATAAGAAGCTGATTGAAATGTTCATGTATAAATGTATATGCTTGCTATAAAGAATATCTTAATTTGCTATTTATTATTGCTGCTATCATCATCATCGTCATTATTATTATTTTGTTCTTGTATCTACCTATGACAGTAGGTGTTCTAGTATGATAGTGTTCAAATTTGTAGAAATGATAACATTTTAAATTTGTCTTGCGGGAAGGATCGGTTCTGTGACTGGGGAGACGAAGCACTATTTCTTTAAAAAAGGTAATAGTGTATCTTCAAATTTTCGATTGATATCGAGAGGCCTTTGACTATTGAGAGACTGATGTGACCGAAAGGCCGTGCTATTTGATAAGACTAAAAGTGTTGTAAATAACTTTATCATTGCATAACTGGCGTCTCTATTTCCAAACAGATTCTTCCATCGACCATCCATCTAGTTTCTTTTTATTTTTCTGGATCGGCAGTTGTATAATAAATGTTTTGGTAATGTTAGATTATAACCAACCATTGAACATCTACTGCAGCTCATATACTATTCTGTAATTAACTTATGATGTCATGTCAAATACTATAGATTAAGAATACAACTCAAGGATAAGAAACGTGTTTGGCTTTTTTATGGACACTTGATGAATATGATAACAAAAGGAATGACATAAACTTATGTAACAACAAGCTTAACAGAGTGAATTTGACCATGCCATTCTGCTACCTTTTTGACAAACTTCCACTCCAGCATTAACATTGGTTCAGCAACCAAAATTATAACTTGGAAACGTAACTACCAGCCTTTGTAAACCTCTCCATTTCCAGACAATCTTTCCATTTCAGATTCTGGCAAATGCATAGACACTCTGATACCAGTCTCCCCTTTTTCATTTTGCATCCCGGTACAATACGATGCTAAGCTGACGGTTGCAGGACCTGCATACACCCCCTTTCCCCATCCAAAATTGATTCCTTCCAAGCCTGCCTGGGTCAATTCTAAAACCAAATATGTCCTGCTATCCATTGCGAAATGCAGCATTCCTTTTGTCGCCAATAGATCTGCCACCGATTGCATGTATCCATTGGCTGTAGCCCTCGCTTTGGCTTCCCTCACCAGCCATACTGCATAACAAAGTTGACCTTGACACAACTTTCAAGCCTCAGAATCTGCCATGGGAAATGCTAGCGCAGTTTCATAAAAACCTTAACGTATTTTCAAGCCCTGCTTACCACGTGCATCCACCACAAACATAAGCCTGACCTTTTCTCTGGGATTGTATCCAACAGCTATTGTTCGACACTTGCACAAGCATGCAACGATCAATTCGAACTTCATAACAAAGACACGTGATTTTGAGGATAGTTGGTCTTTCAACACAGAAAGCTCTCTGTGGCCAAAGAAGAAGCTCCTGTGCACTAACGAGTCTAGTTGAAGCGAGTATTTCATAGAGGTATAGTCGTACTCAGGGTGTTGATAAGTGATGCGTGCTAGGACGCGCAGTTAGGATCTCCCTAGCCCACAGCAGTTGCACAGAGGGACTGTTCACTCCGCATGCTAGCTCTCCTAAGGCAATGAGGAACTGTGCTATCCCTGATGAGTTGGCCATGCAATGGCAGTGCTGGATACCAAAGATAAATCCTTCACATTTAAGACGTCTTACCTGGAAAAAGTAGCCATTTTAAAAAAATATTTTTTAGGCAAATAATAGAGAAAAAATATGAAATGGATAAAGTAAACACCCGAAACAGATTATAGCTTGTATATATATATATATAGAGTTTGGCTACGGTGTTACGCGTAGCACAAATGACCCGTGTGCTACGGACTGTTTCTCCGTCTTTAAAGTTTAAATGGTTGATCTGACCGGTCAAAATGTTTTTTATATGAAAATCTAGTTAGGGATCAAATTATATATTTTTTAGGATTTTTTTACTATTTTTTAAGATAGTTAGAAAATGACTCATTTTGAATGACTCATAATAATTAAATTAAGTGATTTTCTAGCTATCATAAAAAATAGTAAAAATTTTACAAAATATAAAATTTGATCTCCAACTAAATTTTCATATGAAAAATATTTTAATTAGTCGGATCTACTATTTAAACTTTAAAGATGGAAAAACGGTCTATAGCACACGAGCCATCCGTGCTACTTGTAGCACCGTAGTCAAACTCTCTCTCTCTATATATAGAGAGAGAGTTTGTCTATTGTGCTTCTATTAATATTTCGGTTGAAACGCTACCAGTCTAAATTTTAATTTTTTATTTTAAAATTTTAATTTAAGTAGGTCAATAAAAAAATTATATCATAATCTTATATAATACTAATTTTTATTTTATTAGTTCACTATACTTAGTGATTTTTAGAAAGAACATTTTTTATATACAAAAAATATTGATGGCATGGTATACGGGGGCATAATGCATTGCTGAAATCCTGAAGCCTAACACCAGCATCGGCCTCGACAAACACAATACCTTCTCCGTTGCAATCAACCACAAGCTTTCTACCAGGCCCTTCACGGATTCTGCCTGCAAAAGGGTAATAGTACACAAGAGCCTTCTCTAGTGCTGATTTTATTATCTGTGCTGGGTCTTGACCTGACATAAAATGGTTTTTAGGGTAAAATATCACTCCGGTATTGTAGAACCATAGAGTTTCTTGGTCATCTATGTCAGAGAAGGGTTTGAACTCATGCGGAGTTGGGCGTTGTCAGTTTGACAAGCATAGGCTTGCTTCGGTGAGTGGTGAAGGTGAGATACAATGGGTGTCAAGTGCCATGGAGAGAACAAAAAGAAACAATTCTCAAATGTTTGTAACAGAAGTGAGAATGATTTAGTTTTTCTGGCAAAGGCAAAATAATCACTGCCTTACGTATAACAATCTAGCACCTAGCTAGCAAGTTGGATCTTGATACTTGCAATATTATTCTTATATAATGACATGTTTTTAGTAGAAAGAACACGTGTTTATATTCTTTTTTTGTTGTGCTCATTGCTGTTCTGTTTAGCAATGGCAATTGGACGGGTCAGGTCAAATTTGGGTTTGGGTCGGACGGGTCGGGTCAAATTGATCTTTTGAAAGAAATCGGGTCAGATCGGGTCGGGTCAGGGTCGGATCGATCAATTTATATATTATATTTTTTTTCAGATCTTTGATAAATTTCAATTGGATTGAAGGTCATTTGATCTTGGGTTGGGTCGGGTTAGATCGGGTTCGGGTTCGGATTGAATTGGATCGGGTCAGTTTGACTTTTTTAAAAAATCAGATTGAATCAGGTTCGAATCCGAACGAGTTGAATCAGATTCGGCCACCTCTAGTTCTGTTGCATTTACTTTGAATGGGCTAAAAAAATCAAAAGCGCGTATATCATATAATTTATTTGTAGTTCGGAAGCCATCTGTTAGATTGATTAAAGAGCTGAGAATTAATAACAAGAGGAAGGTGTATTATCTTCTAAAAACCGTGATCATCGAATCTTTGAACTTCAAAATTAAATTAACGATGCCGATGAATATAATTGTATATTATGTTTTGTTCTAACCATTATTATTGCTTCTGTTAGTAACTGTACTATTTTATGTTTCTCAGTATATATTCAATTTTATGGAGAATATCACAGTATTTGTATGCTTGATTATTATTGAAATATTTCCTTTCTTTTTTTCTTATTATTCTGTTGTACAGTAGATGTCTATATATATATGAGTGTACAAAGAGTACACTGTAACGGTAATAAACGGCTCTCTAAATTATGGGCTTGTGATGTGTGACTGAGACCTATAAATCTAATTAACTCTATAATTACCCTATACAGTTTTATATTCCAACACTCCCCCTCAAGTTTGGATTGTAAATATCAATCAATCCTAACTTATTTACATTTTTATCAAATAGAGTGGAATCTAAGCCCTTTGTGAATATGTCTGCTATTTGATCTTTGCTCCTTACGAACGGAGTTTCAATTTTCTTTGCTTGCAATTTCTCTCGAATGAAATGACAATCTACTTCGATATGCTTTGTTCTTTCATGAAACACCGGGTTAGATGCTATATGACATGCCGCTTGATTATCGCAAAACATTTTTATTGGTAAATGAGTTGTGATATTCAAATCAGCCAATAATTATTTTATCCATATCAATCCACTTGTAGTTGACGCCATAGCTCGATACTCGACCTCGGCACTTGATCTTGCTACAACATTTTGTTTCTTGCTTTTTCATGTGACTATGTTTCCACCTACAAATGTGCAATAACCTGTTGTGGATTTTTTATCAAAGCTTCCGACCCAATCTGCATCAAAATAACCACATATCTCATTAGTGTTATTATTTTTCATAAGTATCCCTTTCCCGGGTGTTTTCTTTAAATACCTCAAAATTTTATTAACGGCTTCCATGTGAATAGTTTTTGGTGCATGCATAAATTGACTAACTTGGCTAACGGCAAAAGAGATATCCGGCCTTGTCACGGTAAGATAAATTAGTTTGCCTACAAGTCTTTGATATTGATTCTCATTTTCTACTGGTTCTCCCTCTTCACTATTCAATTTCTTCTTGCTATCAATCGAGGTTGACGATGGCTTACATCCAATCTTTTCGGTTTCCTTTAACAAATCTAACACATATTTTCTTTGTGAAAGGAATAGGTTCCCATGAGAATGTGCTATTTCAATGCCTAAGAAATATTTCAAAAAAACAAGGTCTTTTATGTCAAATTTATTTTTTAACTTCTCTTTGATTAGTTCTATGTTGTTTTTATTGTTTCCGGTCACTATTATATCGTCAACATATACTAGTATGATAGTGATATGTGAGTTATTGATATTTATGAACAATGAGTGATCGGAGTTACTAATTTTGAAATTACAAGAAATTAGAAAAGAGCTAAGTTTTTCATACCATGTCCGTGGAGATTGTTTCAATCCATAAATTGATTTTATTAACTTACATGTCAAGTTGGAGTCTCCTTCCCAGTCATGACCGGGCGGCAAATCCATATATACTTCCTCTTCTAATGTTCCTTGTAAAAATACATTCCTAACATCCATTTGGTATAGGTTCCAACCTTGGTTTACCGCAATAGATATTAATATTCTAACAGTGTTCATTTTTGCTACGGGTGCAAAGGTCTCTTGAAAATCAATCCCATGAGTTTGTGTATACCCCTTTGCAACTAACCTAGCCTTATACCTCTCTATTGTTCCATCCCCATTGTATTTAATTTATACCCATTTGCACCCTACCGGCCTATGTCCCTTAGGTAACTCTACTATTTCCCAAGTTTTATTTTTTTTTAACGCCTCTAATTCTTCTTTCATGGTTTTGCACCATGTGGAGTATTTAATTGCTTCATGATAAGTGTAGGGTTCACGTTCTTGAGATATGGATGTTAGGAATGAAATATGACGAGAAGAAATATTATGATAAGAAATAAAATTATTGATGGGATATTGTACCTTGTATGTTATAAAGTCCTTGAGTCTAGTAGACGGTTGAGGTATTCTTGACGATCTTCTCACTTCTATCTCCCCCTCATGAGCATCGACATCTTCACTTACCTCTTCTTCTTCTCGAGTATGGGACTCATGCTCATGGTCATTATTAGTTAGGTCTAAATTTTATAAAGTATCTAAACCATATAATTGTGGTAGGATTGGATAGGCATGATCAATGGTACAAGGATCATGGTCATTTTTGTCTTGAAAATATGGCTCATTTTCAATGAAGGCTACATCTCTAGATATATAGGTTTTTTTTGTAATTGGATCATGACATTTGTAGCCTTTAGATTTTGATGAGTACCTCAAAAAAATAGTTTTTATAGAATTTACATCAAGCTTATCCTTTCTTTTGATCTTTACAAAACTTGTGCATCCAAAAACCCGCAAATGATCTACATTAATTTTTCTTTAAAAGAATACTTCTAGGGGTATTTTGTTATCTATGGCGGTACTTGGTATTCTATTAATTAAGTAATTGACATTTAAGATGGCATCAGACCAATATTATTTCGGCATATTACTTTGAAATAGTAAGGCTCGTGTTTTTTCTAGTAAATGTCTATTCTTCCTTTCCGATACACCATTTTGTTCGGGAGTATTTACACAAGTAGTTTGATGTATAATACCATTTTCTTTAAAGAATGTTAAAAATTTATTATTTACGAATTCGGTTCCATTGTCCGAGCGAAAAATCTTAATTTTTTCATCATATTGAGTTTTGATTATACTTGTGAATTCTATAAAAGAATCAAATACTTCATCTTTTTATCTAAGCAAATATAGCCATGTTGTTCTCAAAAAATCATCAATAAATAGAACAAAATATTTAAAACAATTATATGACATTAAAGGTGTTGGTCCCCACACGTCCGAATGTACTAATTCAAATGGACTATGGGTCTTGCTAGTTGACAAGGAGAAAGGGAGTTTGGCTTGTTTAGCCATTTTGCAAATACCACACGTATTACAAGTATTAGAGGAGTAATTAAAAATACGATTCAAAACCCTATCCGATGGATGCCCTAATCTCTTGTGCCAAAGCTCCATGTCTTTGTTCTTTACCAAAAAACACTTCTTCTCTTGAGATTCCAAAATATATAAGTTATTTTCTCGTTTTCCTTTACCAATCATTTTCCCGGTTTTCCGGTCCTGAAATTCAACAATTTTAGATGAGAAATTAATATTATAATTTAATTCTTGTGTCAATTTTGGTATTGAAATCAAATTAGTCGAGAAGGATTCTATATATAATATATTTTTTTATTTTGATTGAAAATAAGTTAATTTAACCTATACCATTGATCCTTGCCTTCATTCCATTTGCTACTCGTACATATTTATCATCATTAATTAAGTTAAGATTGGTCAAGAATTTTTTGTTGCAAAACATATGATCCGTTGCACCACTATCTAAAACAATTTGATTATTAAGATTAGAAAATGAGTTTAGGGAGATACCATCATAATTTTTCTTTGAATACCACAGAGAGAATTCCTGAAACATCTGCTGCACCGGATCTGATCCTGCTAACCCGGTTGACCCGTCTCTGGGCGCTAAAATGGGTATGTCCATTTCTTTTTGCACGGGATCGAAAATCATCTCTGTCGAGAAGATTCTTGGCTCTTCTCTCTTTGCCAAGTTGTCGCCCATTTTTCCTCTCCACAGGTCTTTCTCCCCCTTTCTTCCTCCGTCGCCCTTATCGATCCATCCTCTTGGCCTCAATTCCGGATGGAGAAACCAACACATCTCTTGCTTGTGACCAAGCTGCTTACAGTGAGCACACTTGGCTTGCGTAATGTTCTTACCCTTAAAATTAGGGTTTCTCTGGTGCCTTGCAATTAATGCGTGAGAGTCGTGCTCCTCGTCCGCTCGGACTTGTGGGCCCCTCATAACAGTGCGGCAAGTCTTTTCTTGCTCGATTATTGCTGCTACCTTTTCTAGAGATGACAGATCGGTACTAAGAAGGATCTGTGATTGGGTCTGCTCAAAACTTGAGTCCAGGTTTGCTAGTAACTGAAACACTCGTTCTTGATCTTTTCTTTGTCGAATTTGTTCAGGATCTGAGGTTTCTGGTTGGAGAATATCTAATTCATCCCACTTTCGTTGCATTTCTGAGTATAGCTGAGCAAAAGATTTCTGGCCTTGCTTGTTTTGAACTATTTCTTGCTTGATTTGGAAGATGTGAGCAAAATTATCTTGTTTGCCATACCTTTTCTTAAGATTATCCCACATTTCTTGTGCGGTTTCGGCTCTATGTACAAATTCTTCACTGATATTGGGTTTCATTGAGTGTAGAAGCCAAGACAGTATTATGCTATCTTGCACTTCCCACTCCTCAACTTCTGTTATTGCTACTGGTCTCGGTCTTGTGCCATTGATATACCCTAATTTGCCTTTCCCTTTGAGTGAAATTCTGGCTGCTTTGGCCCAAGCTTGGTAATTTTTATCATTTAAGAGCATTGAAGTAAGTTTTAAAGAGGTATTAATATCCATTGTTTCTTTTGTAGTGGCAGTTACGTTGGTACTAGTTGCAGTGCTGGTACTGTCAACACTCATAATCTGGTTTGTGTGGGTATTTGCTGGTATTTAAATCCTTTCGGATTTTCTACTGATAAGAACAGATTGGTACTCTAGTGATCCGTTTCTGGTATGAGCAGTTACTATGCTAGTATTTGTGGGATATTGATATGATGCACCTTGTTGCCTGATATATTGTTGCCTGAAATTTATGGAATGTTGCTTGATATATTGGATTGTTGCCTGATACGCTGGATTTTCTGGTATTGGCCGGCTTGCTGTAGGTTGTAGCTCCGTACCTACTGGTATAGGGCTCCTTGCAGTAAGTTGCTGGTATTTATCAGAGTTTTATGAGTATATGATGATACAGGATTTAAGAATCATGCTCTGATACCATATGGAGAATATCATAGCATTTGTATGCTTGATTATTATTGAAATATTTCCTTTCTCTTTTTCTTATTATTCTGTTGTACATTAGATGTCTATATATATATGAGTGTACAAAGAGTACACTGTAACGATAATAAACGGCTCTCTAAATTATGGGCCTGTGATGTGTGACTGAGGCCTATAAACCTAATTAACTCTATAATTACCCTATACAGTTTTATATTCCAACAAATTTAATTAATACATTTTTTCTGACAAAAGTTACAATGGGGAAATGCTTGTTTCTTATCCCTTCTACAAACTTATTTCCCTGAAAATATTTTTTCATCTTTCACTTTTTCAATTTAATACTCTCAATCAAAACTCCAGTGCTACTTCTAATCTGTTGCTTAACCACTCTGACTAGCACAAATCAAACATGACTTCATTTGAGTTTATTAAAAAATAATATAATATAAATTAATTAAAAATAATAATAGAATAAAATTGATTTTTTTATACTGATCTGAGAATCTCAGTTAACAATTATATTAGTTGAAAGTCCTACTTCAAGAAACTATAAATATTGGATAACAAGTCTTCTCTTATTTGGACATGTTGCAATTCAGGCTCTATTTATTTGTATAAAAAAGATAGACTAGGATCACAGCTCTCTGGCCTCCTTATACTAAACTTTTCAGAAAAACAATGATTTTCTCCTTTGAGTTTGGTGCCGGCGATACCCTCTTTTATTTGGTGCTATAATTTAAAATTTGAATCCAAAAAAGTGTCAGATGCATAAAGCATACATATAAAAAGTAACCTAGAATTCGTTGGTACAAAACTATTCATTTAGAGGTTAAAAAAAAATCGAGTTCATCAAATTGTTTAGTGCATTAATTGATCAACACATCTTGATTTTGTATAAGACAGTTAAAATTTCATGTGTGTCAAAATGGAATTATAATTTTTGATGTAGAATAATCAGTGGATAGAAATTGTCATTCTACTCCATCTTTATCTCAAGAATTTGTTGTTCATGAGATGTATTCACATTTTTTAATGCCAAACTAAGCAAAACATAAATAATCATCTATTATCATTTGAGTATCAATCCTTTTCAATCGAACTAGTGAGGATACAATTTAAGCCAATTCATTATTTATGGAATTTATTCCACAAAGACATTACAATATTACAATATGTATATAGTAGTTATCTGCTGAAGGTAAGACATTGGAGAAAATCAAACTACTAGATCATCTATTTCACCACAGTTTGATGTCCTCCAATTCTCACATTCAACAGTTGACTTATCATACATGTAACAACATCAATAGTATACATTAATTTATATGTATAGAATATGTTGTTTTCAGAATAGCACAAAGTGTTCAGAGAGAATTTGAAGCTGAGAGACTTTGGGAGTTTTGCTTTTATAACCAACTTTGTTAATATAGATCTGGTTCATGTTAATGTCATGTGAACAAGGTGTAACTTGTTTTTTCTTGTTTTAACTGGTGCCCTGTTCTAGCTATCAAAAACATATGTACTGGATCTGGTAATAAAACAAAAAGAACGCCAAAAAGATTCCATTAATTAGAGGACAGTCATGCAAAAAACATTTAACTCATGAATTTTGCCTGAAGGCAATTGACCATCATATTATTAAGTAACTAGTAGTTCAAGTTGCATCTATAACTAGAATGCTTAGAGAGAAATATCTATATAACTCAAAACTATCAAGTTGAGTATACATGTTTTATATCTTCAAAACTGCTTGTAGATAAGTAACCAACGGTTGAATGTGAGAATTGCAGGAAATTAAACTATACAATTGTTTTGCAATGTCAGCTACATGCTTTAACAGTTTTAGTAGTTTAGTTTCCTCCAATATCTTATGTTCCATCATTTGGTAGTCCAGATAAATTGGTCTGGAAATCTTTCTTAAGAAAAAAGAAGGTTTCAAAGTTTCACTACAATTGAACGTGAGAATTGGATGCAGCTGAATCCTTTCTGAGGTGATCATTTACTTTTGAAAAAGGGTTCAGTTTCATCTAATATCTCATTTTCGATTGTCTGAATTGCAATTTAATTAAAGTATATTTTGTCTGAATTTTTTTGAAAAAAATGGATAACTAATAATATTGTCCTGCTTTGTTTTTTCATTTTCTCTCATTTTCCTTTTTCCCCTTTGAAATGATTTATATTTTGGTTTTTTGCCAAAAAAAAAGGAAAACATTTATATCTTGCATATTATACACTCAACATTTTCTTTTTACTGAAGGAGTTCACCAGGATAATATTTCTTGCATATGCCCACATTCTTTGAAGGCAATCTTAGTACCAAGAATTACTAATATCTACCAAATCATTTAATCAAGTTAGTTTGGATAAACGAGAAAGAAACGGGAGATCCTGATTTCATCCCCAAGTGGAATAGTTTGGACTAAAACATATGTCTATTTGTTTAAAGAAACTACTATATTAATATTTTTTATAAGTTCATGTTTGATTTATGTATTTTCTGGACACTAGCTAGTAGTTTTCATCAACATAAATTGTCTGCAAATGCAATAAAATTGAATAATAGTTTCCTGTAAGAGGAACCATCCAAAATTATATGATGTATCATTTCCGAAGTTGGCTTTTTGACTGAGAAAATTAGACAAAGGATGGTATATATGAGAAGCCGGAAGTGAAGAAGAAGAAGAAGAATGGGAACAAACACAATTTTATCTGTTACAGGAATATCGAATACATGTAGATGGAAATTACCGATATTACTTTATGCACTGAATAAAAAAATTCTTAAATTTGAGAAGCAATATTTAGGCTTTACAATTTTAGAGACTATTTTGTCAAAAATAAAAATTAGACTCTCACATGATCATTACTATACATAAATTTAAAGGTTAAGGATGATCTGAAAAAGCTCAATAATCACCATAAATTGATGGATATGCCATCTATGTTCTCGATATGTTTTACAGAATTATTAATTTTTTATTTGTTATTAATTTAAACAAAAAAAAAGAAAGATCCGAGTAGTAGAATTAATAAATATTAAATTTTCAACACAAAAGGATGAAAAATAGAAATAACCAAAACACAACGGAAATAAGAAATAGAAATAAAAACAACAGGAGTTAATAAAAATGAAAAAAAAACAGAAATAAAGGTTAAGGATAATTTGAGAAAGCTCAACAATCACCATAAATTGATGGATATGCCATCTATGTTTTCGATATGTTTTACAAAATTATTAAAAAAAAATGTTATTAATTTAAACAAACAAAAGAAAGATCCGAGCAATAGAATTACTAAACATTAAATATTCAACACAAAAGGATGAAAAATAGAAATAACCAAAACACAACGGAAATAATAAATAGAAACAAAAAACAACAGAAGTTAATAAAAATGAAAAAAAAATAGAAACTCTGTTTTTATCTGTTTTCTACTTTAGCCAGTTTTTGCTTTGTTATCTGTTTTCTATTTTTTTTTGTTTATGCCTAACGATATAAATTCCGTTCTACCAGATGCTCTGTAAAATTGTACGTTATACGCCTTTATTATTTTCTTATTAAGTGTAGGGGGTCATTTCACTCACTTCACAATACTTATTTCAATAATCTTGACAATCGGATTTCAAATAAATTAAAAAGAATCTTAAAAATAGAAAAAAAAATTATGGACGAATTTTTGAATTTATACTGATTGTGTCTCAAATTATATACAATTTAATTGTTGTTTGATTGTTGATCAAATACCATAAAATCTGGATAAACCCATCAATGCATTTAAGTTACGTGAAATTTAAAAGACAATCGATCTATATGTTCAAAAATGCATGTTTATAAATAGTTTTTTTTTAATTTATTTGAAATTTTGTTTTCTAAATTCAAAATAATAATTGTCTATATTATCAAGCTCCATGTTTCTGTTAAAAGTTCCTCCCGAAAAATAATTGCGGTCCTTTCACAAAATAAACAAATACAGCAAAAAAAAAATAGGTAGAAATTCAATTAACCCATCGAACTATATATGTTTAGATTAAGAGAAAATATATTATCCCCCGTTCCATCCCCCATCTAGCTAATTCAATCCAACCATTAATTTCTACTATCGTTTTCTCAACCGTCTCCAGTCAAAATTTTCCATTCCTACATCATCTTGTCATTGCGCAATTTTCTTTCAGAACCGACAATTCCTTATTTTCTCCATTTGCGATTTGACTTTAATTTCTCCTCCGTCGCTTGCTTTGGGGTTGTATCTCCTCAATCGTAAGGTCAAGACTTAATTTTCACTTTAAAAGTTCGAAAGGAAAGATGGATAATTTTTGAACCTTTACGAGCAGCAGTAGGAACAAAATGAGGGTTAGCGAGTTACTAAATTCTACGTGTCTGATTTTCTGAATTAAATGAGGGTTTTTAATTTAGAAACTATTGAGAAGAGTTGTTAAAATAGAAATTCATTTCTAAATGCCATATAAGATTGGCAACTCTGTTGAGAATACTAATTTTAGCATTGGAGAAGAGAAATTTCTATTTTAGCAATTAAAAACGTCAAATTTCTAGTATTGTTGGGTCCACTTTTGAAATTAAAATGAGCTACGAGATACTCTAATTAAATTATCTAAACTGATTGGTAGTTATTAGCAATCCAAAGAATTTCTGCGTTGCTCCTAATACAATCTCCGATTCTCCTCTCTAGTGTCTTTAGTGCTTGATAATCAAATTATTTAACTTAATTTGCCTTCTCTGTCTAACTCATGGATTATTTTTCTTTTATGACGCTATAAAATAACAAAATCGATTTTCATTCATTTTCAAACTTTTTTTAATCATCTATTGTACTTAAAAAAGGTCAAAGACTCCAATGAAATATATGAACGAAGGTAAGTACAATTATAAGTCAAGTTTAAAGTGTTTATATTTTCATAATTTTGTCTTGTGACTTATTTCATGAAGTATTAATACTTTATATCTGAATAACAAATTTGTTATTCAAATGTAAAGTACTAATACTTCCAAGCATTAATATTTCTAAAAATGATGCTAGGAATGGAAATCGGTTGTGAAGTTTGTTTATAATTGATGAATTTAGGCTTAGCTATATATAGAAATAATTAGTATTTTTGCACATAGTAGATATTAGCATTTGCATGTATTCCATATTAACGCTAGCTTATGTTAGACAGCAATGCCTAAATATACGTATCAAATACTAACTATTGTAGGAATTTATACTTTCAATAGTAAATATTAACAACTTGTTTATCAAATATTAACACTTGCAGTTATGTGCACCTCTTCTTCACTCCCTACAAACTCGCACCTTATTCTCGGTTTATCACTCGCATGTGAGTTTTTTTTCTGATTCGTGTTTTACCTTTTAGCTCTAACCAGCTGCGGATGCAGCATTGGCCGGGATGCTTTTAGTAATTTCTCTCTCTCTCAATTATCTGATTAATTTTATTAAGAAAAAAATATTTAATATTGTACATAATAAAATAATTATGCAAAGATATCAAAATATAAAGTTCCATAAACAAAAATTTTCTTCATCAACTTGATTATCTATTATTTTAAGCTTTATTTTGTTGTTATTTTTAATATATAAAATATTATTATTTTAATAAATTTTTTATTAGGTATGAATATATATTAAATTAATATTTTTTATTTAGTACCCGATTAGTTAATGAATTTAAACCCGATAATCTATTATAATCTAATAATTGTCCCCCTGACTAAAATCCTGCATCCGCCGCTGGCTCTAACACCCTCCAACACTCCTCCAACACCCTCATATCTGATTTCACATTAAGTTCCTCATGTAAAATCAACAAAATTGTGACTACGCCAAATGACCTTTACTCTAAGTTCTAATATTTTTATAGATCTTTGTGATGCGCTACATCTATTGTCTAATCACTGGCACGCCAATAATATATACTCAAGTTCTAATATTTTTATTATTTTTCAACTTTTTTAATATGTTAGTATTAATATTTAGATATCATGGTATAACCAGATCAATCATAATGTGTAATAGTTATAATAGAATTATGTTAAAATATTGTGAAATTATTTTGATTTATTTTGCAAATAATGATCAGTCTCATGTGTTAATATTAACTTATTTTAGTTTTAGTTAATATATGATGACATTAAGAAAGTGAGACTTATTCTGACGTATAAGATGTTGATGGATGATAAATATTGTGTTAGACATCTGCTCTTCTTAGATGATCATTGTTAGAAATATAATTTTGTTGAATGAATGTGTGAAGCTGAATGTTTTTAGTATTTTAATTTCTTTGATTACTGCATGAAGTTGAATATCAGACTTTTTTTGTTGTTTAATATATTCTACCGTGTTAAAATTTTAATTTGTTTTCCAAGTTCTGATAGTCTGTTTTTGTATGTACTGATAGTTATGAAATTTCAGTGTTAATACTTTGATTTTAATTAGATAATAGTAATAATACATGGCAATAGTATCAAGTATTGAAGTCTCATGTGTTAGTATTGTAAGTACTAAGAATTATAGTATGTAGTATTCATACTCTAAATATAGGTGTTAATAGTAATAATATGAGAGTTGTAATAATTTTATTTTCCGAGTACAAACAATTTAAGTCTCAAATATTGTCAAGTTCATTCCTTAATGGTAAGTATTAATACCGACAATGTTGATTTTAAATTTTAAATGGAGAAGGCACCCATTTTTAAGAATGTGGATATTTTCTGAATCATTATTTTTGTATCTTTAATAACTATTAATACATATGATGTTTCGTGTTTATACTCAAGAGGAAAGTATAAATTCTGTCAAAACTGCTTTTGTATTTTCAAAACGGTCATTGATCTGGGGGACTGAACAGGGGATTTGACTTTGAGAACAATTATCTTATCCCAATTCCTAAATGCATAGAAAATCACTTACCAATTAATTAACATTAGAAATACTATATTGTCAATGGAAGCTCTTGTAGCCGTTTTTCTCCCTAGAGAGATGCAAAAAACAGTCAAAAAAGTAGCACAGAAAGTAACTGAAGTACTGAACAAAAGACAAGTCTCACTTTCTGTTACCCTCAGTCAAAAAGTAGACGAATCTTATGACAGTATGGCAATGCATTAATTTGGCATGACAAGCATTCCCATCCCCATGTATCATTTGCATTCATCTATATAGACCTTCACTCCTAACCGATCGAAGACACCAAATAATTAGTAACATATTCATTTTCATTTCTCGCAGATCTAGCCTTCACCTACTTTGCACATGAAATTACAAAACTTGATCAGGGGTTGAATGTAAGAATTGTAGGGAACCAAACTTACTGGATGTTGCAATACATTATCTGAGTTTGGTTTCCTCCAATGTCTTATGTTCTACCACATGGTTACATAATCCATATTTTCGAGTATTTGCATGTGAGGATTACAGGGAACTGAATCCTCAGACTGAAACTATAGTTGTGTGCTGTGTTTCTGGATTTAGTTTCCTCTAATATCTCACCTTCACTGTGGCTTATCAGAATGATTTGCCTGCTCAACAGTTTAGCAGTTTGAATTTTGCTGAAGGTTGAACGTGAGAATTGCAGAAAACCAAACTAATGGCATGGTGTCACTGGTACTTTTATGAGTTTGGTTTTCTCCAATATCTTATATTCTGCCTTGTGGTTGTTTGGTTAGGAAAATTAAAGCTCAGATAGATCTAGTTACTTGAACGAACTTCGAACAAAATTGCACAAAAAATGCGCAGAATTTGGATATATCTGTTAGCTTTCCCCGTGACTTTTCTTTTTCTTTTCTTTTGGCAAACACATTATTGAACCTTTCTTATCACTATTTTATTGTTATCAACATAGACCCAGAATAGTTTTGAGCTGTTTCCATATAGCACCTAATAGTAATACCAGTAGGTTACAAAAGTGTTTATATTTTGCCCCGTTTTTCTTTCTCATCATTTAAGTCGGTCTGCTTTATCATAATCATACATTCACACTCAAATCCAAAATTTAAATCCTTTGGGTTTGGTTTTAAGCAAATTCGAACTTGTTAATACCACTGTACCAGTGTCAAGGGCATCATCATTTTCAGTAGATATATTTTTCAATAATGAACTTGCCGTTGGGTATCATTAAATTCCAACTACCTGAAATAGATCAAAATTAATTTCATGCCAAGTTGCAGGCAAACACCACTGAATATTGGTTCAATATTGCCACCCACTGAATTTGGGGAAAAAAAGAAAAAAAAAAAGATTTTATCTCAATCACAAGTAAGAATTCTTATAATTACAAAAGGCTCAGGTCAAACTGGTTGAAATTTTACACCTATAGTTCTTTTCTTTGTTTGAAGGATGAAGCAGCAAAAATCTGCTTTTGCTTCCTGGCCATCTGTTTCTATATATACAAAAGTGTTCCTCTTCTTGTGCAGCATTGAGGCTTGGTTAATTGATAGAAAATTGGCAGGAAACGCTTTTCCTCAAAGTTTGGTTAACAAAGCCTCTAATTCTCTCTTTCTGCCAGCATGCTTCAGCTTCTCCATGGCCACTAAACCAACTTGCCGCACTCTTTCCCTTGACAAGCCAAACCTGTTTTTATTATTTGTTCAGTACAGATTATTTATAAGTTTTCCTTTGTTGTTAACAATGTTCCTTGAAGTGGAATTCATGTCTATGCACAAACAGAGAAGTTTCAGCCTATAATTCTTTAACTTATTATTAAATTGGTGGGTACTGATACAATAGCTCCAGGATACTAGAATAGAAACCATATGAGACTTTTAAGGTTTTGACTCCAGTCAGAAGAATTTTTATCCACTTCAAATCCTTCATCATCCCAAATTGTGATTATACAGTTATGCCTCGAATAGATAGACTGAAGAATTTTTTTTTCTTTTTCAAATTGCATTTGTTAACAAAATTTGCAAATGTTATTGTGAAATTACATTCAATATAATGTAGATGTTGTTGACCCCACTAATGAAACAATGTTTCTGCAAATATAAATCAAAATGAAACCAGAAAAAAGGACGTGCATGGTGGATTCAAGTTTACAGACTTGCTATGAAACCATTTGTTTTGGGCCTACAAGAGCATAATTACATCATTTCTATATTAACTCCAGTTTTGACAGTTGACAATATGAGAAATATCAGGTTTTCCAGAAAACAGTTTTTTTTTTTTTTTTTTTTTTTTGTGGATCAGGTTCTCAAAGGAAAAAAAGGAATTTGAAGGAGTTATGGCTAAAGAGAAATAAAATAAACTTACTGTTTGCCAATGTCCACCCAAGTCAAACAGTCACCTCCTATGCCATGATAATATCTAATGATTTCCCTTTCGCGCTTGTTTAGTGTTGCATTTATCATCCTGTTCACCTCATCCTACAAAACAGTACCAATTTTTTTTTTTTTATTTCTGAAATGCAATGAGGAAAAAAGGATTACTAATTTATCATTGAAATAAAGTCTAGACATGTTAATGCACCTTAATATACCATACTCGAAATGCATCCCATGGATCATTTTCTGGATTCCTGTCTCTAACATACTGAAAATAATGACAGAAATAAGCAATTAGAACAGAAATATCATGGAATTAAAGTACAGTGTATTTTGTTTTTTTTTTTTTTTTTTTTTTTTGGATTTTCAAAGGAAAGGAAATCCATGAACACATACATTATGAAGAGTGTCTCCACCAGGCTCACCAAGAGCTGGGTATGCCTCCCAATCAAGAGAAAATACCTTAGTGTGTCCCTGCTAGTATAATCAATTTTTAGGCTTATTATTCTGAATTCTTAAGTAATATAAATATAACAAAGTAGTGATATCTGGTAAGGGGAAATCATAATTCACATTTAGATACAAAAGGGAAGTGCACCTCTGTGGCATTCCGAACTTTCTTTTCAGACATGTTCAGGGACTCCGCTATTTTCTGCAAAAAGAATAAATTAAAAGAATTTTGAATAACCAATAAATTGAAATCCTAATTGACCATTTGCAGGTTATATCTGTCAATTCCAGGTACCCATTCATATGTGTGAAAGAATGAAGTAAGAGGCCCTTCTCTACACAACACAACCACATCCAAATTATACATATTTGAGGAAAATACCCATGAATTAAAATTACAACTACAAAAGCTACTTGTAGAAAATATAACACTGATTATTTTGCTTCTTTTCATAATACCCGGAGAAGTTACAGTGTGTTGAAACTTTGAAACTGAAGTTCCAAACAACAATGGTGAATTCAATTGAGCCCTTCCAATTTAAAAAAATATATATACAATCTTATTTGTAGTTTGCCTATAGTTCGTGCATAGGGGCAAACCCAGAAATAAGAGAGATCTGGTAACATTGTCCAAAAAAGATCATGAGAAAACTTTTTTTTTTTCAGATGAAAACATAATCCAAGATGAAGAGTTAAAATTAAATATTCGCTTGGATTGATTAATTGACATCGATGAAAAAATTTGTGTTCTTTCAGATATGGAAATTTGTGGTTATCTTTTTGCACCAAATAAATCAGCAGCTAAATTTTTTTAACAAGTCCCTAAAAGAAAAGGTGGAACTTACTTCAACTGTTGGAGTAATGCCTTCCTGCACAAGACTTATCTTTGCATTGTGAATCTTTCCACGGCGTTCATACAAATAAAAGGGTACTCTCAGTGTCCCCGAACTCTCAGCCAATGTCCTTGTTATCCCCTGAGAAAAATTAGAAAAGATCATGGAACAGTTGCAAAAATATTTCATTTACTATTTATAACAAAGTTTGTAATAATTATAACTGTAAATATTAAAAACCTGCCGAATCCACCAGTAAACATAAGTAGAAATCTTGAAGCCTTTTGATGGATCATACTTTTCTATCCCTTTTAGCAGTCCTACAAGACCCCCCTGCAATCATTCACATCATAATAATATATAAATTCAGATTCCCTTGTATTTTCTTAAAGAAACAAAATTGATTTAAATTAAAGTGCTCAACTTTACACTACTGCATAATATGATGTTAGCAAGAGTCCATTTTTTTGGATGCAATCAATTTGACAATTTGAAAGCAAAGATATAAGTCAAACCCCTGACTTATAGTAAGTTCCCTCTTTGGTAATGAAATTTATGTTGCCCCTTCATCCCCCACCCTCACTTGTTTTGGGACTAGTGTGCAATGTGTTTTGCTTACTTTCTTTAATGGAGATTACAATGAAAAATTCGCAACTTAATGGGAAAAAAGATAAGTTTTTACAAGGGAGGAAAGGAAACCTGGACAAGGTCGTCCATGTCAGCACCCATATTATCATACTTCTGAGCAATGGATTTAACCAAACGCACATTACCCATTGTTAATTTTTCCTTTGCAAGAGAACACTCCAGAATCTTTATTTTCAGCTCGGAACATGATATGTTGAGTGAATGCGCCAACTGCTTATCTGATGGTTCAGACCCTAGCTTCTCCTTGAGCCTGCGCATGTACATTAGTGAATGCATAGACATGAGCCATTTAATAATTAATAAGGAAAACTTTGTACCATAAAGAGTGCCAAAAAATTACCTTTTTCTATGTTTCTCGAGTAAAAGACCATCTTTAATTTTCTTACAGAGATACACCACCTTCTCATGACTCAGCAATCCTTGACTGAAAACACCCTTCTTCAAGTAACTTCCCTTCATATTTGTGGGTAGTACCTCTGGGCTAACCATGTATCGTGCCTCCTTCCCTCTTCCATTTGTTACTTTGTGATGCCTTTTCCTTGTACCTGTTCTTCTTTGCCTAGCATTTGTGCCAGAACTAATGATCTGATCTACTGTCATTTCTGGCTCTTCTTTTACAAATGATTTGACTTTAATCGAGTCATGCCGGTCAAAGTCTAATTGAAGCTTCCACTGCTTCTCAAGCAAGGATTTCTGTAGCAATACCATGGCTTCAAGAGATGTCTCGAGGTCAGGATCATAAATTTCTTCTTCGCTTGTTGATGTGGTTGGGGTATGGACATATTCTTTAATTGCTTTTATTGCTTGAATGTGGGTTCTGTTTGATGAATAACTTGGGTTAAGATTAGAAGACTTTTGGGCCACTATGGAAAAATGTTTTGAAGGAACTGATGGGATTTGAACAGGTACAGCCAAGTGATCAGTGTCAGATGCATAAAATGAGTTGCTAAGAAGCCTATTTCCCGCACTTAAACTAATAACTGCACCAGTTCTAGCCATCATGTGTGTTGAACTTGATCCTGCCACAAAAAAAGAAGAACAAGTGAACATCCAAAGTTAGCGACCTGTTTCCAGTTGTACCTTAGTAATTGAGGATTATAGCAGATTAAACTCTGTAACTCTGTACACAAGACCAACCAAAATTATTTAAACTTGAAAAATTGTAACTGCGTTGACCTATTTACTGAAAAATATAAGTTAATTGGACTCTCACACTTACAAGGACACTACTGTTCAGAGAAAAGTATTAGCAACTGTAACAACAATAAACAATACATAGTATCAGCTAACAGTGGTAGAAGAAAGAAATTGCTGCAGGCAGTGGTAAACAGTTCATAAAACCCATTGTGTATGCCATTGAACATTCAAGTACTGATAATTAGGGAAGTGATTTCTCAGAAAACTCAAAATTGGAGAAAAAGTAACAGATAGGACGATTCAAAAAGCAAATTATCATGGCAGCTTGATTAGGAAATGCTGAGCGCAGAAACGTGGAGAAAGGATTCTAAATTATAGTACTGAAAAATGCAAAAGGGGGGAATGACTTAGTTACAATCTAATCTTGCATGTAAAGAAGAAGAACGGATATGGAATCTCACCAGACTGGAGAAAGAGTTTGCAAAAAGAGAAATAGCAAAATGAAATCTCCCCTCCGTTTTCTCTTCAGTGGAAGCTGGAAACTGTAGTTTCAGGTTGAGCTCTTACCTTTTTCCCTGATTTTGATCATTTATCTCTTCAATTTAAACAACCAAAATACACCCGGGCTAAAAAGCATTCAGTACACCAAAACCAAACGATAACGTGGTCCCACATGTCGTACCAATGTCAGGTTTAGTACGGTATATAATAGTGGTGTAGAAGATGAGGTGTAGAGGGTGAGGGGGGAAGAGGATATGGGGAGGAGGAATGGGATTGGGTAGAGGAGATATTACGGAGGAGCCGTGTGGTGAGCAGAAGACCATGTTGGCACACCTCCCCAGTCCCCACACCTCCATCTACTTCCTCAATCCTCACCACAAAATCAAATTCCCTTTTCTTTTTCTTTTTTTGCCTTCAGTCTTCACTTGTGATGATGGCCACGTATGTTCATGCAAGCGAACAAACGACAAGGGTTTTTAGTTTTTACTCACAAGATGACAAGAACACGCCTTTTGGCACCGTTCATGATAATTTAATATATTGTTTTTTGGTCAAAAAAATCATTTAGTATATGGCTAGAAGTCCATCCCATAGTGTGTATGAAAATTGTATTTTTTTTTTTCCTTTTATTCATTTGATTTTTGTTTTTTCTTTCTCTTCCGTTCGTACTATAATATTTTTTTCCTTTTATTTATTTGAGTTTCGTTTTTCTTTCTTTTCGTTCGTACTATAATATGAATTTGAGCAATAAAGGTAAACTTTGCTCGGTTAGTTTCTTCGGTACACCGAATAACATCACATTGTTTAACAAGCTGTCGAATGTAGCAGAAGTAGGAACCAAATCCGCCCACATACAAAAGCAAGCAGTGAATGTCACATGAAGATGCTCAACTGTTTTTCTTCCTTAATTGCTATCAATAAACACAAATCATTTTTTTTTCATTAAATAAATATTTATTTACTAATATTCACTCACTGAAGGTTGATATCATGTTATCCTTACATAGGTCCTTTAATATTTTTTTCAATATTTATATCTAAAAAAAATTATTTAAAAAGTTAATAAACAAACTTAAAATTGCATATTGATGTGTATTCTGCTAAGCTAATAAATATCCTAATTTATACTCAATTTTAGCCGCAAGCGCACGGCCTAGTCAAGTAGTAGTCGAGTGTCGAACCACAAGGACAAGGGTGAATTACCGGTTCTCGTAAGTTTCACTAATCTAGACAATCGAATGAGAGTTTTGTATTAAACTAAGAGTGCATAAATCTAACAACAACGACTGAAAAATTTATCAAATAGAGGATTCTAGGGGCTTTCGGCTTCACTCTCACTTGTTTGGTCAATTCACTCTATTTTATCTTTTAATATGTCCTAGTGTTTGTCGAGGATTCAATCTCAGATTTTAGTACCAAATTTATACTTTCGTGGCTTGATACCGTACCTAAACAATTCGGGTTTCACGATTAAGTACCTCACCTTACAAGTCTAAACCCATTAAGATCAGTGAATCACTTTGGCATAACCTAGATTTTGTACTTCGCCTTTCGGTACCTCATACAATTTCTAGGGTTTCTTCGGTTTTCCCTTAGGTAATAAGTTTCATGATTAAGTACTTGGCCTACGACCTAAATCATTTTTTTGGGTCAGAAGATTCAGTTCCACCTTTCGGTTTCCGCTTTCACTTCTAAGGTAACGTGCAGTTGATTAAAACTAAACATTCAATTTAGACAAAACAACAATCACAAATAACAAGAACTAAAAGATCAACACATGAGTAAAATTAAACCATCCAAGTTATCGAGTTTACACCTAGACCCCTAGAAGGGTGTCTAGCCATAAATCATGTCAAAGATTCATGTTTAAACAACATCACAACATGAGAAAAGAGTAAAGAAAAAATACACCAAGAAGATCTACGATTTCTCGTCCGGCTCTTGAGTTCTCCTTCAAATCTCCTTCTAATGGTGTTCTTATTGGGTTTTGAAATGCCCAACTCCCATTAATGCTCAAGCTACGAAAAAACCGTAGAACAAAATTTTTACTTCTACTTAAGTTAGGGATTAAAGTATGTCGGATAATTACCGAGAGATACAGACATTTAATCCTATACAAAAGACGATAAAATATTATTTTACTTCTAACTTAAGCTTAGGGTTAAAGTGGTATGTCGGATGATTACCGAGAGATACACACCTCTTTAAACCTTTATTGATCTACTCCATAATTGATTTCTAAAATATTAATCTACTTAACAATTAAATAGATTAATATAAGATGTTATACCTCGCTTCCAAATTTCAATTGGAATGAAAATCGGCTTGTCTCGGAGCACCAAACATCTGATGCCTCTGTAGGTTATCCACCAGGACTGACTGAGAGAGCGACTTATTTATTTTGCCGAAATACCGTAAATCGCGGTTTCTCGCAAAAACACTATTCACCTGAGAAAAAGATGAAATATTACTATTCATGACTAATAGTAATTCTATTTCAGAAATGTGCAGAAATACCGCAACTTTCGTAAAAATACTATTCACCGATCCCGTAAATTTTGAAACAACCGTATACCGAGAGAGAGAAAGTAGAACTGATTTGGTGTGTCTTTCTCTCTCATCCCACCCCTCTATTTATAGAAAAAGTGGAATTGCCAAATTATCAAAATGCCATTGGGCTTTTGGCTAAATTATTGAAATAACTTTGGGCTTTTGGCCAAATTACTAAAATACCCTTAGAGGTCGGCATGGGCCTTTTTGGGCTTTTTTGGGCTTTTAATTATTAATTAAGGCTTTAATTATAAATGAACTTTGGCCCATAATTCAAATCCATAATTAACATTTAAAATCCAAATCAAATATATATAATTGTCATGTACAATTATATTTTTCTCGATTGTTGTTTCGGCGAATTTATACGACGTGTCCAACACGTTATAAATTAATTTGATTTTTGTTTCTTGTCATCTCTATGACAAATATAATTATATCATATATAATTAATTATAACTATCTTATTATTAATTATAAATAATTTATAATTAATCAATAAGATTCTCCGATTAACTCCTATATACGGTGTGACCGACAAGATCCGTGTTATGTTGATAAATAGAGTTAAAACTGTTTTAACTTCTATAATCATAGGAGATATCGATAGAATGCACTATGATCATCCAATTACACAGATGATGATGTCTTGTACAATATCATGATCCGGTAAACTATTTACTTGTGTTTAATTTTTTGTCTCATAGCATTTATCGAGATCAGTTTCAAGGTATGTATGTGTCATCCTTACTTGCAAACTTAATCTTTTCTTGATCCCTGAGTAAATTATCAAATATAATTACTCTTGTAATTATACTACTAGCGAGATAATCTTACTCTATCAAGGGCCGATGATGCCATAACTCGTATAAAAATACGAGGGACAATAGTACTTTTGACAAACCATCTCTTCCTCCGCATAAGTTATGTATACCGAAGAGCTACATTTATAGCCACCTTTTACGGATAACATTTGGTAGAAATCACACACATACATATCTTATGTAGGAAAGATGAATACCTCATACTTTAGAATTTAATATCGAACGAAAACATTAATGACACGAACACAATTCCATTTAATGTTTCATTCGGGGGTCTATCAAATATGATGTTCCTAGAACATCTATCATGTGATTAAAATGACAACTCTTTGTCTATGGTGCGTAAAATTTGACCATCATTTAATCCACATACTAACCTGATAACGGTTAATTAGTGTTTCTGCTAATTACCTTGGTTAGTGACTTTTAAGAGTATATTCTATATTATGAAGTTTCACAATTCCAATCATGAACTCGGAATGATTCATAAATTCAATAATACTCGAGGAAACAAAATATCGTTTAAATATCCAATTCATGAATAAAGCTTTATATAACAAATTTATCATATTATTGACTTCAAGATTATTACAAACTAACAGTTCTTCCTCTTTTTTCTTGCTTAGGATCTATTCTCCAGTCAGTTGAGAGATGTCTGGGACAAATGAGTGTTAAAATCTCTTAATTTCAATGAGAAAACCGCTTTAAAACTGCAAGTTCGCGCTTCTAGCCCCAAAAATTATGGTCCGATATTTTAAAATTACGGTCCGTAATTTTTGTAATTTCTTATCAGAGCGAACCAGAGAGCAAATCCCATTATTGCGGTCCGTAATTTTTGTCCAGAAGTATTTTTTCACTTGATTTATTCGTGTAGGTTCGATCCATCTCATTCCAAGTATCATTTATCATGTTGACATCCTTGTTTACATTTCATAACCTGTAAAATAATAAGAAATACAGCAGTATCTCGAAGTCGACATAAAAACTGAATAAATTCTTAATAATTAACATAAAATTCATAGTTTTTGAGATAAAACCATAATTGAATATAATATATAATTGAGGCTTATCAAATTCCCCCAAACTTAAACCTTGCTTGTCCCTAAATAAGATTCAGTCGGAGATCTAAGATACATCTCTAAACTAAGTCAAGTTCTAAGGAAATCTAACCTATATGCAAAAGGTCGTGGGTTGTTTGAAAAAGAGGTGACTAACCCTAAAACAAATCTTTTCAAATTTGTTCGTCCATTTATTGGAGTTTTGGGAAAAGTTTTGGGAATTGTTCGTTATTTCTGACTTCACGCGTGGAGTTTTACTCGAGGAGTTTTACCTTAGACTCTACTTTCAATATAATGCCATAAAATCTTTCAAAAATGATGAATACTTAAGTCTTTCATTCCCCTCAATTATGAAATGAAACCAAGAAAATTCATAAAAGAAGAAAAATTACAGTGTTAATCATGAATCTTGCGCGAGTTGTTTTTGTGTAACTCAAAGCTTTATTAAGAAACCCTAATTGCGCACATGAGACTACCACACGTGTTGGGGTTAGGGAGTTTCATAATACCACTCTAGCACATTTGAGGCTTAATTTGATCTTATTTAAATCAGAATTTTTCTTTTTATTTATTTGTGAATGTCACGGCATGTGTACTCTTAACCATGGTGTCTCGATAATTTGGACATTCTAAAGATTTGCGTATTGATTTTCATGTCCTTTTGATTGATTTTTTTTCCAGAAGCACCGGTCGACACTTGTCATAAGCACTCTTTCTTAATTAAGTTTTTCATTTAAAATAAATAAATAAATTGGATTTTCAAGGTTTGATAAAAAAAATTTGGGAGGACGTCAATTCTTGAACACTCATCATTCTAGAAACTTCTATGGCATATTCTTTTCTGATTTTTCTGACCCGAGAACTCTTTTCATTCACACATGTTATTTTGGAAAATTTGTATATTTTCGTATCAATTTCCCAAAATTTCAGCAAGACTACTCCTTTGCCAAAATTACCCTTAGGGTTTTTTAAAACTTTTTACAAAATTATCCACTAAAATTTAAATTTCTAAAAATAATTGCAACAATCTCAATTAACAACAATAATAACTACATGCCATGCAGATACAAGTAAGTTCCAAATAACCCCCCCCCAAACTTAAAATCAAGCATTTGTCCTCAATGCGTGATATAACAAGAAGAAATAAAAGAAAGGTAGAAATAACTTATGATAGAAAAAGACAATGGAGGCGGGCGGGGTTGAGGCGGGTGCCTCAATCGCTAGGCGGGGGCTGAGGTTTGGAGAGAGAGAGAGTAGTTCAATCCCTCATCACTCGGTCTTTTTCGTCCACAACAAGTCCACTTCTTCTTCACTTTGAGAGCACTCAGCCAGTTAGTTTCACATATCATTTGTAATCTTTTATGTGATGTCTGAAAACCCTTATCTTTTGCTCTACCAGTGCTCATTGAGTCATCGTGCTTTATCACTATTTTTCTCGATTCTTCCTTCATAATCTCATTGTGTTTTCTCCTCTGTTAGGGGATTAAAGACTTCAACCCTACAACAAGAATGATTAGAAAGAGTATTATCATTAATTTTTATTGCACTAAATTCTACCTTCTCCTTTCCAAAATTTAGAGAAAATTTTTCATATTTAACATCAATTTTTGCACCAGCTGTGATTAGGAAGGGACGACCTAAAATAATTGATATATAAGGATCTTCCTTCATATCACAAACAACAAAATCAATTGGGATGAAGAACTTTCCGACTTGGATGGGAATGCCCTATAGATTTCTAATGGGGAGCCTAACAGATCCATATGCCATTTCTAATGAGATATTGGTCTGTTTCAAGTCTTCAATTCCTAACTTTTCAAAAACTGATCTTGGCATAAGATTAACACTTGCTCCTAGGTCACACAATATATTTTTAAATTTGATATTTTTTAAGGAACAAGGTATGGTAAAAATCCTAGGGTCCTTAAGTTTTGGAGGCAAATTGTTCAAAATTATCGTTTCAACCTCTTTAAGTCCCTTATTTTTGGATATAATTTCCTTTAAGCATTTGACATAAGCGGGCATTTGAGTGATTGCCTTGACAAATGGTACAGTTAAGTTTAGTTTTCTCATCCACTCCCCAACTTTACCAAATTGCTGAACCAAATCGAATTTTACCAATCTTTGAGGAAAAGGAACAAACCTGAGTAGAGGAACGTACATGGGTACGTCCTCCTTACATGTTTTTGAGAATCTGAGATTTCTCGTGTCATTACTTACTCGGTTTCATTCTCTTGTGATTCGTTTTTCCTTCTTCCCATTCATTTCTCGAGAAGACGACCTTCACATGCTCCCTTTGCATGTCTTGTTGTCGTACAAGAGGTGTTGTCAGTTGCGTCACTTGAGTTTCAAATATTTTTCCTCAAGTCATTGATTTGGTTAGCTACTTGTTGATTGATCCTCCTCTGATCTTGCATAAAATCCTCCTGTCCACGCATTACCATCTCCATCATTTGCTCCAGATTAGACTTTGTGGAGCACTTTGGTCATATTACCTATGTTTGTATCCCTGGATTGGTCGATTTTGATTGGGATGTTGGTTCGGGTTTTGAGGTTGATTGTCCTGGTAGAAATTTGGGTGATTTCTCCATCCAGGATTGTAGGTGTTTGAGTAAGGGTTGTTCTGCGGTCTGAAATTATTGTTGAATGCATTAACTTGCTCGCATCTCCTCTCAACAGATCCACCCCAATTGCAGTTTATGGCCAAGTAGGTGATTGATGTACCGCTGAAATATTTTGGTTGGTTAAGCGGTCTATGCTCTTTTGCATCGCCTCCAATTGTGCTGCCAATTTGGTTGACATGTCTGTCTCAATCACACCCGGTGCACCTCGAACGGGTCCTCTCATCGAGCTCCATTGTTGCTGCCCTAATGTCATCTCATCAATCAATTTATAGGCATTCTGGACGCTCATGTTCATCAAATTGCCTCTTGTTGCTTCATCAATGGTCAGTTTAGAGGATTACTCAAGTCTTTCATAGAAGATCTGAAGTATGAACCACTTCTCGAGTCCGTGGTGTGGGCAAAGACGCAGCAACTCTTGGTATCTATCCCACGCCTAGCTGAGAGATTCTCCTCCTCTTTGCTTGAATTTTATAATTTGAGCACGAAGGGCAAAAGTTTTAGATGGAGGAAAATACTTAGAAAGAAAAATATCAGATATTTGGGCCCATGTTTTTATTGTACCGGTATCTAATGACCTTAACCAATTCCTAGGCTTATCTTCTAAAGAAAATATTTGAAATGCTCTAAGTTCAATGGCTTCAGGTTCAACATCATTAATTTTAACCGTGTTACATAATTCTTCAAACATGGCCAAATGTTGGTTCAGATCTTTATGGGCTAAACCGTTGAACATGTGTTGAGAGAGCATGTTCAAAAGAGTGGGTTTCAGCTCGAAATTGTTTGCTGCTACATTAGGCACTGTGTAGTCTAATTGAATTTCAATTGTTTTGGGGCAGCAAAGACCTTCAAGGGATAGTTCTCATCATTCTCCACCATTTGGGTTGCTTCTTCGATGGCGAGATGAATAAGCGGCTGTTCAAGTAGAGAAGTTCTCTCCTTGGCTCTACATTTGTACACCAAGAGACCTGATTGCCCGGCCAGATCGAGTCCTGAAAGAGCAATCAAACAAGTAGATCACAGAAAATAAAAGAAAATAAGAGAAAATAAAAAAATATCTAGTCTCAGTTACTTATGGTTGAACTAATATTCACACCGTAGTCCCCGACAACGGCGCCAAAAAGCTTGGTGTGTATTATGCTAAGCTAATAAATACCTTAATTTATACTCAATTTTAGCGCAAGCGCACGGCCTAGTCAAGTAGTAGTCGGGGTGTCGAACCACAAGGACAAAGGTGAATTACCGGTTCTCGTAAGTTTCACTAATCTAGACAATCGAACGAGAATTTTATATTAAACTAAGAGTGCATAAATCTAACAACAACGACTGAAAAGTTTATCAAATAGAGGATTCTAGGGGCTTTCGGCTTCACTCTCACTCGTTTGGTCAATTCACTCTATTTGATCTTTTAATATGTTCTAGTGTTTGTCGGGGATTCAATCTCAGATTTTAGTACCAAATTTACACTTTCGTGGCTTGATACCGTACCTAAACAATTCGGGTTTCACGATTAAGTACATCACCTTACAAGTCTAAGCCCATTAAGATCAGTGAATCACTTTGGCATAACCTAGATTTTGTACTTCGTCTTTCGGTACCTCATACAATTTGTAGGGTTTCTTCGGTTTTCCCTTAGGTAATAAGTTTCACGATTAAGTACTTGGCCTACGACCTAAATCACTGTTTTTGGTCAGAAGATTCAGTTCCACCTTTCGATTTCTGCTTTCACTTCTAGGGTAACATGCAGTTGATTAAAACTAAGCATTCAATTTAAACAAATCAGCAATCACAAACAATAAGAACTAAAAGATCAACACATGAGTAAAATTAAACCATCCGAGTTATCGAGTTTACACCTAGACCCCTAGAAGGGTGTTTAGCCACAAATCATGTAAAAGATGGCACAAAGATTCATGTTTAAACAACAACACAACATGAGAAAAAAATAAAGAAAAGAATACACCATGAAGATCTACGATTTCTCGCCCAGTTCTTGAGTTCTCCTTCAAATCTCCCTCCAATGATGTTATTCCTCCTTTTTCTTGCTTGAGATCTATTCTCCAGTCAGTTGAGAGATGTCTGAGACGAAGGGGTGTTAAAATCTCTTAATTTCAATAAGAAAATCGCTTTAAAACTGTAAGTTCGCGCTTCAGCCCTGAAAATTATAGTCCGACATTTTAAAATTGCGGTCCGCAATTTTTGAAATTTCTTATCAGAGCGAACCAAAGAGCAAATCCCATTATTGCGGTCCGTAATTTTTGTCCAGAAGTATTTTTCACTTGATTTCTTCGTGTAGGTTCGATCCATCTCGTTCCAAGAATCATTCTCATGTTGACATCCTTGTTTACATTTCATAACCTCTAAAATAATAAGAAATGCAGCAGTATCTCGAACTCGACATAAAAACTGAATAAATCCTTCATAATTAACATAAAATGCATAGTTTTTGAAATAAAACCCTAATTGAATATAATATATAATTTAGGTTATCACATATATGCATTTTTTTTCTTCAATAATTGCCCCCAAGTTATAAATACTTCATCTAGTTAAATAATAGTTAGGTTAAAGAGCTCCTAAATGACCTTATTGTTAATCTTTCAATTTTAAGAAATACCGCATTATTTATTTAATTTATTTAATTCTTAGTTCGAATTAACTTTTTTCTATTACAATCACAGTTTCCAAAATTTTAAAAGCTACTTGATAATTTCATTCAAATCTGTACAAAAGAAGAAAGTGCATTTATATTTCTTATTTCTTATTTTAAAAAAATACTATGATTAATGTGAAAAATATAAAATATTTAGATAATCTATTAAGACTTCATTTTTCGATAGGTTGTACGCACATATTATTTTTAACAATTGTGATTTCCTTCATTACTAACAATTGAAGAAAAATAAGACAATTCAACATCTTAAATAACTCTGCCACATCCATATGGCATCCACTCATTGGCCAAGCTCTATTGTTGACAAGAATTTCCTGCCATATGTGGGCAGGAGATTTGGATTAGCAAACTTATCCCTCAATACGCAAGAAAAATTAAGGCTACACGGCACGGCAGCACCAAAATAATAAACGGCGCTTAAAAATTTAATATAAACTATTTTCGCTTATTTTGAAACAGGCCAATTTAAAAAATGCAAGTTCAAAGATATATTTGAAAGTTTTAGAGTACAGTTGTATTTTATTAATGAGAAGGATCATTTGAGAATAAATTATTTTGATAATCTTATCAATAAACTCTAAAATTGATATCGAGATCGATAATGAGATTTTTCGTATTTCAACTTTTAATTTTATAATTGTGATTAATTAGAATATCAAATTTACGTGAATAATCCTGCACTATCTAATGATATCTCTCTTGCTCTCTCTTTTTCTCTCTCTTCATCACATCATCTCTCGATTTTTATCCATGCCCCTCTCTCTCTCAATTTCTATCTATCACCCTCTCTCTCGATATCTTTCTTTGCCCCTCTTTCTCCCGCTCTCTTACTCATTCTCACTCAATTTCTCTCTCCTCCCTCTCACTACCCCTCTCTTTGTTATAATTAGAGGTGACAATCAGCTGGGTCGGGTCGGGTAAATTTGACCAAAAAAATTATCAGGTCACGGGTCGGGTAAATTTGACCAAAAAAATTATCAGGTCACGGGTCGAGTTCGAGTCAACCTGATCCAGGTCGGGTCGGATTTTGTGTCGAACATTATCGGGTTTTTTTTTCAGGTTTCGGGTCATCTTGGGTCGGATTTCGGGTTCTTAGTGGGTCGGATTTTGTGTCGAACATTAGTTTAGTCATCTTGGGTCGGATTTCGGGTTCTTAGTAGCTCAGGTCATTCGGGTCCAGATCGGGTCAGGTTTTAGGTCATCCGATATCAGGTAGTCTCGGGTTTAGATTATTCGAGTCGAGCCGGGCTAGGTCGGGGTTCTTTTTTATGATGTTTTATTTCGGGTCGAGATGGATTTTGTGTCGTCGGACTTTATTTTTTTTTTTTCGAAATTCATTTTAGACAATGTTAGGTATAAATTATCAATTATGTTATAATCAATTTGACTTTTCAAATAATATGGATATGATTAATTAATTTGGGTCTAGTCAGATTAGTTCCACGTCAATATATTTCATTCATTTTATTAACAAACTGAAGACACGTTACTTATGATAAATCTGATTAATATATATTATTTTTTATGATAATTTTAATTTACGATATATAAATTTTGATTAATAGATAATATTATTATGATTCGAAATATAATTTTTTTTATTTTGGTATAAATTTTGAATATATATATATATATATATATATATATATATACATGTAGGTAATTTCTTAATTAAAATTATCAAAATTATACATACAACTATTTATACGTGCTATATTGATAAAGATATTTGTTGATTTGTGTTAAAATAAGCTCACAATCTATCATTATTTATGAAACTCATGCTTAACCCGATCCTCCTCTAAATCTGTGCTTAACCCGACCTCCCTCAAAATAAACTGACAGTCAAGTACAAGTTGAATTTATAAAGAAAAGTTTAATATTTATACGATATAATTTTAAATTAATTAGATACATATATACAGCACGATTTGGGTTGAGTCGGGTTTAAGTTGTCTAATCTCGGGTCATCTCGGGTTTCAAGTCGTTTGGGTTCGGATCGGGTCGGGTTTTGAGTCATTTGATCTTAGGTCATCTCGAATTTCGGGCCATTCGGGTTCAAATTGTCACACCTCAGAAATAATAAATCGGATAAGGGGTGATTAATCCCATCGTGCGTACGAAAGTCTAAATGAATAAAATAAGATAAATCTCAGAATAAACAAAACAATAATAATAATATAAAACAATAACAATCCAGAGTAACAAGAATATAATACAATGCCGACATCGGCGGGGCTAGCTCCATCAGAATGGGCAGCAAATCTCTCAAAGAAAAACCCAAAAGAAGAAATAAAACTCGAAACCCGATAAATCCTAATCCACTACCCTGCTCACATGCGGATGCGGCGAAGCATCTCTGTCACCACGCAGGACTGCACCTAGCACTCTCTCATCAAAAACCATCCCGCACATGTGTACCTGGATCCTACAACCACCGTGAAAACGTAAGTAATTTAAAAATTACTCAGTACGGATTTAGATCCAACCTTGAGATTTGATCTTATTTCCCAGACTGGACCCAAATACCAATACTGATGTTTTAATGCAATCAAATGACTATATATTAATATAATAATAAATTTATGCACATTTTAAGAAAAACACCTACATGTTATGTCATGAAATAGTAAAGAAACCGAAATAAAAAATCTGTGAAGATAATAATATAATATAAAATATATAGTATGGAAATCAAACACCCGAAATAAATACCCAGATTGTAAATCACCAGATCTATCCCAAGCGGGCGCCACCAGCGTCCCAACTTACGAACTTGGGTCTTGCCTAAGCGGGCGCCACCAGCGACCCAACTTACGAACTTAGGACTTTATGTTTATGCGGCGCCAATACCGCATAAACGATAATTCAGGCTCCCGAGGCGATAACGCCCTAGGAGAGTGAGCATGCATAAGCACGTACTCTGGTCTGCTAAATCTGGTAATTCACCTTACAAATAAAAGCAAGCGGATAAGTATGCCTTCAGTTGCCATATCGCCAAAAGGAGATAACTACCCGTGAATTAACAAATCGAAATCAAATGGGAGCCTACGCTGTACCAACCAAGGGCCAAAGGACCGCATCCCGTAAAAATATCAAAATGAAATATAAGCAAATGGGAGCCTACACTGTACCCACTAAGGCCAGCGGACCGCATCCCGACTTTCTCTGTACCAACTATGGGCCAAAGGAGAAAGCCCTTTGGACAATACCAAGATCCTAAATAAGCCGGATAAATATAATAATATAGTATCATGAAGTAGATTCCAATCTCGAATATGGCCGCCCACACTAAACACTGAAGTACATGGTATCATAATCGCTCAAATTTGGATTAAAAATTAAATCATATTAAGAATAATAAAATATAATATAGATCAAAAGAAAACACTCTGACACAGCCGAACCCGCCAAATGACGGGGTCGGTGGATAATACGACAGGCAAAGATGCGCAATACATATACATACCGGTGGGTCCCACAGGCCTATGGGTCACCGTACGTAACCACAACGGTCTGGTTATGCAAGACAACCTCAGACTGAGAATTATCCGGTCCGCCTCTCAGCACTCCCATGCATTTAATACATGATTAACTACCTGACTTAATTAATAATTAGTGATAGTAATCATATTTTCCTAATAAATATAATCTATAACTTGAATTAATTAATAATATCTAATCCTATTTTGGGACTATTTCCCGAATCCTACTCCTATCATGTCTATATGCAATCTGATATGATATGACATGCGAATACGGGTAGGCCCCAAAAATGCTGGTCAAGTACTGAATGCATATGACAGTTCAAATTTGGTCTCTAATCAATTTTGGTCAGAAAATACCGCAATTCAGATTTATTTTAAAAATAGTTTTATTTTCGATTTGGGTTCCTAATTCTGAAGAAAGGAAATCAAATCCCAGGAAATCGTACTTGAGAATAATTTGGTTAGCTCGGTAACGTCAAATTACTAAGTCTCCGGTGGCGCATCACGATCTCGTCAGCCGTCTCATCTTGAGTGTAGTCGTTAGTCGGCTCGTCAAGATAAGTTTTGAGAACCTATGAAGTCAAAATAAATTAAATTGACGAGTATTATATTTTAATTTGGTCTGGTTAGGTCAGGGTATACCAGACTCTGAATCATGATTATTATTTAGTGTTCGTGTTTTGAGATTATATTTATTTTGATTAATGTAACTAACTTAATTTATTTATATTAATTAAGTTATCTTAATGTTATCACTTAATTAATTTAATTATAATTAGGATAATTAATTATTAAAAATAGAGAAATTGATTAATATATATATTTATTAACATTATTCTATTTTTAAATAGAGAAATTGATTAATAGGTATTTATATATATTAATTAATGTTATTCAATTATTAAAATAGAGAAATTAATTAATATATATTTTATATTATAAATTATTATTATACTTTATTTATTATTTTATAACCCTTAATTATTTATATCATATTCTTTAATTATATCTCATTTTATATTTTAATATTATTTTAATTAATTAGAAAATATATTATATAAAACTAGAATTAAAAATGAAAAATCAAAATGAAAGAAAAGAAATTTAATTAAACTTAAATTTAATTAATATTTTTATTTAATTTAAAATGTGTTAGTGTTTTAATGTGTTTGGGATCATAGGCTGCCTCCGAAACCACTATATCTGTTCGGATTTTCATTATTGAGGTATGTCATGTAATCATCTCCTGTATTTCATTATAAGTATAAATCAATTTATTAGTTGAGCACATTTTTAATTTACGGCACTTGCCAATTAGTCAATTCATACTTTCAACCCGCTTATACCTTTCGGCCCATTTAACTTGATCAATTTATTTTCCGACTATTCTTATAGTTTTAATTGTACGTAAAGGTTGAATTTTTGCGTATATAACCCTAGAAAAGGTATTATTACCATAAAAGTTCATTTTGACCCTTAAGCTTTGTAATTTTCATAATTTGGTCTCCGAAAATGGATATTTCATACTATATCGCAACCTAATGTCACATTAGTTAATAACAGAAGGCACTGGTACTCAACAAGCTCAGAAGATAATTAGAATTACTAGCTAGAACAAGCTAGCCATATAACAAGGCTCTATCAAGATTAACAAAACCACATGAGCAACAAGGCAGCAAAAGGGGCAAGGTATAGTGGCATAGGCAACAGTCGAAGGAAGGATATCAAATAGCACAATCAATAAAACCACCGACAGAGACAAAACCAAGGCAAAACCGCACAAAGTCGGTACAAGGCACAAGATAGAGAACAAGGCGGTGAAACAAATGCATGTAGCCATCTCAAAATCAACACAAGTCTCGTGCCATAATTCAGCAAGAGTAACGGGACTGGCCTCGCACCTCTGCTTCATTGATACCGGGCAGTACCAGTGTACCAGGGGCTTGACTATCACCTCTCAAGACTCGTACTAGTAAGTAAGGCACAAGTACAACATGTAACATCTCAAGTAAACACTGAGGGACATATCACATAATCAACTCGATACAAATCAACAACACAAATCAAACCAAAGTACAATCGCACGAGGCATCATAGACCCTAACCATGACAGAACACCACGAAGCAAAAAAATGGGTCCATGTCGACGCCCCGCTTCATTGTACCAGACAATACTAATGTACCAGACGGTACTGGTGTACCAGGGGACAATAATCAGGCTCTCAAAATCAGCACAAGCAACAGAATAATGACAGAGGCAGAATAACAAGCAACACAATTTAGCAAGAGGGCTCAGCCCTCGGCAGGCCTACACGGCCAAGAAAAATAAGGAAGGAGGTTACCAAACTTTGACATAGGCCGCAAGGAAAGGGGTGAAACGAGGCAGCGGGGGGGTGCGAGATCAGGCAGGTCGAGTTTCAGGGGGCACAATCGGGTTTGGCACCGAGGTCCACGTTGCTGGGCTTGCCATTGCCCTCAGCACGGCTGCAAGGACCACTGGTACTGTTGGGGCAGTGACGTCTCGACTGTGAATTCGCCTGGGTGAAGGAACATTTGAGACCAACGGGAGATGTCTTCTTCAGGGCCAGCTTAGGTAAGACAGTGGCTTCCACTTGCGTATTTAGAAAGTTCAGATTTGGCCGCTAGCAATGGGGTGAGCGACAAGTGTGAATGGATCGAGTGGGGGCTGGCTTGCGCTGAGGGGGAAAGAACCAAAGGGCTTACTCTGACAAGGAGGGGGATTTGTCACCAAAAGGAAAGAGTTTAGTTGCGCACCGAGCAGAGAGAAAGGGAAGGTGAGTGTTGGCGATGGTGAGGGAGAGGTTAAGGGTTTGGTGGGGATTTGATTGGGTTCTCGTCAGCAAAGAGGGAGGAGATTGAGTGTGAGGGGACAGGGTCGTGGGTGAGGGGAGAGAGAGAGGTTGTGAGAGACGGTGAGGGAGAGAGTAAATTAAATGAAGGGGAGAGAGAGAGGGAGGGAGAGGAAATGAAAGAGATGAAAGAGATGAAAGAAATGAAAGGAAGAGAGAGAAACAATTTTGACTTTGGGGTCAGTCAGATTTTTCGTGACTAAGATCGTATGATCGTTTGTTCGTTTAAATGATTCTCAATTTTAATTAAATAAATTATTCATTTTCAGCACAATTTAACTATCAACGTCTGTCGAAACTAATTAGATCTAGATTCTTTAATTAATCAAGATCTTAGAATTCATTTACTTGATGTTTAATTTAATTATGTTCTTCTTCTTCATTCAGATCTAATAATTCATTTTAAAATTTGTAGTTACCATTCGATTCATTTATCAAATTTTGATTTGACCATGACGCTTTTATTTAATTTAATTAATTATAGTTTTAAATTATTATATTTTAATAATATTTAAGGTTGATCTTTGATTTTGTTATAAAAATTTAAATTCTACATTCGTTAACTTTCTAATTTTAGTCATACGTATTTTCTCACATTCTTATCCAACTTAATTAATTTGATTTTATTGGTTTATTTGGTATTAAATTTTCATCTACGTTTTTATTCAAGTCACCAGAAATCAGTACATTTATTACTATTATTTATTAGTCTTATTTATTTATTTATAATTTCTTAATTATAAGTCTATGTTATTTGTTAATTGGTTAAATCATTTTAATTTTTATTTTAACTAGTATTATTGCATATTAAAAAAATTCATGGTTTGACACAAATCAGGTCAGGTACGGATCAGTTTGTCTTTCTAAAAAATCAGGTCGGGTCGGGTTCGAGTCTAAACAGTCCGGCTGATTTCTCAGATCATGTCAGATTTTTCCACCTCTATTTATAATCAATTTTGTATTCAAATTAGGTGAGTTTAGTATTTATTTAGTGAGTTTGATATTTATATTATTTATGTGTATTTAAGTTAGTGAAGTTAATCTGTTTACTATTAAAGTTAATCTTAAAGTATTAATTAATTCAAGTTAATTCATCTATTATTTACATGAGTAAACTTAGTATTCAAGCTAATGATATCAGTTTTCATATCAACTTTTGTATCACCATATCAGCTCCCATTATATATTTGTAATTTATTAATTTATTTAAAGTATCATTGTAAATAATATTAAAATAACATGTTATCAATGATTCCATCTATTAATACGCCGAGCGGCCGAGTGCATTTGGTTGCAACTAAAGTAATGACAAAGGTTCGGTCCAAACACCCTCGGATTAAGGGATAACACGGGTCAAGATTCAGAGGTTAGTATGAGTCAGACCGTCCGAATTAGAATAGTTCAAAATGAAAAAATTCAGACACAAACCGTTATAGTCCCTCGCGGATTACACCCTCACGAGTTGGAACAGTCCGGTCCAAAAATAGTGAGTCACACTTTTTTTTTGTAATTTCTCAAAAACAAAAATATACCGCAAAAAACTCTAATATTTTCCAAAATTTTCAGAAAATTTCTAAAAAAATAGAAGTTATAATATTTTTTAACTAATTTAATTTTATTAATTATAATTGTTTAAAAATAAATAAAATTTTAGAAGTTCCAAATAATTCAAAAAAATTCAGAAAATTATAAAAAATAATAAAAGCTAAAATGTATAACAATTTTTTAAATAATAAATTTAAATTAATTCAATTTTTCAATTTTAATTGTTTAAAAATCAAACAATATTCTAAAATTCAAAAAATGCTAAAATTTATAAAAATTCTAAGTTATAAAATATATTTTGTATAATATTTTGAATATTGATATTTATAAAAATTATAATTTACCCTCCTCCATAATTTTAGAGTTGAGACCGACTATGTAAAAAGAACATAGAAGGAATTCAAACTTCTTTTTTTGGTTAATAATATTCTTTAAAAAAAGTAATTTAACAAATAATCAAAAATTTAAAAAACAGATGGTAAGATTAAAAAGGTTAAGAAAATATATCGAACATCTAGTAATCATTATTCAAGTACAATAAGACACTATCTTCAACGTTGACATCACATGCATCGTCGAAATCATCGTCTAAACTAATATTCATATTAGTACCACTTTCTTGAGTTGGGATTGCATATATTGTTGTCTCATATGTGGTATTATGTTGTGTGTGATTTTCGGCATCAATCTAGTCTTTCAAGCGTTTATTTATTGATTTACAAAGCTTTCATCTGCCCGCGACTATCTTAGTAAATCGAAGGAACTATTGCTTCTATTAGGATTAAAATATATATATAATATGAGTGAATAAATTATATAAAAAATATTTTTTCTATGCATACCTAATGTTCTGATCAGATAAAGAAGTTTGATTAATATTTCTCCGAGAGTTGTAAATGTTAAATATGTCATCTAATAGGTTAGTCACGCGAGTTTCCTCCTAGTATGAGGTAGACGTAGACTATTCTTGTACCTTTAAAGCATCAGTGCAGTATACTTCTTCCTAAATGACAGATGAAAATAATGATAAGCCTCAATTATATATTATATTCAATTAGGTTTTATCTCAAAAACTATATATTTTATGTTAATTGTTAAGAATTTATTCAGTTTTTATGTCGAGTTCGAGATACTGCTGCATTTCTTATTATTTTGTGGGTTATGAAATGTAAACAAGGATGTCAACATGAGAAATGATGCTTGGAATGAGATGGATCGAACCTACACGAAGAAATCAAGTGAAAAACACTTATGGACAAGAATTGCGGACCACAATTATCAAATTGCGGATCGTAATAATGAGATTTTCTCTCTGGTTCGCTATGTTAAGAAAGTGCAAAAATATCAGACCGCAATTCTAAAATGTCAGACCGTAATTATTGGGGCTAGAAGCGCGAACTTGCAGTTTTAGAGCGGTTTTCTCATTGGAATTAAGAGATTTTAATACCCCTTCGTCCCAGACATCTCTCAACTAACTGGAAAACTGATCCAAGCAAGAACGAAGAGGAAGAACACCATTGGAGAAAATTTAAAGAATGAGCACTCAAGAACAGGGCGAGAAATCGTAGATCTTCTTGGTGTATTCTTTCTTTACTCTTTTCTCATGTTGTGTTGTTGTTTAAATATGAATTTTTATATAATCTTTGACATGATTTGTGGCTAGACACCCTTCTAGGGGTCTAGGTGTAAACTCGATAACTCGAATGATTTAATTGTATTCGTATGTAGATCTTTTAGTTCTTGTTATTTGTGATTGTTGTTTTATCTAAATTGAATGCTTAGTTTTAATTAACTGCATGTTACCCTAGAAGTGAAAACAGAAACTGAAAGGTGAAGCTGAATCTTCTAACCCAAAACAGTGATTTAGGTTGTAGACCAAATACTTAATTGTGAAACTCATTATCTAAGGTAAACCGAGGAAACCTTAGAAATTGTGTGAGATACCGAAAGGCGAAGTACAAAATTTAGGTTATGCTAAAGTGATTCACTGATCTTAATGGGTTTAGACTTATAATGTGAGATACTTAATCGTGAAACCTGAATTGTTTAGGTACGGTACCAAACCACGAAAGTGTAAATTTGATACTAACATCTAAAATTGAATCCCCGATAAATACTAGAACATATTAAAAGATCAAATATAGTGAATTGACCAAACGAGTGAGAGTGAAACCGAAAACCCCTAGAGTTCTTAATTTGATAAACTTTTCAGTAGTTGTTGTTAGATTTGTGTACTTTTTAGTTTAATACAAAACCTATGTTCGATTGTCTAGATTAGTGAAATTTGCGAGAACCGGTAATTCACCCATGTCCTTATGGTTCGACACTCCGACTACTACTTGACTAAGTTGTGCGCTAGCGGCTGAAATTGAGTATAAATTAGGGTATTTTATTAGATTAGCAGAAAACACATCAAGTTTTTTGGCGCCGTTGTCGGGGACAACGGTGTGAATATTGGTTCAACCTTTAGTAACTGAGACTAGATATTTTTATTTTTATTTCTCTTATTTTCTTTTATTTTCTGTGATATACTTGTTTGATTGCTCTTTCAGGACTCGATCTGTCCGGGTAATTAGGTATCTTGGTGTACAGACGTAGAGCCAAGGAGACAACTTCTCTACTTTAACAGCCGCTTATTCATCTCGCAACCGAAAAAGCAACCCAAATGGCGGAGAATGATGAAAACCGTCCCTTAAAAGACTTTGCTACCCCAAAAGCAATTGGAATTCAATTAGGCTATACAGTGCCTAATGTTGTAGCAAACAATTTCGAGCTGAAACTCGCTCTTTTGAACATGCTCTCTCAACAATTGTTCAACGGTTTAGCCCATAAAGATCTGAACCAACATTTGGCCATGTTTGAAGAATTATGTAACACGGTTAAAATTAATGATGTTGAACCTGAAGCCATTGAACTTAGAGCATTTCAAATATTTTCTTTAGGAGATAAGTCTAGGAATTGGTTAAGATCATTAGATACCGGTACAATAAGAACATGGGCCCAAATGTCAGATGTTTTTCTTTCTAAGTATTTTCCTCCATCTAAAACTTTTGCCTTCGTGCTCAAATTATAAAATTCAAGCAAAGAGGAGGAAAATCTCTCAACGAGGCATGGATAGATACCAAGAGTTGCTGCGTCTTTGCCCACACCACGGACTCGAGAAGTGGTTCATACTTCAGATCTTCTATGAAAGACTTGAGTAATCCTCTAAACTGACCATTGATGCTGCAACAAGAGGCAATTTGATGAACATGAGCGTCCAGAATGCCTATAAATTGATTGATGAGATGACATTAGGGCAGCAACAATGGAGCTCGGTGAGAGGACCCGTTCGAGGTGCACCGGGTGTGATTGAGACGAACATCTCAACCAAATTGGCAGCACAATTGGAGGCGATGCAAAAGAGCATTGACCGCTTGACCAACCAAAATATTTCAGCGGTACATCAATCACCTACTTGTGCTATTTGTGATGGAGGCGATCACCTGGCCATAAACTCTGCAATTGGGGTGGATCTGCCGAGGGGGATACGGAGCAAGTCAATGCATTCAAAAATAATTTCAAACCATAGAACAACCCTTACTTAAACACCTACAATCCTGGATGGAGAAATCACGTAAATTTCTATCAACGATCAACCTCAAAACCCGTACCAACATCTTAATCAAAATTGACCAATCCAGGGATACGGGCAGAGGCAATTTGACCAAGGTGCTCCACAGAAGTCTAATCTGGAGCAAATGATGGAGAAGGTGATGCGTGGACAAGAAGAGTTTATACAAGATCAGAGGAGGATCAAATCAAGAACTGACCAAATCAAGGTATAAAAATTGATCTTCTTACTACTCAATTATGGCAGAAATATTGGGGAAAATGGCATGGCCCTTGGATGAGTCATCCAGTCTGACCCGTTGGGTCATGTGGTTTGCCACGGGAATTTCACATACTAAATAGGATCAAAAGAGTCACCAAGTTATGGCCAATCGTGTGACGGGTTGGGAACATTTTTCTGATTTTAGTCATATGATTTATTATGAAGTTCCATAATTATTTCATTTTCATTTTGTTATTAACAAGCTCTAAATTTTTCATACTAATTGGTTTGTTGATTTGGTACGAGCTTTCGGTCATTCATTTATTTGATCTAGTTATAATCAGTTTAGCTTCATTAATTATTGTTAATTATGTCACGGTTATAAATTTGATATTTTAATTCAGTTGTTGTTTATATGTAGATTTTTATGGCCTTGTATTAAGTTTTGATTTATATTTTATTAATCATAATCATGTCTTAAATTACTTATTGATTTATTTATTTATTTTCACAATTATTTATATCAGGTCACTCCTTATTATTATTTATTTATTTATTATTCTTGACTTTATTTCTATCATTTTCAGTTTGTGTATTATTCTATTTCATTTAGGTTTCAATTCAATTGGTTTATCATTGGTTTTAAATTTAAATTTATCTTTCTTTATTGTTAGTTTTAGCTATATATATATATATATATATGAGTGGAGATAGCGTGAGCTTAAGCTCACGGAGGCCTTCCGTGAGCTTAACTCAAAAAATATATTAAATCATCTCAAAATTTTAATTTATCATTCTCATTAAATTCTTTATATAAAAATCTTATGGGATGCAAAAATTTGAAGTGTTTTGAGCTTTTTAAGTCACCGTTTTTAATTTTTAAAAATGATGTTCAAGTATTGAATATATTATTATTATTTTTAGATCTAATTTTCAAAAATTAAAAACCACAACTTAAAAAGCTCAAAACGCTCCAAATTTTTGCATCCCATGAGATTTTCATATAAAGAATTTAATGAGAATGATAAATTAAAATTTTGAAATGATTTGATATGTTTTTTGAGTTAAGCTCACGGAAGGCCTCCGTGAGCTTAAGCTCACGGTATCTCCACTCATATATATATATATATATATATATATATATATATATATAAAAGAGAGAGAGAGTAAAGATACCGTGAGTTTAACTCAAAAAATATATCAAATCATTTTTAAATTTTAATTTATCATTTTAATTTATCATGCTCATTAAATTTTTTATATGAAAATCTTATGGGATGCAAAAATTTAAAGTATTTTGAGTTTTTTTAGTCATAATTTTTTATTTTTGAAAATTAGCTCTAAAAATAATAATAAAATATTTAATACTTGAACATCATTTTTTAAAATTAAAAACGGTGACTTAAAAACTCAAAACACTCTAAATTTTTGCATCCCATAAGATTTTCATATAAAAAAATTAATGAGCATGATAAATTAAAATTTGGAGATGATTTGATATACTTTTTGAGTTAAGTTCACGGAAGGCCTCCGTGAGTTTAAGCTCACGGTATCTTTACTATATATATATATATTTTATCTATTGTGCTTCAAGTAACAGTTTAGCTGAAACGCTACCAGTCCAAATTTTAATTTGAGAAATTTGAAAATCAATCCTTATTAGGATTGGATTTATTACGGATCCGGATTACCTTTGGATTAGATACAGTCTGAACCGGAAAGGATCACAGTCATAGATTTTCATAGGGACTGTTGGCCCGTTCAAGTATTTTCAAACTTCTGGCTGCAACTTGCGAAGGGAACATGAGATAAAATAGGGCTACACCACATCTACTTGAGTTTTGTTTGGTCCCAATAACCCAACATGGGATGTTTGTTAAGATCAGTAGAATAAAATGGGCTAACATAGCAGTTTATGAATTAACTAAGGAAACGTATAGAAATTTCTCATCTCCCTCAAAATTTAGAGACTTCAATTTCGAGCCTTGTCGACACGACTGTCCAGTCGCATTGCGATCTTGTTTTTAACAAACTTCTGTATTAATGCGTTCCACCTTATTTGCATGCTTTGACGTAATCTCAAAATTCAATATTTGCATCAAATGTATGAATTACCATCATTAGTGTACACAGACAAGGGAAAAGACAATAGTAATATTAATGATTACAACAAATACAGAGTCGAAGTTGAGTTCGTGGATTTGCAATCAATGGAAATACAAATATAATAGGCTTTCACTAAGTATGCTTATTGAGGAATCATTCCAATTAACAAAACAAAGCAGACATTTTATAACAGTTACTTCTATTAAGCACAATAATGACATAATTAAAGAGCAAATTAAGATCAGAAATCACACACAATGTTATTATATGGAGCTAACTCAGCTGCTAATTTGGAGCCAAGCACACACTACTTATTTAGTACGGAATAATAATTGATTCAATTAGTTCTTGAAGCGGGGCTAATTCCTTCTTGTCAATCAACCCAAACTCCTGCAAATTTTAATTGAAGAGAAAGCCCAACATTTATTAACTTACCAAAAACAAATATATATATATATATATATATATAGGAGGAAAATAGAAAGGGAACAACAACATACATAGGTAAAAAGAATGAAATGCTTGAAGCAGGTGTTGAGATGAGCTTCTTCTTTAAGACTAACAATCTTTTGGAAGTGAGAGTGGTAAATGTGTGCATATACTCTGAACAATCTTTTGAATATTGTTTTCACCACCTCCTTAAAATTTCCAGGAAATGGTGCCCCTACAAAAAAAAAGTAATGCATAAAAAAAATGCTTAATTTTACCACCTTCAACAACTTCTAGGAGATGTTATATTTTAAAAAGTTCTTCAATGCAGCTAGACCAATGGAATATTCATGAAAATAAATGGTAAATATCAAAAGATGATAATACCGATTCTTTGAGGAAAAATGGATTCGTTGTCTAGCTGAGATTCAATCCAATCCATTAAATATTCTACATATTTTGGTGCAGATACTTCTATAGGCTTCTTTATCTGAACACCATCTGCCCACCTATACTCATACCTACACACAGGGACATGCACTCACAAAGTAAATGGGGTTTCTAAAAGAAATGAACAATCAGTTTGTTCAAATAAAGAGAGGGAGTAAAACAGGAAATGCATACTTGGGACCAGCAGTCATAATTGGGCAGTTGTCAGCCGTGCAGAATTCAGCAAGAGTACCATAAAGAAGATTTACTTGGTTGAAGAAATCAACAGCTGCCAATTTGTATATTTAGTTTATATTTTTACTAGGAAATAAAAAGACCCTTAGCAAGTCCAGTGACACAGCTCCAACAAGGGAAAAACTGTGTTTTTAAATTGGGGTGAACTTCTTCAAGAGCCATGCTACTAATTTATAGAATCAAATTCATGAGTACCCATACAAGACAATTTATGTAAGTTATACCCAAGAATGATCTGAATCAACCTACAAAATACTGACAACATCTTATGCAACTATACTCTTCCGCGAATCCATTTTTTTCCTTCCAGTTTTGGACTCTTTATAGATGAATCAAGGACTAACGGGTATGCGTGAAATTGTTCCCAATTAAATGAAATACTACGTATTTTTTTCCTTTCAATTCCAGGTGAAGGTGGGAGTTGAGAATTACTATTGACAGCAAGCCATTCATTGATATCTTCACCAGGTGGAAGTCGCACAGCTTCCCTGAGATTGCCACTTCCTAGTGTTGCATCTATGTGCTTTCTTAGCTGTGCTCCCTGTGTTAAAATTGATCATTATTATTTTATAAGCACTCTTATTTCTATGCAATACTTAGGTCGAAATGGTTTCCGACCAAAAAGGCAATATAAGTGTAAGTTTCTTATGCCACTGATTAAAACCGCAACCGTCCTCAATTTCTTCCTGCATTGGCCAAACTGGGTGCATCATGCTTCAGTGTTTCTCCATAATTTAAAGAGAATTGGGAGGCAGTTTGCTTTTAAAGAAGAGAAACTAAGAGGTGAAGGCTGCAAATGATGCCCCAAATGCTTTAAAAGGATGTACAACAATTTTTTTTTACTTTTTCAGTGTACATGGTAATCTGATATGTTGTATGGGCATGCATGAAATTATTATAAAGAAAATTGATAAGAGAGAGCACAAAGCAGACCTTGCTGCCAGATGGAGTACTCTTCTTCGGCCGGAATGTTTTTTGGTTCCTGCCAGGAAAAACATTCATCAACTAAATGTAACATCGTTAATCACGGACAATATTTTCATTTTCTGGAATTAATTTAGCTAATAATTGGATAATCAAAATTCTCATTTACTCAAATCTCACTGATTTCTACCAGCCAAAGCTATGTTCTCTGAAGATCAATATGCATTACCACAGACTCAGAAGCCTCATAAAAATGCACAATTCAAAACGATAAAGATCATAAGTTGGTACCAGGTCAGAAACCGACAGCAGGTACCAGTACGGACTCAACATCAAATGTCTGACAGCAGTATAAACCTGGCCATCATACTTTGAAGAGTGGAAGTTTACATAGTAGCCAAAAGGAAAAGAAAAAGAACTGAAGAAAAGATAAAAATCTATCTAATTTATCTGTCTGTTGAAATCCCAAATTGGCGTTCGTAAACTTGAATTTAGCACAATAAGCTCAGTTTATCATAATAAACGATACGAAATAATCTCTAAAGAAGCATCGCCTACTTCAATTCACAGTATCTCGCTCGAAAAGGTGCAATTTTCTATCTAATCAGAGTAGGAAAAGAATCTAAAGAGCGCTGAGAACAAGAAGTACGCGATTAATTGGAGATGAATTAGATTACCTCCCAAGACCAAAGAGGCTCATTGCCGATGCAGATCAAGATCAAACTACTCTCGCTCGCTTACTCGCTTATATATTGTTTTCCAATTGTTCGTTTTTTTTTTTTCCTTTTTTTCGCAATTTCTCTCTTCTCCGATCCCAATTGCCTCACTATAAAACAATGTCAACAATGGGTGAACCAGGTCTATCAGCACATCGTGAACTGGTCCAACTGGAGTCCCTCGATGTTCCGATTAGTACGGTCAATTACCCGCAATTAAATTACGAACCGTGTCCATTTATTCACAAAGAGTATCTTTTACCAGTTGTTCTCTTTGGCTATTAAAATATATCCTTCCTATTGCAGGTTAAATAAACTAGAGAAAAATGACTTGTTACGTAAATGTCTGTACAGATTGACTGTATGAAAATTAGTGTGAAAAGTTGGCCTCGTTTCTACGCGGGCAGATCGGCCGGTGCATCCGTGCATGAGGCGCCGCAGGTCCTGCGAATAGTTGTACTTGGTTTAATGTTTGATTCTCTCCAGTCCAAACGAGGTAAAACAGAGTTAGTGTGGTTTAGAATGTTAATATACAATACTATATACTAATACCAGGATATCACTTTCGTCCAGTGTGTAAGAATGAATGGAGGTGATCTGCAGTCAAAAGTTATTCCAATTCTCTTCACGTGCTTATGCCGAATAGGCCATGAGCCCACGAGCTGCGAAGTGGGAAACAGATTTATATTCCATATTTTAGTCATATCTGTTTTTTTTTCTGAACTATACTTTGGTCAGATCAAATAAAGCTAACACTAAAAGTATTAACTAGTAAATACATTTCAAACATATATAAGTGCATGCAGGGTATTAGCATAGCAACTTGTGTGGACGAAAAAAATGGAAAAGGATGATACTAGCATTGAATTGACAATTCTAAATCGGTAGATGATACATTAAGTACTAAGATTTTACATATCAACATATTTGTGAACATCGACTATGCACATTGAGGGCAAACTTTTACTGACATTCTGACAACAGCAAATTAAAAGAGCATGTGAACCCTTGAGCAACGGAATCGGGGTGTCCCAAGTCTTGTTTCATCCATCGAATCAGCATTGAGATAACACTGATCCGACGGATTAAACAATGCTTGATCAATTAATTTTTCATTATATTAATTGATAATTTATAATTTCTTTCATTTTTATAACTCCAAAAATATCAAGTAATATATGAAAATTTTCAGAATTTTGTGGAGAATTTGATTTTGCCATAAAATTTGAGTTTTGAGATTTTAGGTTTCGAAGAGATTTTCGATTTGAATTTATAGAGCTTCGGCATTTAATTATTTTCTTAAGAATTTTAATTCTTGAGCATTTTTATGAATTCTTCTTTTTTCTTGATATTTCTGGACTTGAATTAAGGCTCTTAGGGTTTTTAAAATTTCTCCTTGAATCTTTAAATTATTTTGCCCCTATTTGCTTTTTTAATTCGTCGAATTTTCAGAAATAAACACTTATTCATTGTCACTATATAAATATTTAGAGAATTGTCATGGTTATTAGTCACTAACAGTTTGGAGTTGTCACTGTAATTAGTAACATACAACATATACACTGGAATTATCACTGTAATTAAACACAAATAATTGGCTTAACATACAACATACAAACAAATTATTGAGGAAAAGAGAACAAACCACTTACACTCGAAAATATCTGAAGGAGAAACTGGAGCATCCCAATTTAATTTGTTTCTTTTATTTCTAATTAGTCCAATTTTTACTCCTGTTTCAGTGTAGAAACATGGAACCAGACCATGGAAGGGCACAACCACACAAGAAAGTAACATTTACCTTGTGCAGCTTGTGAATGGAGAGTTGGTACATTATACCGCTCAAATTATAAATGGAGAGTTGGTACAGACTACAACTTTTATCTTGTGCAGCTTGTGAATTAAAAGTGTGTCAGAGAGAAATCACACATCAAGGAATTAAAAGAGTTGATCCCCAATAATAAGGAATTAGGGGAAATAACAGAGGTGCAAAAGTGATAAAATTTCTCTATGTTTTGTTTTTCCTTTCAGTTTTCTCACAAATTATTTAAATAAATTTCAAATTGAGATCAGAGATCTCGAGCAAATATATTGAAATAGAGATTTTGAGTTTTTCTCAATGTGTGTGTCCATTAATCACTATTTTCAGATAAAATTTTCTTAAGCAGCATTCTTATTTTTATCAAAGATCAGAAAAACTACATTACATTTATAAAAATTCATAGTTAATGATATTGAATTTGAAATGCAGTCAATTTAGAAGTTATGTAAAAATATTTTCTTTAACTTATTTGAAATTCTATTTTTTAAATTATCAAAATAACCATTATCAGAGTGATCCTTCATCCTTTTATATATACTAAATAAGAATCTAGTATTATTGGAATAACAGAATAGAGAGAATTTACTCAAATAAAAATAATTGAAGAAAAATGAAAAATAAGTGGCTGCTTTTTTAAACTTACTGAACACAAAAATTATAAAAATCAAACGAAAAATAATGGATGAAAATAATTACAGGTCCCAACACCACCTGGTAAGTGGCACCACCCTGCTAAATAAACTTTTTTTATCCAAACTTTTAACTAGCATAATTCATCAGATGGCACCCAAAGGACAAAGAGGTCGCGTGCAACTCAATATACAAAGGAACAATAAGTCACAACGGATTCTCAACAACTCCATCTAGAAGGTGTTCAAGCCAAGCGTGTTGTTAGAGGCCTAAATAAGATCCGAGCAATGGAGATCGATGAGGCCAACAAATCAGAGGTCTGACTAGTGGGTGTTGTTCAATTTGACTCTAAGCCGTACTGTAATTTGATCGTAGGTACAATCGCAAAGTTAACTCTTCGCGCTATGCTAGCACCACTACGAAGTTACAACATCTAGGAAAGAACTGTAAAAGATGTGATTGCAAAGCAATTTCTGGTATTCTTCTTTTATAACATTAGGACATAGTTAATTTTAGTTTTGCTTTGGGAAATAACTGCCAATGATGTTGACTAGTTTTGCTTTATTAACTAGATATCAGGTAAAAATAATAATATATTTCTAGTATCCTTCTCTACCTCAATTTATTCATCCATCCAACATATTTGATTTAGGTTCTGATTTATTTGCACTTGATCTTGAAATGCTAACTTTGATTTTGATTCAGGAGTGATACAAATGGCGTAGGTTCGATAATGAGACTGAAGAATTAACTGACGCCAAGGGTCGTGAAGTGTTGGACCGAATAATGAATAGAGGGTATATGGCAGGTCTCCGTAATGCATGAAAAAATGCATCAGAGATTTTGGTCATGACACCGAGAAATGGAAGAAGATGGTAACCCTTATGGTGCAAAAATTTAAATAATTGGGTAGCATTGTGTGATGAATGGGTCACTAAGGGGTGGCAGGACCTGTCAAAAAAAAATAAGGACAACTTTACTCATTCTGGTAGAGTTATCACTCACTATGCAGGATCTGCTAGTGCATACAAACATCATGCTAGATTGGTAATTCATCAAACCCTACCATATGCATCTGTGTAGTTAATTATAATTCTAATAGTATTCAATTGCTTCTGATTTACAGAGTAAACAACTCAAGCGGGATGCAACATATGAAGAAATGTTCATTCACCTGCATATACCCAAGAAAAATCTGAGGGCGGCATTAGAAGGGACTCAGGACAGAGATGAACTAGAGGAAGGAAGAGGGGGAAATGATGTTGATGACCCTAGGGTGGATGATCTTTAAGGCTAGAATAATGTAAGATTGTAAATAATCTAAGGTAGAAATGTATAAATTGATTTGGGACTTAGTTTTCAAGTATAATGCCAACGAAAGATAATTTAAATCGATTCAATTCTCACAAGAATATAGCAATCAAATAAACAAGAGAGAAAAAAGATCAAACAAGAACATGAAATATAACAGAGTTTGGTATATAATGCCTACGTCTCCGGGACTCACAAATTCTAACAATTGAGGTTGAGCCGAAACACAAAAAAAAAATAGTTTTACATTTGTAGAACTTGGTCTCTTATAAAAAAATAGAATGTCAAGTCTATCGGTAACAAGAGTGACAATATACTAAAAAAAATGAGTGACAATACACTCAAAATAAAAAATAAGTGACAACACACCCAAGAAAGTGAGCACTACAGCTCCAAACAGTTTACAAGGAGAGTAGATCACGAAAGATCAAATTAGGAGAATAGAGAGAAACTAGATTGAGTTTTAATAAGGATTTGACTAATTGAGTGTTTCTATATCTTGGCTTATCTCTCTCACTTTGTATATGGCTAGTAAGCTCCCTGAAATAATGATTTAGCTAGATAGATCTGTGTTACTAATCAATGAGAGATGTGATCATTTTAAAATAGATCTTCTGAAATAGATGAAAGAATTATTTTCGATATGAACCATTATAACGGTTTGAGAATCATTATAATGACTTAGAAATGACAATCGTTGGATTTGCTTGAGCTAAATAGTTATAACGATTTGATCAACCGTTAACGATTTGCCAAACCATTATAACGATTACTGAATTGTTACACAATGATACGTTCTGGCTTCTTTGGGAACTTTTCTACCTTAGAATATTTTTTAGTATTTAGATGAACCGTTATAATGGTTACTGAACCGTTATAACGATTTACTGGGCAAAAGCATTTTCTTTGTTGTTTAAGCACAATTTATCTTAACCAATTTGTTTATCCTTGAAATGTTTCAAGAGGAGAGTGGGTAGATTCAAGTAAATAATATTATAGAGATAATCATAAATCATATAAATATAAGAATAAGGCAGAGGAGGAGAGAGAGAACGACCACTAGTCGGGAAAGGTCACTGCCAAGCTTCGGAACCAATCCATTAATCCCACAAGGGAAGTTGAGCAAGGGTCACATGATATAAATGCTTTATTATCACCCCATCATTTGAGTAGATGACTCTTAAAAGACTCAGGAGAGAGAGGTCTCTTGAGCTGTCATCCTCGTGATTATTTTGCCTGACAAGTGGGTCCCACACTCATTGCCAGAGATAAAGGGAGGAATTCAAGAGAAAACCCAAAAATTCAAGAGAAGTGCCTAAGATAAACCCTAATTGTAGGAATAGAGAGATTCCCAGGCAATCAGGAGGATGCTGTGTTCAAAACTAATATTTTGATACAGCCAGATAAATGAGATTTAATGTGATTTGACTTCATGCACAAAAACTTGAAGGTCAATTTCACAGAGTTCATCAGATGCCCATGTGTGTTGCATCTAACTGAACTGATATTTGTTTCAATTGTTGACACATGATTAACTTTTGATCAGATAGGGTTGGACTTAGCAATAACATCACAAACAGATGTTTGACTAAGGACAACACAAAATAATATTATTGGTACAAGCATCAAGCTCCAACATTCATATTTAGGATTTTGTATGATTAATAATAGAGTTTATCTTGAGAGAATTTTTAACTCAGAGAGACAAGAGCAAAATGAGAATTAAAAATTACAGCGGTGATTATCAAGAATTTAGGGATTTTGATAAAAATTTCATAATTTTTAGACAAGTGGAGCTATCAGAATAAAATCAGGAAAGAAAAATAGATTAATCAATGGCTGAGATTCAATCACAGACTTGTCTGGGTGCAACTTGAGGATAGAAGCAAGTCTGAGTGCAAAGTGGAGACCTTAAGCATGCACACATAGAATCAGCGAAGAGAGAGAGGGTGCCACGTGACAACACCTCAGCATGTCAGTGCCACGTGGCAGCACCTCATTGGTCCACCTCACCCATGTGGGTCCTACACACCTGACAGGTGGGTCCCACTTATGCCAGCACCACACTGTGCCACATCAGCAGACAATTAACATATCATTAGGCTTAAGGGATGAGGTTTGATTAGATGGACCTATCAGATCGTGCCACCTTAGCCCAATTAGCACTAAGCAGTTGATGACTAGATCTGTGAGCCCAGACTCATAATACTTACATGTTGGGCCCACATGTCATGTGTTTAAGCAAAGAGTTCATTCATTCATTCACACACCAAGTCCACACAGCATTAAGCAAGAGATTTAAATTAAAAGGAAAAAACGATGTGTACCTGGCTCATGTGTGTTAACTCTCTAGCGCTGGCCTCAGTGCCTTGTGGATTATGTGCGCCGAGCGCGGCTTGCCTAGAACCTTCTCCTTCTCCTTCTCCCATCTCTCTCTTCTTCCTTCTCTTTGCCGAAGCCGATGGCGCCATTGGAGGGGTTTAAGCTTTTCAAAGCTTAACAACTTTGATTCCTTCTGGTTACAACTAGCCTACACATAGGAGAGGATATGTAAAGGATCAAAATTGAGAAATAATAACTAATTAGAACGATTAAGAGATATGAATACCTCGGGTAGCTAATGAGGGGCCCTAATCCTTGTGTTCAAACTTGAAATTGATGATGCAGATAGTCTCTAATCACCTATGCGATGCTATATGTGAAGGAAAGAGTAGAAATTGTGAGTTGAATTGAGGCAATTGAATTAAGGTGATGAAATCGGACAAATGAAGGAAATCTTAGACCTTGCACTATAAACTCGAATTGGCGGTGCTTGTAACTTCTACACACTCACACGATACCGGTTGAATGATCAAGAATAGCAATTGGATGAGGGAAATGTGGTTTGGATCAAGGTTGAACTCGGGCAAGTGAGTTAGAGCTTGAGAGGTGCACCAGAGTTATAACAAATGGAAGGGTGCTTAGATGCATTGAAGTGAATATAAATAGCACCTAGAAGGGTCTAGAAGGTTACACTAATGAGTGAGAAGTGAAGAGGGGATCAAACTTGGTCAATAGTCAAAAATCATACCTTGGATTCGTTTCAAATGGGGCCCACACCATAATAGAATGAATAACATAAATGAGAGACCATGTTCATAGACCAGAGCAGCTTAATTATCGGTGTTTGTGTGGTGTGTGGCTTAATCCCTTGTGTGCACCATTAGATTTCTTATATAAACCCCCTAATCAGCACAATTAAAAGGAGACGAGAAGGACAAAAGAGAGATACACAGAAAGAGTGTTCAAGAGCATAGAGAAAGAGTGAATATAGAGTTCAGAGAGAGATAGAGCAAGAGAGAAAACAAGAATCAAGAAGAGATATTGCTATAATCGATTGATCTCAGAATTAACTTGAGAACTCGATTCACACACCTTGATTACACGAGATAAGGTGAGTTCTAGGCCCTAATATGTATCAATTGAAAGTTTGAAAGGTTGATTCTTGAAGTTCATAGCTTAGGAAGTGTAATTACGATCGGTTTGTAAATAACAGTATCGTCATTTTGAATTTTGTCGATTTTCCTTCGTGATTTCTTTCTTTTTCTTTCTTTTTTTATGAGTGACAAGATCAGTATGCATGAATCTTTCAATTTTTTTTATTAAACTTTGATTGAGAACTAGCAATTAGAACTCACTATGTCGATTGATCTCGGTTGAAACCTGAGAACTCGACACAGTTTGCATCGTTCCTTTTATTTCTTGCTTAAACATCATAAGATGCATCAATTATTGTCTGTATAGCATATATTAATGTTAGTAGAGTTGCTTGTAAACCGATTGATCTCAGCTGAGGTTTGAGAACTCGGTATTGATTGCATTTCAGTCTCATGACTGTGAATTTCTGAGTCAACAAAGAAGTGAATTGTACATAAATTGAATGCATCTTGTTAGATATTGTTGGTATATAGGATAGTAGAAGTGTAAATAACGCGAGAGTTGAACAAAAGTTAAGGATTTTAGCACAATCAGATCGATACTGATTGACACCGAACGGTACCATCGTGCATTGCATTGCGGAGGGATTACAAGTCAATTTGGATTGCATCAATCATGTTAATTTGCATCAATATGTATGGGCGACATAAATTGAGTAAGAAGTTGCCAAAAACATCGATCAATTTCGTTGAATTTGTAAGAATTATGATTCGGTACCAAATCGTACCAGTGCAAAGTATTCGATGATGGCGTTCATTGTGGTTCACCGTACATACATCATAGAACAACTCCCTGAGGGGAGACGATGTTGGTGGTCCTGTCTGATCGGAGAGACGAGGTCTCAGTCGCCGGCGACACCATCAGCACTAATCTCGGCGAGTCTGTTGATTGAAGAGTCAAAGAAACACAGTAGCACAAGTATTGATGTGCAAGCGCGAGTCTTGATGCGTTATAGTGAATCTCAAAGGCCATCTGACGCATCTAGTGAATTATAGATTAAAAGAAAATAAAGGATGCATTTGGGCCGTTCATCGCATAATAGATTAATCTTAGAACAGATCCAACGACACACATTAAATAACAGAGATAAAAGAGAGAGGGTTGGCCCAGCTATGTGCTGGGTCTAATTCGGGAAAGAAAAGAGAAAAGAAAAAGAGAAAAATGGATTCGGCCTAATCCATTTGAAACTCATTAAGTTAATAACGGAAAATAAATTTTAATTAGTAAATAAATCATTTAAAAATGTTTCCAAACTCTAAATTGACTCAAATTTATTTCTAAAAATCCATTATTTTTCATAGTATTTTTCAGGATAAAAATACTTTATTTTATAATGGTTATAATATTTTAATGATTCAAAATTGAAATCACAGTAATATGGATTTCTATTTTGACCAAGCTTTCACTTGATGTTTTGAATATAAATAAATAAAAATAAAAAATTATAAAATTCATATAAAATATCAAAGAATAATATATAAATTTTTCATGATTTTTCAATATAAAAAATCTTTTGTGAATATTGGACATAATAATAATAATAGATAAATAAATTATAATAAAAGGCCCTTTTATATGTGATAATATTTTAATAAATCATAATATAATAAAATCAGTAAATAAAATAATGAAATAAATATTGTAAAAAAATAAAAGGTAAAGTGAAAATAATAAGAAAAATAATATATTAAAATATTATGATAAGTGATGATGATCATGATTACGAGGTAATCATGATCAGGAGGTGATGATGTCCTGATCAGGCAGTGATGATGATCATATGACGGAGATGATCATGTTAAAATGGTAATCATGTAGGGATGATGACCATGATTATGATCACATGATGATAGTCATGATCACATAGGGATGATGATCATGCAGGGATGATGATCATGCAGAGATGATGATCATGCAGATGTGATGATCACTTGATGATAATCATAATCACATGAGGATGCTGATCATGTAGAAATAATGATAATGATCACACTGAAATGATAAACATGCAGAGATGATAATCATTTAGGTAAGATGATCAGTTGATAATGATGATCATGATCGCACGGGGATGTTGATCATGTAGAAATGATGATGATAATCATACTGAGATGATGATTATGCAGAGATGATAATCATGATCACACTGAAATGATGATCATGCAGATATGATAACCATTCAGATATGATGATCAGTTGATGATGATGAACATGATCATACGGGGATGTTGATCATGTAGAGATGATGATAATAATCATACCGAGATGATGATCATGTAGATATGATAATAATTCAGATATGATGATAATCATGATCACACTGAAATGATAATCATTCAGGTAAGATGATCAGTTGATGATGATGATCATGATCACACGGGGATGTTGATCATGTAGAGAGAATAATCACGCAGTGATGGTAATCACATGATGATTATGATAACGATAAAGGTCACATGATGGAACATACCATGTGAAGAAGATAAGAAAAAGAAGAAGCAAGATGACAAGGATGACAGTCGCACGACCGTCCAGACATCAGTCGCCTCGTAAAACATGCAACTTTGACCTCGAGTTTATCAAAGTCACGGGATTTATTTTAGCATGCCTACCTCAATGTTAAATCAGCCAAGCGCTTCGAATTTAACTTTGTGTGTGTGGTAGCCCTAGATTCATGTATTGGCTCAGTGCTTAGATTCATAATCTAGAAGATCAGTGGGATATGGATACGAGTTAAGTTCGTTAAATCTCCTGATTTGCCCTGTATCAAAAGGACATACTTAGTTTCATGAATTGGCTTAGAGTTCCAAATTCATAATCTAGAAGATCAGATAAGATGTGCATGTGAGTTAAGATCGCTAGTCTTCTGATTCACCAACCTCAAAGTTAGCTGGCATAGCGCTTCAGGTTTAGCTTTGTGTGATTGGATGGATTCTATCGCCCTATAACAAAAGGACACACCTAGGTTCATGGATTGACTTAGTGCTTCAGGTTCATAATATAGAAGAACAGTAAGATGTGCATGCGAGTTAAGATCGCTAATCTTCTGATTCACCAACCTCAACACCAGCTGACGTCCTGCTTCAAGCTTGGTTTTGTGTGATTGGATGGGTGAATGTCGCCATGTATCAAAAGGACATGCCTAGCTTCATGAATTGGCTCAGTGCTTTACATTCATAATCTAGAAGATCAGTGGGACATGCAAGCGAGTTAAGTTCGCTAGTCTACTGATAGACCAATTCCAAGATCGACTAGCGTGAATAGTCTAATTTTGTATAATTGGTTGGGTGTCAGCTACCCTATAAAAGACCACGTCACAGGTTTTGGACCGTCTAACCCATAAGTCCTTAACCTGACTCATTCACTAGACCACACCCGTACCAGAGCGCATCATGGTTAATCAACCACATATATTTGCTTATTTACGATATTTGCTTTTCCACTTTTAGAGGTCCAAGAGGTGCCTGGAGGATGATAACCCGAGGTAATTAACGGTGGGGGTTTGCGCCCATCGAAATCTTAAAGTTTCAACAATCTCTAAAAAAACCCTAAATGTGCATCCATAATCATAATAAAACCCACAAAATGCACGCTTAGAGGGATCTGACCATGTCCTTCTTCGTAGCCCGCCGCACGAGCGGAGAGGCGCGCGAAAAAGGGTCGCACATAATTCAACCCAATTTGAGTCTAACTAAACCTAGGCATAATGCAGTCTTGATTAAGCTCTTGTATCTTATCATTTGTTTTGGTTCTTGTGCACTAATCCATTTATATTTTAATCCCTGTATAAAACTCAAGTAAGGCAAATTATAAAATTCAAGGTTATTTTACAATTTGATAAATCAAAGAAGGTGTTTAGTACAACAATATATCATTTTTGTCGATTTACAAAACATGCATGAGTGCATAGATATAACATATGATATATGAATTTCACCCAAAAACTTCTCTTCCTTTTCGGAAATTGGGCAAAAGGGTGCGGAAATTGGGCAAAAGGGTGCGAATAAAAAAATTATTTTAATTTAGCCCCCCCCCCTTTAATGTATGCATCGTGTATAAGATAAAGAATTCAAAATACTTTAAAAATAAAATAAAATAAAACAAAAAAAAATGTAATTCATTCAAAAAGAAATTAGCTAACTTTCTCTAAGTATGTGGGGTTTGAAGGGAAAATTAAGCATTAATATTTCTAATTTTTAATCTTAGGAATCCAAATAATATTTGTAAAGTTATTTTCCTTTTTAAGTTTACAATCAAGTGAGATATGACTAATATGATGTAAAATATACATGTTGGAGATTTCTTACTACCTTTAATAAAAGTATTTTAATAATTTTCTTTTATTCCTTGAGCTTGAGTCTTGGGTCTTTCTTTAAATTTTTTTTATGATTTTGAGAAATAACTCGTTTATGCTCATATCTTTGAGTTTTAGTTTGAAAATCATTTTGATTTTAAACTCATAAAATCATCCATCGGGTCTTTTAAAATATAATTTGTTTGACCAATTAGGATTGAAAAATGTAGCATTGTTGCTTAAAATTTTTTTTTTGTTCTTTGTTAATCTTTTTATCAAATTGCTTATAATGAAATGCATAATTGTGTTTCTTATTAAAAGATTTAGCATTATTAGGTTTCATAATTTTTGCATTTGGCCCCTGATCTTGTTTCTCTTTAGATTTAGGATAATTTGAAGTCTTAGAAGATTTTTTATATCCAAAACCTGACATGTTACTAGGTCTTTGACCTATAAACTTATCTAAATCCATTGAAGTGATGTTTGTTGAAGTACATAAGAATTTTAGTGCTCTATTTTCAGTTTCTAAATTTTGCACTTTCACTTTTAATGTTACAACTTCACCTAAGTGCATTTGATAATTCTTTTTCATATTTTAAAATTTAGACTCATAAAATTGAACTTTTAACTCAAACTCTGAAAATTTATTTTCAAGCCTCTCAATTATCTCTCTTTGAGAAGATGAATCATGAATAGGACTCTCTAAACTAGATAAAAAAGATTCAATTTCAGGCTCATCATCCAAATTATTTATATTTTCAACACAAAACTTATCATTCTCAACAAGATCATCATCACTATCATTCCAAGTGGATGTAGTGCAAGGTACTACTTAATTGTATAATTAAAATTATTGAGAAAATTATACCTTAGGTGCAAATGAGTCAATCTTCATATTCTTGGATATGACAATGTCGCGTAGAATCTCTAATGTGCATAAGTCGATGATGTTATTTCTTGCTACAATCTCATCAATATCTACTACGGGTGAGCGTTTCTCTACTTTCACAATTAGGGCAAGGTTGAGTGAATTTCTTTCATTCTTCTTTCTCTCAAAACGATTACTTGTGGCTAGCATAGCACAAATTCTCTCAAAGTTTTGCTTCTTCTTATGTAGGAAGACCAAAGAACAATCGTGTGTTGTGTGATCTTCCTTATGGTATGAGAAGCATATGCACGCATTTCCTTTCACATCTCGCTCTTTATTGTGCTCCTTCTCTAGATTAAGTATTCTTTCAAATATTTTTGTGATAATTTGATCATTCATAGAAGATGAGCTAGATGATGTTTTGCTCGAATAGTAGTGTGATCGAGATTTTTGAGCTTGAAGTGTGATTTCTTTGAGTTTTGGTGTGAGCTCTCCATTTGTTTCCTCAAAGCATAGAAGATGGGTGAATACTTCTTCATGTGTGAATTCGTCAAGAGTGTCTTACATTGCTTCTAGAGTTTTTATCATGCTCTACCATCTTGGTCTTCTCATCATCGCCCTAAAAAAATTGTCTACAATCTAAAAATTAGACAAGAATTTTCCAACTTCATCAAATTCATTTAGAATATGCATTAATCTTGAATACATATTCTCAATTGACTATCCTTCTTGTATACAAAAATTTTCAAATTCAGACTCTAAACCCATTAGTTTTGTTCTTTTTATTTGAGAGTTGCCCTCAAATCTATTCAATAGGGTCTCTCACATTTCACTAACAATTTTGGTAGTACCAAATAATATAATAATTCTTTCACTAACCAAATTTAAAATAACATTGATGACATAATCATTTTGAGATTTCAGTTCTTTTGTCTTTTAGGTCAATGTGAGATTGTTAGGATCATAATGTGGTATATAACCATGTTGAACAACATCCCAAAGGTCTAGTATATTGAGATAATTCACCATATATTTCTTCTCAAAGTTAAAATATTTGCAATTAAGACATAAAGTTATGAGTTCTTTTACATGCATAAAAAAGTCATTTTGGACCAAAAATATCATAAATAAAGTAATTAAAACTGAGCTCCTGCTCTGATACCACTTTGATGGCCTTAGGATGGATGGTCTTTAAGGCTAGAATAGTGCAAGATTGTAAAGAAGCTAAGGTAAAATGTATAAACCGATTTAGGACATAATGTTCAAATATAATGGCAGTGGAAGATAATTTATTTTGATTTAATTCTCAGAAGAATATAACAATCAAATAAATAAGAGAAAATAAAAGAAAAGATCAAACAAGAATACAAGATGTAACGGAGTTCGGCTTATAATGCCTACGTCTTCGGGACTCAAACTCTAACAATTGAGGTTGAGCCGAAACATAAAAAAATATAGTTTTATACTTGTAGAACTTATCTCCTTACACAAAAATGGGATGCCAAATCTATCAATAACAAGAGTGACACACACACTCAAAAAGGTGAGTGACAGCATACTCAAAACAAAAAAAATGAGTGACAACACACTCAAGAAGGTGAGCACTACAATTCAAAACAGTTTACAAGGAGAGTAGATCACAAATGATCAAATTAGGAGAATAAGAGAAGTTAGATTGAGCTTAAATAAGGATTTGATTAATTGAGTATTTCTATATCTTGGTTTATCTCTCTCACTTTGTATATGGCTAGTAAACTCTCTGAAATAATGATTTAGCTAGATAGATCCGTGTTACTAATCAGTGAGAGAGGTGATCCTTTTAAAATAGATCTTCTGAAATAGATGAAGAAATTATTTTCGACATGAACTGTTATAACGATTTGAGAATCATTATAATGACTTAGAAATGATAGCCATTGAATCTGATTGAACTGAATCGTTATAACGATTTGTCAAACCGTTACAACGATTACTGAATCGTTACACAACGATACGCTATGGCTTCTTTGAGAACTTTTCTTCCTTAGAATATTTTTGAGTATTGAGATGAACCATTATAATGGTTACCGAACCGTTATAACGATTTACTGGGCATAAGCATTTTCTTTGTTATTTAAGCTCAATTTATCTTAACCAATTCAACCCAATTTGAGTGTAACTAAACCTAGGCCTAATGCAGTCTTGATTAAGCTCCTATATCCCATCATTAGTCTTGGTTCTTGTGCACTAATCTATTTTTATTTTAATCCCTGCACAAAACTCAAACAAGATAAATTATAAAATTCAAAGTTATTTTGCAAATCGACAAATCAAAGAAAGTGTTTAGTACAACAAATGTGACAATAAAAGATGACACCGGTGTGGAAGTTGATGATAGTGAACAACCCAGTGACATTCCCGGACCCAAAGACATGAGAAATATATGTAAGTAACTTCAGTGTTTAGTCAAATATTTAGGTTGTATTCAAATTAGTTGTCAGGGTTTTTGATTAGTAATCTGCATCTATGTAAGTAACTTGAATTTTTGTAGGTCTAGAGTAACAATCATATTTTTTTATTAGTATTCAAACTCTTAACTGTCATATATAATTTTAACAAGTTTAGATTAATTTAGATATTTTTTTGTTTGTAGAAGTAAGTTTTGTCATATTTTTATTACCTAATCTGGTGGTCACAATTAGGGTTTTCCCTGTGTTAGATATATGAACTGATTTGAGACATTAGAAATTAGGGTTCTAAACTATTCATATCATTTTCAAATTGTATGCAAGCTAGCTAGGTCTTTAAAGAAATAATAAATTTTCAGCCTTGATGTATAAAAATCTGTAATGATATATTATAGGAGAGAGTTAAGGAGCCGCAGCATGATCCCGAACATGCTGGTAAGCCGGATGAGCTCTTATGGATGATGGCCACTGATGGGCCCACCCATGGCAGAAAGTTTGGTTTTAGCCGCAAGCTCGATCATGTTCTCCTGCTAAACTCTGACACACGTGCTAGACCTACTCGAATGACTTAAATACTCTCTGCCTCTGGACTGACACAACAACAGAGCCAACATATATTTTCATCTCAAGAAATCACAACAATGATGCAAGAGAAAGAAAACCAGTTTGCATAAGAATGCGCAAGGAGGGACTGTCTTGAAAGTGAGCGCAAAGATCGTAATAACTTCTTATTCTCTCAATCGTTCTCAGTTATCGGTGTGCAAATACCTCAAGTCAATGTAAGTAATACTGACACATTCTTTCAAAACTTTTCTGAATTTTATAACACTTGTAATGTAAGTAATAAGTCTAGAGTTTTATGATGGTAAATTAATATGATAGTGCTAATTTCTACTAATTAAAAAAATAAATTAATTAGGATCATCAATCAAACCATACTTACAGATTTTGAAACAGGTTTGATGGCCAGTGCAAGCTCCACCACCAGAGGGTGCACATGACATTGGAGCAATAGTGGATGATCACATGCTGCCACCACAGGGTGCACCACTTGGCATGCGAGACACTGGAGATCAAGGAAATCCATCAAGTATCGACCCAGGTCTAGCTCAATGGTACTCAGGTACCGGCTTGGATCCAAATATGTTCAACAGTCATATCCAGTAAGAACAAGCAGGGTGAAGTAGGGTAGTAGCTATTATATCTGCTTTTTATTGTAACTTTTTGAATAACAATGAGTATGGATGGTGTTTTAATGACTGGACTTGACATCTATAGTTGTTTACTGCACTAGTTAAATGTATGAAACTTTTGTAGCTGTTATAAATCATAGACAATATTAGATGATGCACTGGTGTTAGAGGCTAAGATGCCATTTTTTTTTGTAAATGTTTAATTGCTGACTTTGTAGCTATATAGCTCAAGTACTGACAATTTTTTTTTGGATCCAAGTTAAATGTATGAAAAATATTATGTATGAATGAATGAATGTTATTTTAATCAAATGAGTATATTTTGTATTGAATGGATGTAGATGTAGTATATTTTTTTTGTATTATTGGGTCTTTCTTTTGGTTAAAAGGAAAATAGATGAAATTTAATTCTAAAGAGAATAAAATGGATGAAATGTGATGTTATTTAATTTTATGTGGCATTTATCATTATTCACCTGCGTAATATATATAGCAATATTAATGAATTCAATCACACAAAAATACCCTAGCAACTAAGGATATATAAGCACGGGAATGCAACTCATGATACATAAGCATGAGAAATTTCATGCCAAAATACCCTTGTAATCCATAAAAATGAACACGATAAACAAATGGCCAACTGGAAAGGAAAATAGCATCCATAATACATAGCTTGTGTAGGTGCACAACAATAAACAATTATCACCTATGTCAGTGGATAAAGTATGGTCATGAAGAGTTGAATATTGTGCATGGGTCAGCCCAAGCGAATTGGAGAATGCTATGCACATCACTGACCAGTGGCATCGGCTCCATGCTATAATTGTTCTGTAGCGTGCAACTTAGTCTCATGGGCATTGAGGCAAGGGTAAGCCCATACCACTTGACAATTACTTGAAGGTACACAAGGCATTGATTTTTTTTCCACCCTAGCTGGTGTTGTATATTCTAGTAGTGCATGCCCCCATATCTATTCTAGTAGTGACTTAATTGAATTGTTTATCATCAGTATTATTGAATAATTTATTATCTTCACTAATAATTAGTGGTTCATTCTTTCCTGATTGTGATGACCTAGCAAGAAGTACAAATGTAGAGTCTACTTTAAATGACTTGTGATCAGGGGCAGATTCAAGGTAGGCGTCAGCCAACGCCTGGACACCTCTCAGTTCACTGAAAAATAAAGATCGTATGATGAAAAATAAATTTTCTTTTGATTCAAATATTCTATTTATTTGAACCAGACACCCCTATCGATTTTTTCTGACTCCGCCTCTGCTTGTGATCTACACTACATTGAGTGCAATTCTTACATGTGCTATATTTTGTTCCAAAAAGAGTCACCAATAAATACTTATTTCCTGGAGCTGCTGAGTGTAAGAAAAAAAATATGGTGAGAAAGAAAATTCATGCAAAGGAAGACATGAAGAGGGGGGCATGGACAGCACATGAAGATAAACTCCTTTATGTCTCATGGCAACAGAAAAATGGCGAAGCTTGCCTGTTAAAGCTGGCATGCATGCTGTTCTATCTTGTACATATTAGGCCAAAATATTTTTTCCTAGATAATTTCAATCTTTGACATCAGTACATGGCAAATGGCATGTTACAAGAATTTATAAATATTCATGTATTCAGCTAGCATATATAATTCAGCGAGGAGAGCAAGGATGAAACTATGATATTTGAGATGTTATGATGCCGTATCCATCTCGTGCATGAACTGGTACATATTCATAATTTCAGAGCCGATGGGTGTGGCAAGAGCTGTAGCAGTGGCGGAGCCACATTGTCTGCTATGGGTTCAAATGACCCCATTGATATTTGATAATTTATCTTATAAATATGATAAATGATATAATTTTCTATCCATTTCCTTTAAATCTGATATTGCTGACACCAGTGGGAAATAGTTCTCCCTCTGCCACTGAGCTGTAGGCTGATTGTCTGAGGTGGTTGAATTATCTGTGGTCAGTAGAGGTGGCAATTGGGCGGGTCAAATCGGGTTCAGATTCGGATCGGGCGGGTCGGGTCAGTTTCATCTTTTAGAAGAAACCGGGTCGGGTCGGGTCAATTTATATGTTGTGTTTTTTCAGATCGTTGATAGATTTCGATTGGATTGAAGATCATTTGATCTCGGATCAGGTTCGGATCGGATCAGATCAGTTTGACTTTCTTAAAAAATCAGGTCGGGTCGGGTTCGGATCCGGACAGGTCGGGCGGGTTTCTCGGGTCGGATCGGGTTCTGCCACCTCTAGTGGTCAGATATATATTATATAAAGAGGGGTACGTAGCATCACAGAGGAAGAAGAGGATTTGATTAAAGAAACGTTGAATTAACAAAACATAGATTGGTTTAATTAAAGAATTAAATAACTAAATATGACGAGACTTAATAATCAAATTTATATGAATAAATTAGTTCATCTGTTAATTCTAAGAATTAATTGGATACATGAAACTGAGCATTCTCCCTCCTCTTTTCTTCTTTAGAGTTCATTTGACAAATTAAGGAATAACTTTTGAAGAGTGGTAAAATAATGTCATTTTAAAAAGTGGTAGAAAAATATTCTTTTTTATTATTTAGAAGAGCGAAAAAATTATTTAACAATTATTAATTATAATAATTAAAATATTAATAATTATGATACTAATAAATGATGATATAATAATAATAACATAATAATAATAAAATAATGATAATATAATAATACTAACAATGATAATAATATAATAATAATAAATCATACTCATAATATAACATAATCAAATAATAATTGCTATTCGACAAAAACTAAACTTATATACCACCTATACCTTGATATACCAGCTTAGAATTATTCGACACTCTTTTCCTTAGTTTAAAATTTATTTGATAAATTCATTTATCAGCTATTTTTATTTTTTACTACTCCAAAGAATGCCAAACAAGCTCTAAAAAAATATACTTATTTTATCCCTAAAAAAAATTAATTTTCATCCCCTCCGAACGAAAATCTGAATCCGCCCCGCTCCTCCTCCCATTTGTAGGGGGGCAAGGAGAAAGAGGCCATCGAGATTCGAGGCAGAGAGAGAGATGAGGTGTTTTGCTTGTTAGGGTAAGGAGAAAGAGGCCATCGAGATTCGAGGAGAGAGATGCGGTGTTTTGCTTGTTATTGATCGAGAAGGTTTTAATCGAGAACAGCGACATAGCGAAAGATGAAGCTAACACATTGGAGAACATGGATATGAGCCGCGATGTAATTTTGGCCGTTGATTTTTAAAAGCTTTTAATCTGAACAGTGTGAATAAGAGGAGGGTATATTTATTATTAAGAAAGACTAAAAATGCTAAACATCAATAAAAACCTATAGTACATACGCTTTTTTTTATAATATAGTATAAATTATTATTACAATTATTATAAAATAAATACTTGTCAGCTGATCCATCCAAAAATTTTAATAAAAAAAGTAACCATAAAATATTGCTTGTTATTTAAAATCCTTTTGGCAGTTTTCTATTATGGGCTAATTTATGTATCACCCCGTCTGGAGGTCATGATTATTAGGCCCGGCCCGCATTTCCATTCACCCACCCGAAAGCATCGATTCATTTTTTTCCCTTGATTGGATTCCACGAGAAAGCGATGTCGATCCGTCCAAAAACATCTAACGGTTGAAAATGCATATAGCTTCTCAATTCATTCATCATCTGACGGTCTATAGTAAGAAATCACTGTGCAGCGATGGAGCAGATCAAGTCTAAGAGTCTATAAAAAAAAATGGGGGAAAGGGTTTTATCATCCTCTCCGCCTCAGCCGCCACAAACCCTAGTTTTTTTTTGTTTTAGTATTCTGTGGTATTGTTCAGTACTTCTTAGGTGCTTGAATTGAATCGGGGTTGGATTTCATCGATTTTATGTGTTTAATTCGCCGATTTGTTCGTAAAGATTGCAAATCCCTTTGAGCTCTTTGTTAATTAAGCATGCAAATTTGTGATTTCATTGTATTATCAGTTGTTTAAAATCTATGTCTTTTGAGTGTTTTTGATTTACCTCAATCAGATTTTCATTGGGAGTTTTAATTGTATGCCAGTACTGATCAGATTTTAAGTACTGAAAATTACACGATGGCACCTGTTAATACGAAGAATCTCACTAGTTATATTGGTGAGAATCGCAAACAGGTGCATAGATCAAAAGCTGATTTCGTTGCTCTTTTTTCTCTTTGAAAAAGAAAAATGATCTCAGCATCGGCCAGACAACCGTAGGGGTAGATCCACAGACGCTTGACCTTTCAATGTCACTAGTCTACTGATTCTATCTCACATTATCGTTGCCATTATATTCAAGTGTTTATATTTACCAGAAACTAGATCTGAGTTTTATCAGAGTTATTGTTTACTCCTACAGTCAGACATGCATCCGTATGGGGCTCACTGAGATTTATGGATGACATGTGGGCCTGAGCGATGGTGCATAAAGAAAAGCCGCTATTGTTTAGTGGCAGTGGCCAGACACCATGGGATGGCTCAAGGGGGAGCTGATTACAGTTTAAGTTCTCTACTGATACCATCTCACACTGTCTGTGATCCGGTTAATGCTGTAGTAGATTATATATAACTCTTTTTTTGATTTGAGCATTGATCTTTAGATCGGATTGATTTTGTTATTTTGTTGGTTTTTTGTAGAACGATACGTCCATAAGCAATTAAAGAACTAAGCAGGAAAAAACCATCATTTGTGGTATCACTGGTAACATCTTGCAGTACATCGGATGTTGTAAACATTTTACTTGAAACCCCATATGGGAGTTTGAGACATTTTTTACTGAAATGTCGCCATGCAAAATGCTTAATTGCAAGGTCTTCTCTCTTGATTGGGTTAAATTGTGTGAATTTTGTTCAAAATTGATATGGTTCCATTTGTGCAAGTTATAGCAATGAATTTCTGGAATGGCTTGAAATTCATGTATCAACTTCAGTTAACCATGTGTCTTTTTAGTTCCAATTTTGTTTCACTACGATATCTTCTAAAATTCTTGTTTTCTTTTCAGGTAAAGTTTAAATTTTGACGACAATACCAAAAAATAACTTATCTTTTTTTTTTCTTCTTTTAGCTTTTTACTCTCTTATATTGAAATTGACAGTTAAATAAGCAATATAATTGAGCTAAATTGAGAACATATGGCTAAATTAAATAACAGAATGAATATCTGCATTTATTTTATGACCATACACAATATATGTAATCATTATCTGCATCATATGTTTTTTATTTGCTATAAAACAATTGACACTGATGAATTTTGGTAATAAACATATTACATCATCAAAACAACAAAATTTAGTGAATAAATATAATTCGTTAACTCAACTTGATTTTAATCCGTAGCAATGCACTGTGAGATATTAGTAAGTTTTAAGTTTTAAATCGTTTGATGAATGATAACGCTGACATAAAGTTTAAACAATTCGTGAGCATGACATAAATATAGTATTATTCGTATTTTTTTCGCCTTGCAGTTCTGATCGTTAAGTAGTTGATGTTAATTTTTTAAAGTAGGTCGCTGATTTATACTCATTAAATGTGCTGCTATAAGGATTTACGGAAATTTATTAGAACATGAAGCGTTAGATGTGTAGAGTGTTTTTTTTGTGATGTGTAGATTGTAATGAAAATATTAAAGTTTTTGTTAAATTCATAACACAATTGCTACATTAAAATTACACAATCAATCTCTTTTCTAAAAACATCATTTTATTGAAAAAATTTCTCAAATTTGAATTTTATTTATTAAAATTTAATTATATGTTTATAAAAAAATAATTAATTAATTATATTTTATTTTTGCTTTTTATTATCATATTTTATATTGAAATATGATGATATTTTTAATAATATATTATCGGAATAGAAAGATTACAGTCGAGAAACTATCCGTAGCAAATATGGACAAGTTTCTAACTAGTAATAGCAAGTTTATAATCTGGCCGGGCAGGGTACTCTGTATAATTAACTTTTAAGTAGTTAGCAAAATGTATCCTGTAATTTCTGCCACGACGAAAGTATTTTTATCATATTTCTCTTTCTGATAGTGACGTCCACCTGTACTGAAAGACGCGTGTTGTTGAGAATGTGAGATCCAACTACTCTAAGTTATATTTCCATATTCATTGCCCATTGGCGGGTCTGGACCTTTTCAGACGGATTTCTTTCAATTTCATATTTATTGTTATAGGTTCTATACAACACTATCAAACGATTTTGCTTGTTTGTCGGCAACTAAACACTGAGGGTTGCAAATTAAGGAATACTCTGGAAGAGTTGTAATTTTGGAAGAGTGATAGAATAGTATTTTTTTGGAAGAGTGGTAGAAGAGTGGTATTCTTGACTATTCGGAAGATCGAAAATATCGTTTGGCAGTCGTTACTCAGAATAGTTAAAATATGAATAATTATGATACAAATAATGATGATGATAATAATAATAATAGTAAGATAATAATAATAATAAAGTAATAAAAAATAATCATAATAAATAATAATATTATAATAGTAATATAATAAAAATATGAACATAATCATAATATAGTAATATAATAATAAAAAATTATAATTACAATAATAATTATAATAATAATATAATAATAAGTAATCATAATTTTAATAATATAATCATAATATAATAATCATAATCATAATCATGATAATAATAATTATAGTCATAATCATAATAATATAACCATAATCATAATCATAATAATATAATAATAAAAATATAATCATAATCATAAAAATAATTATAATTATTATAATATAATAATAAATTAATCATAAATATAATCAACATATAATAATATAATACAACATAATAAAATAATAATAAAGTAATAAAAAATAATCATAATAAATAATAATATTATAATAGTAATATAATAAAAATATAAACATAATCATAATATAGTAATATAATAATAAAAAATTATAATTACAATCATAATTATAATAATAATATAATAATAAGTAATCATAATTTTAATATATATAATCATAATCATAATCATAAAAATAATTATAAATAATTATAATTATAATTATAATAATAAATTAATCATCACTATAATCAACATATAATAATATAATACAACATAATAAAATAATAATAATAAATAATAATCATAATCATAATCATCATAATATAATAATATAATAATAAATAATCTTGATCATAATAATATAATAATAAAATAATTATATTTATATTCATAATATAATAATATAATATTAAAATTATATTTATAATAATAATAAATAATATAATAATACTAATGGTAACAATAATATAATAACAATAATGATAATAATAATTTAATAATAATAATATAATGATAATAATAATAATAATTAATAATCATAATATTAATATAATCATAAATATAATATAATAATATAATAATACTAAATCTTAATCATAATCATAATATAATAATATAGTACATCATAATCAAATAATAATCGCTATTCCGACGAGAGCTAATCCGGTATTCCACCTATAAGTTGGTATACCGGATTAGCACTATTCCGCACTCTTCTACTTAGTCTAAAATTCGTTTGGCAAATCAATTCGTCGGAATAGCTATTCTATTCCAACTTTTTGCTATTCCATTGAGTGCCAAACACTCCCTGAGTAATGTGGTCGAAATTTCCATCCTCTAATTGTTTTAACTGAACTGGATACCTCACTAATGGTATCATGAAAATCTGAAAAAATATAACAGATTGATTGAATTCAGGGGAAGGAATCCCCAGTTAGCAAAGAATGTACTAGAACAACTAATGAAGATACTGAAATAGTTCGAAACACTGAAAACAAACTATCAAAAGAAATTTAAGAATATTCATGGGTCCATACGCCATACTCCTTTTCTAAATTCTAAATGTGTTTGCTTTATTTTATTTTATTTTTTATTCTCTTCATCTCTGAAACCATAATATACTTCTTTTAGTTTTTTTATGAAAAATCTATGAATTTTTCATGCAGAAAAAGACTTTTTACGTGACTTGATACTTAGGAAAACAAAATAAAAGTTAACAAAAATGCAATAAATTGAATTTAAATTCCAGTATTGCACACTGCTTTTCAGTGTTTTAAAATGCACAAGTGCCATGGTCAGCTAAGAGTCTTATAATTATTGTCAGAATATTTACAATAAAAAATAAAAATATATACTTATAAAATAATTATAAAATTTTCTCTGTCCTGAAAACTTGCCCCCATCCTGATATGCATAAAATATCCACATTATTTTCACTTTGAGCGGAAAGAAAAACCATTTCTAAGATGGTTCTGGAATCTACCTTGACGTTACAAAACCAAAGAAAGAGTACAATATTCTTGTTTTGTTTTACCTTTTCATTACTCGGTAAGGAAAATAATACAAATTTCTCTCTGTTTTTTTAAGGATAGTAGAGAACATGTCTACTATTATAAATTTTAAGACCAAACATAATAGAGTATTAGTACAAGGAAGAGAAAGAAATAAATTGAAAAAAGAAAGTTTTGTCGGAAGTTCCATTAAATTATTTGATATATCAACATGACAACGTATCAGTGTTTTCCAGTCAGAAATTTTAATTTAATGTTGTTAGTTGTTAGTTGCTGGCAGCTATCAAGGTGATTTGTACTCTATATTATTGAAGAAGGAAAATTACTAGTGCAATAGCTTCTAATACATTGCAAACAAAAGTATCAAACTTACAATGCTGATTAGTTAGCTGATTAAATTGACTTTAAATGATACATCTAAACTGTTATAGTCATCCATTTACGACTAATGCTTATACGTGTTTTTTTTAATAATAAGACATTTTTATATTAGAGGCCGAATCTAATATTCAATTCTTTTACACTTTGTTTGGATAACACAAAATAAAGGGAAAGAGATATACAAAATGGAAGGGGAGTGATTGTGAATGAAAAGGAAAAAAATTTTATAATATTTTCTATTTTCTTATTTGGTTTATATTTTTAACCTCTATTAAACTCTAATTTGGGGAGTAGTAAAATATAAGCTTTAAAAATTTAAATTAGGTTAAATGAGTAGCCCCCATTAATTTTAATATCCTATTAAATTTCCAAACAAATAAAATAATAATTAAAAAAGTTTTCTTTCCCTTCTCTCCCTTCCTCTACTCCCCATCCAAATAAGGTTTTAAGATATAAATGTCTTCTCTTAGCATTCGTTGGAATTTGAATTCACAACCTCAATGATGCTAATGGCTTTACTGACCATTCATATTAGACATCAAGTTTAATTTTTATGCATGATAAATTTATAAATTTTTATTTCATTTTGTATTTATTTAACAGGTAAAAAAAAATTCCAAGTAACATAGTTTTTTTTACCACACGACTTTATACTAAATTAATTACAACTTTTATAAATTTGCATGTAAATGCAACACGTAAAATAATTCGATTTTAGCAATTTCGATTGCATACTACGATTTGTCAACAACCTCGACAAATTTTAGAACAACTTCAGTAACAAGAACGAAAGTATTTATGTAATTATGTGCCATCTTTTATTTTGCAACATTTCTTTCACCTAATGGTGCGGTTGCTGTGCGTCCTGTTTCTGAAAAAAAGGCATTTAAATATGTCTGATCTAGCTAGAAAATAACTTCTAGAGGGCCATGCGCTTGAGTTGTGAGGTGCTTATTTTTAATTAATAAAATAGCATATTTAATTAATTAAGTGTTCAACTCTACTGATCTGTTTATTTTTGTGACAGCTTTGACATGTTCAGATGATGGCGATGCATGTAACTAACAAAAACAATATATTTTTTTCACAAAAAAATATATTTGTTCTCTATCTCCGTTGGATATTTTTTTTACTCTTTTCTTTTTTAATTTGACCAAGTTTAAGTGTGGTATTCCGTTTTGAATCCATCAAATCCGGTTCTGCGATCATCCTACTAATATATATTTGAATATTTCATATCAGCTATCTATTATGCGCATATATATATTTTTTTTATGGGAGCTGATACACAAATATCAAAATCAATTCATACTTTATTTATTCATGATAATATTTTATTATGCAATTCATCATTTATGGTATTCATTGTTCACATTAAATAAATTACTATTCATATTACTGGTATCTAATTAGTTAAATAGCGGTCTACAATAATCGTACCCAAACTACAATTATTTGTTAATCACGCGATATTTTTTACTAATTGATCTCCTTCTCCAATTATATTAAATTGAGTGTATCTTAAGCGTCTATTATTAAAAAAAAAGAATGATCCAAAATTCTCCCGATTCATAGCAGAATCAGCCGAAATGATTAATATGAATGATAATTAATTCGATGTGAATAATAAAGTTTGTATCCATTTTGTTATCTTCATAACATTTTTATTTTCTTATTGAACCAAGTAAAAATATGGATTTTCCCTTTTGGAGCCGTTAAACTCCAACAATCTTGTGATCTTACTATTTCGTCTCTCTAATTATTTGCATATGCTTTTTCCCGAAAATAAATAAATAAATTATTGAAAGTGGGATTGTCTACCGATTTGTCTATAATTATGGAGCGAATAGAATAAAGAATTAAAAATTATATAAATTCATATTAGTTTTTACAAATGTTATATAAATTTGAACACAGAGAAATATAGAATGTTCTCACTGATCAATGAACCTGGAGCTATTTTATCCTCCTTGTAAATGATTTTTTAATTTCTTCGGTATAGCACAAGTATTCACATTCGTACAATCAATTGCAAGATGGATAGATCATTGATGGCTTCGTTTTGAACTCCAATCTATGTAAGGGTCCGGGATCCATTATAATATTCTACGCTAACTGTCCAGATTTATTTAGACCGTTAGATTTAGACAACGGTTTGGAAAAAAATACAACTGTGATTTAAATTTAAGAGGTAGTAATTCACAACAGTGAAAAATTACAGAGGATATAAATTTTCTATATGTCCGTTTGAATGAAGGGTGAGTTAGTGAGAATAACCATTAGTCTAATATTTGAAGTAGTAACTAAATCAATATTTTATTGGGTTTGTAAAATAATCACTAATTTTATGTATTTGAAAAGCTATTTTCTCATCTAAACATATAGTATAACAAATAAAAATAATAACCAATCCAAAAAAAATGTTATTCTTCATTCATTCAAACACACCCCACACCCCATGTAATCTGAAATGCAAAAACAAAATAAAACATAATCCATATTAAATGTGAACGATTTGGCGGATGTAACCACTGAAACGAACTATTGATGTAATTAGAAGTTGCGCGACAAGCCAGGTTGCCCATATTAATTATTCAAACCATACTGTCACTATACGTGGCAAATTAAAGATTGTGGATCTACCTGTCCTAAATTATATCGGTATCTCTATCTATATTTAAATTATAAATAATATATAGATTGAAGACATTTTCAATGTCTGATATATATAAAATGTTATATATATCTTTATAAAAATAAATAGTGCAAGAACCAAAATAGTTATATTTATTTTTGAAGTTCTAGTTGTGCGTCTATTTATATCTATATCTATACTATATTGCAAAGAACGTATGAGCTGAATTTGTTTATTAGTGTTATCAGATAACGTGTATGATTGAAATACCCATATTTCATTTACGATTGAAATATGGTTGATTTTATAAAAATGATGGTTCAAATTTTATTCAAATTTATTTTTCATCTTCACTCCAATTGCTATTTTTTTACCATACATCATTTATAGGAGGTCTAAAAAAAGTTATATCAAATTAAATATCAACTATTTTTAAATTTTATTATAAAAAAATTATGCACTGTACAAGCATACTTAGAAAAGAAAAAATATTATTTTATACATCATCTTTTATTAAATAATGAATTAAGTTTATTTAAAAATTTAAGAGTCTTTCTAATTGATTTGGACATAAATTATATTTAAATAAGATATATTATTTATTATAATAAAAAAATTATTTAAAATTTTAAGAGTACTTATAATTAATTTAAAAATAAATTATATTTAAGTAAAACATATCATTTATTTATAATAAAATTAATGTTAGATATACATATTTTAATATTAAAGGGTCCACACAACAGACATATGTCTTGATAGTATTAATAAATAAAGCATTGATATAATATCCCCAACTTTGCCCCTTCACTTCCTACAATTAGGGATGACGATGAACCGGATAGACAGGTAAAACGTCAATCCCATGGCTCAGTCCATTCATCAAAAATCACATACTTATCCTGCCTAGTCCATACCTTTTGACCCACGCGCTGCTGGTTTTTAGAGAATTCATTTTTTAAGATAGTGGGAGAAGTATTAGGGACAAAGTCACCCTAATAAATAATAACACCCTCTTGATACCATGACCATCGTTTATTCATTTTATTCCTAATTCTTTTTTTCATTTTTTTTCCTTCATCTCTTGGCCTAATTCCCATCCACTTATAAAAGCTGGATATATCATCCCACTTCCACAGGCTCTTGCATAATTGGGAACAAACCCAAGAGGAGAAACAAAAATCCAACCGAGAATGGGCATCCAGGTAATGCAAAATTATTACAACTTTTGCAATCATTATGAGTTGAAAAGTGTGCCGAAGTAGCTTGACACCGATACATACCTAATACCTTACTACCTCTATCTCGCATTCTCGCCTATGTTTTCAAATACCCCAACATAGGACAAAACAGGTAACGACTCTAGAAAACATTTTTAAATCCAGCATAGGACACATTCAACGAGTTAGACATCCACAAGCTTGAGAATAAGCGGATATAATCGTTATCGACACTTAATATGACGAGTAATGGCGCATTAATTGGTATTAATAACCCACAACAATGATTAAGCACTAATACACACTTCATCTTTAACATACGGTTTGAATTCCTAAACCAGGACGTATCACATACGGCCAATAAAATCATAGTATGTATATCTTACTACCAAATGTTTCCATATTCATTTTGGTAGTAATTCCAAAAGAAGCATTAAGCTGATTATTTTCTTTGCTAAATTTCAGGAAGAATTTGATGAGTATAAAGAAAGTGTGAAGAAACTGTCAGCAGTACCGAGTGATGAAGATAGATTGATGCTGTATGCCCTTTTCAAACAAGCAACTGTGGGGCCTGTGAACATCCGTATGTCACTTTCTCTTAGCTCTTTACAGAAATATTCAACTGGGATTATTTCTTCGGCATTTGACAAATAAAAAATAAATCAATCAAACATACTCTGGTTAAATTTCTTTTCATATTCTATGTTTTCTTGAAAGTCTGATAGTACCAGCTAGAGTATTGAAATGGACCGCACGGTCCGACCCGTTCCGGACCGGACCGGACCGTGGACCGGACCGGACCGTGGACCTCGGACCGTGCCCGCCACGGTCCGGTCCAACGTGGGTCGGTCCTCCTTCACCCGAAAATGGACCGTGCCGACCCGTCCCGTGCCGGACCGTGGACCGGACCGGACCCTCCCCCACCCGGACCCCCCATAGAGCGTAGCCAATTACTAGATGACATGTGGCATTTACTTTTCAACTAATTAAGATACATCTCCCATTATCTTTTCAATTAATAAATGCCACATATGACTTATCACCTATTCCTTGCACATAATTAGAAGATTTAAGAAGATTATCGATTCACGAAATGCTAGCAGATCATGCAAGTATCAAGAATCAAATTACATATTTTAATAGAGGCTTTTGTAGGTATTGCTTCAAATTATTATTATTATTATTATTATTATTATTATTATTATTATTTAGGAACCAAGGACAAAGAAGTGTTATGAAAAATATATGATCCGAAAGAATGACGATCTCTTTTTACGTTCCTCTTATTTTTATATCAATATTTTGTATTTTTATTATTATAAAATATGAAAAAAATCTTGTCATTTTCGATATTGAAATATGATTGAAATCAAATTTTTTTATCACTTAAATATCATTAATGTAAAAAATAATTCATTTAAATTGAGTAATACAACATTAAAAAAAAGTTGAATGATGAAATTGTTAGGATGAAACAAAACTCACCTAGAATAAATAATAAAGTCATTATTGATGATAAAATCAATGACAATACGTGTATGTCAGTTTCGGTACTACTAATGTATTTATATTTGGAAAGGGAACAAGATATGGTGTTTTGTTCGCACTTTTTTTATCATTCTTTATTTGAAATGATTTTCCCATGTCGCCACAATATATTTGACCATAAATATTTTTGAACTAACTTACGAGAAAAACTATATCGCTTATATGTTACTTAAATTCTCTACAATAATATGAATAATGAAAAATAATATTTTATTTTTCCTTAAATTTAATAGATAATTCGAATTAGTTAAATAATTAAAAATAATAATTCGAATTAGTTAAAAATATGATAAATTATTATTTTTTTCAATTTATAAAAAAAAAAAAAATTGGATCGGACCGGACCGTCCCGTGGGGGTCTGGCCCCCGGGGGCCAACGGTGGGACGGGTTCGGTTTTTTCAAATTTGGACCGCCTTGGACCGGACCGTTTAGACCGTGGACCGTCCGGGTTTGGACCGGACCGGCCCGGACCGGACCGTCTTCAATACTCTAGTACCAGCCAATGAGACGATGCAGTCACTTCTAGGGACGGAACCAGAAACGATCGATAGGGGGTGTCCGGTTCAAATAAATAAAATGTTCGGATCAAAAAATAATTTTTTTTTAGTGAACCGAGAGAATGGCCGAACGCCGGCTAACACCTACCTTAATGCCGCCTTGATCACTTCCCCGGGCCCAGATGAATGCAACCCCACAAAAATTAGATATACTTTTTTAAATTTAAATGTAAATCTGTGTGACACATTGGCAGAATGTAATAAAAAAAATTAGACATCGTTTGAATATTCTTTATGCCGAAAATTTAATACTTGAAGACCAAAGAACTTTTTCTATTTCACCTTTGTAACTCTTATCTTGTTCGGATGATACAAAAGGTGTGAGCTTTTTTAACATTTCAGTGAGACCAACTGTTTTCACAAAATTTGTTGACCCACGTATTAAATAGGCCTTGTTTTCTCGCTTCTTCATTTCCAGTATTTTCTTAGAAACTTTAAGTTTCATTTAGTTTAATATCAAGTCTCAAAATTTTCGGATTTCCTGTTTTTGTAGCCCGCCCCAACAGATTTGACTCCCTGGGTAGGTACAAATGGGATGCATGGAAGGCTGTTGAAGGTATCTACAACTCTTACCTCAGCAAAAATAATATCAACCATGTTAGTTAAACGACGATGCAGATATAACAACAATAATAATAATAAAATAATGATAACTTAATAATAATAATAATATGAAATATTATGAATGCAGAGAAGTCAAGAGAGGAAGCAATGCGAGAATACATCGCCAAGGTGAAGGAACTCCGTGCCGCCGCTGCCATGGCCTCTTAAATTGTTTCATCTATTGAATTAGCAAAAAAAAATGTGTTATGTTTTCTTCCCATAAATAAGTGATTTGTCATTGTTGTAAACTTGTAATGTTACCTTCGGATATAAATTTTTTGCTTTGTTATAGCTATCATAGTAATAAATTTGGGATTTGAGAAAAATTTAGCGATGTAAAAAATTCATGATTTGAGTATAATACGGGTATAATTCAAGAATATCTCATTTCATATAATATAAATAAAATATTATTAAAATATTAAATTTTAAAAATCATATAAAATATATATAATACTATTTTAAAATTTATATAATGTGCTTTATTTGCGAATAATTTTTGAATATAATATTTTTTTACGAATAAAATATGTTATATTAGGTTTAATTCGTAAAATATTCGATTATGGATCACTATGGTTGCTATAATGTAATTTCTCAAGATAAAGGAAATGATGTAATGTTCATATGTTACCTTCTCATATAACAATATGGATCCTGATTTTCTACTACGTTAGATTACTTTGGGTTTCACGCCGACTCAAATCACAAGGAGATCCAACAATTCTTATGTTGCACAACATTGAATAAAGATTCGGTCCATATAGAGATTTTTATGTTAGATTAATTTTTTAAATTGTACCGCCATATTAGAGAAGAACTCTAGGCATCAAAGGGAAAAATCATAACCCTCTCTATGAGAAAATATCTTTGATGGAAGATAATTGATTTGCATATTATCTGCTATCTCTTTTCTTTCCTATATCTACTTTATTGATGATCTTCTAAATTATCTCTTTTTGTTTAATTTTTTATTCTTCATTTGTCTTTTTTTCCTCTTTTTTTACAAAAAAAATATTCATTTGAGGTATTGTATTTTGAAATACTTAAGAAGGCGAGTTTCTCTTCAACTTCAATAAATTCAAATAATGATTCAAAATTTGAAGTCCCGCAAAGTGCTCAACAATTAATTGATTCAGAAAAAAAAAATCAAATATGATGATATTCATCATGACCGGTTATTTTAGGAAGAAAATTTGTTATTTTTAATATTTTATGTCCCTACGAGATAAAATTATTTAAATTATTAAAGTAGAAGGCTTCATTTAATATTTATGTTATTTGATTTTGAATAAAAAATAGATATAATTAATTTTATGAATGAAATTAGTTCGCTGTAGTGTAGTATAGTCTTCGACTTAAAAAAAAAAAGAGAGAAGAAGATTGTGATTGTGGAAGCCATCTGTCCAAAATTATATATCTAATAAATAATAACACCCCTCGATACCATGAGTCCATGACCATGGTTTATTAGTTTGATTCCCTTTTATCTCCTCTCTCCGTCAAAGGTCAAATCATTAATTACCATCATCTTATAAAGACCGGATATATCATTTCTTGCTTCCATCGGCTTTTGCATAGTTGAGGAACAAATTATCCAACAGAAGAAACAAAATCCAACAGAGAATGGGCATCCGGATAATATTCTTACAACTGCAATTATTGTTAGTGGATTTACATATATGTATTGATATGTGAGTACATATGTAAATATGTGTACAGATGTGTGTATGTATATGTAAATATGTGTACAGATGTGTGTATGTATTTATTCGTATCAGCACGTGATGTGTTCATATATCAGACGTGTCTACATATCATATATGTTATGGTTTTAAACATGTGTGTTCATTCTCTAAATAATTTTAATACAGTTAAATACACACGTCTAGCACGTTAAATACGAATATGCATGCGTAACACATCTAGTACACATAAAGACACATTTAACATTTCATAATTTTTCTATTTTTTTTGTCATATTTTTCTCATTGTTCTGAATATTTTATATTTTTTTTTTCTTATTTTAAAATTATATGTACTATACAAGTGTCAACACAATATAAATACATCTTGCGCGACGTGTTAGATATGTCTTATATTTTAAACATGTGTTCAAATTTTCAAGACATTATGCATATCTAAACACATGAATATATATATATATATATATAATTACGTCTAGCACTTATACGTGATACACACAGTACATGTCTTTTTTTTTATAAGAAAAACTTGAAAAGCGTGCCGAAGTAGCTTGATGCTAACGCATACCTTGTTAATCTACAAATTAAATCTGACATATAATCAATTTCTTAACGTGCTAGACGTGTGTATTTAACTGATCAAATGACCTTCAATCCAATCGAAATCTATCAACGATCTGAAAAAACACATGTAAATTGATCTGACCCGATTTCTTCCAGAAAGTTAAACTGACCCGACCCGTCCGACCCGAACCTGATCCGACTCGTCCGATTGCCACCTCTAGAAAGCATGAAGAAACTGTCAGTAGTATCAAATGATGAAGATAGATTGATGCTGTATGCCCTTTTCAAACAAGCAACTGTGGGGCTGTGAACATCCGTATGTCACTTTCTCTAATGTCTTTAACATTTGACAAAAAAACAATGTGCTTGAAAGTCTAATACGGTCAGCCAATGAGATGATCCAATCAAACAAAATTCATATCTATATATATATATATATATATATATATATTATTTTCTATATGTAAAGCTGCGTGTCACGTTGGCAGAATGTAATAAGAAAATTTAGACATCGTTTGAATTTTCTTTAAGCCGATAATTCCATGCTTTTAGACCATAGAAAGAGCAAGAGTACAAAGAAATAAAAAGTATATATATATATATATATATATATATATATATAGAGAGAGAGAGAGAGAGAGAGTGAGATTATGGTGCTTCGCGAAGCATAAAATTTTTCGTGCTCGGCGTCCGTATCTCAAATTTGAAAATTCAAACAACCGATCTAAGTCATTGAGAACGATCTTCATATTGAAATATTTTTTGAGATCAAATTTTATGTCTCCATTATGTCTCTATTTCTAAAATTTTAATAATTCAAAATCTAAAACTGAAACATCAAAGTGAAATTATTAGATTTAATGTATATTACTTATTTTATATGACATCAAGAGCTTGCAAGAAATATATTAATATCAATAATTTCTAATTTATATTTTTCATTTATCGATTCATATAAAAGGAAAGTAAAATAAAAAAAAATATGTGAAAGAGAAGAAATATAATATAAATTAAATCTAATTGTTTTAATTTAATATTTTAATTAGAAATTTTGAGTTATTAATAGTTTTAAAAAATGAAGATACAATGAAGACACAAAACATGAGAAAACATTTTTCTGCATGTCTTCATACGTCAACAGATCAAAAAAAAAAAACATTTTTCTGCATGTCTTCATACGTCAACAGATCAAAAGAAATAACTACTTAAGGGGGTCATGCATAGTTGCATATACTAGTCAAGCTATTCGTGTTCCAATTGCAAATGTGTTTTTGTTAATTCACGTTGTGATATATATATATATATATATATATATATATATATAGAGTAAAATTAATATGCTCCTAGGAGTTCAGAGCTTCTTCGTAATCGTACCTTAAAAAAATATATCAAATGATCTTTAAATTTTGATTTATTCACTTTCATTAAATTCTTCATATTAAAATCTTATAGGGTACACAAATTTAGGGCGTTTCGAGTTTTCTAAGTCACTCTTTTTAATTTTTGAAAATCAACTCTAAAAATAATAATAAAATATTTAATATTTGTATATTATTTTCAAAAATTAAAAAGAGCGACTTAGAAAACTCAAAACATCTCAAATTTTTGAACCCCATAAGTTTTCAATGAGAGTGATAAATCAAAGTTTGAAGATCATTTGATATATTTTTTGAGTTAGGATTACGGATGGGCTCCGTGTTCTAGGAGCACGCTAGTCTCTCTCTATATAGTAAATATACCGTGAGGTTAATTCAAAAAATAAATCAAATTATGAACAAAATTCAATTTATCAAACTAATTAAATTTTTTATATGAAAATCTTATGGATGCAGAAAACAAAAACTTTTGAAACATCTTTTTCACGTTCATGAAAACAAGAATTTTGATTAACCGGAGACAAGCAACACCTCAAACATTCTCTCGAGACTACCTAAGATGTGTGCCCTTCATTCTCTTTCTTTCCTCTGGAGAAAGAAAACGTTAACCAGTTTTTTTACTTGACTAACAGCTCGTGTATACAAGTAGTGTGCTCGCACAACCCGATTTCCATATAGGTTTTAGAAGGTCGAAGGTGTGGGGAAGACCCTCGGTAGGTATGTAAAAGTTCGTAAAATCACACATTCTAGTATTTATCATATATTAAAAAAAATTCAAAATTAATACTTAAAAAATTTAAAAAATTAAATTTTTTTTATATCCCATCATATTTTTCATATAAAATTTTTATTGAGATTAATAAATCAAGATTTGAACATAATTTACCTATATTTTTTAAGTCCGTAACAAAATTCAATCATTAACTATGTATAGCGTCATAATCTAACCCCTATATATATATATTAAATATAGGAGGGTCTGGAGATTTCTTGAGAATGACTTGGCAATTTTGACTACGTTTCCTCAAATTATATTCCTTAAAAATTAAAAAAACAATTGCAGATATTATGTTATTTTTTAATATAATAGTCGTGATCAATTTTATATAATGAATTAGAGATCCTATCAATTCTCTTTAAAAGAAGCATGTGAATTCTATGTCACCGTGAAATTTGCATAGATTCATCATTTTTTCCTAATATGTTTAAAATTAAAATTTATTATTCTCACCAAAATTTTCATATAAAAATAATGAAGGATACAAAAATGAGGAGCATCCATCGACAATGGGTTATTTAAAAATTTTTACAATAGATTTTTTTGAATAAATATAAAAAATCTTAAAATTAGAAAAATATTTATAGATATGTTCGTTTATCAAAGATCATTAAACTGGAAACCGTTACAAATTATATACAAATTTGATAGATAGACTATCAAACGATAATGAAATTGTATAAAATTCAAATACTATCAATCTATAAGTAAAATAAATATATCTTTATTTTTTTTCTATTTTTTTTCTATTTTTTCTATTTATTTAAAAGTCTATTTTCAAAATTGCCAAAATAACCCATTGTCAAGTATCCTCCCCAATATTTGATGGTTAAAACGGTAAAATTATAGTACAGTTAACATTAATATTTAAGAATTTTTGAAAAAAAGATACTAATTATTAATTTTTTGAAAAGTTGTTGTCGCCGATTTCCACTCTGCTCCGTTAATGCTTATGTTTTTGGAGAGTTCTAAATTCTAATCAAACACAGATTCTAAATCCTAGCCTAAAGGATCTAGACCACTCCTAGCCTTGTATTTCAGAAATAGTTTTTACAACTTAAAACTTTCACAAATATAGGCCATTTATTTTTACTTCGGTCAGAACGGGCATAGTTTTGTGTGCTGGTGCCTATTTAAAATCACAGAGCCAGATAACTGTAGTGTAAATTATTTTAGAGGATATAATTTATGCCTGCACTTTATTTAAGAAATTAGACTGAGGCTTGTCAAAGAAGTAAAATGTGCCCAAAACCTAACAAGAAAACTGGATCGGCCCTTGTACGGATCTAGGATTTTGAGAAAACTCGGATAATGACTTATCGGGTTCAAACTCATTAACTAATCGGGTACTAAATAAAAAAAATTAATAATTTAATATATATACTTAACGAATAATTTTTTTATTAAATAATAACATTTTATATATTAAAATAACAATAAAATAAAGCTCAAAGTAATAGATAATCAAGTTGATGAAGAAAGTTTTCGACTAAGAAACTTTATATTTTGATATCTTTGCATAATTATTTCATTATGCACGGTATTAAATATTTTTTTCTCAATAAAAATAACCAGACAATTCAGGGGAGGCAAAAAAAATTTCCAGAGGGGACAAATTACCGAAAATCACTATTTCAAAATCTGCACGAGGATAACTGGTCTGGAGGAACCATATAGATAGAAGAATACCCAAATAGACAAATCCATTTTCTTTTCTTTATTTTTTTCCTAAAATGTCTTATTTCAGCTAGCTTTTTATTAAAAATTTATCCTTATTTAGTAAAAAGATCAGACTAAATGATCTTTTTGTGTCTTTAAAGCGTGGCGGGTACCAGAAGGCTGTAGGGAAATTTTTTCAGGATAAGAGCATAATATTATAATTATTTTAATTCATAGACATATTTTTTATATTTTTCTGAAAAATATATAAATAGAAGCTTATTTTTGAATTCTTTGAATCAGGTAGGCCAATGCCTTTCTTAGCTTCATGTAGCTCTGCCCTGTTTTAGAGAAGGAAAATATTTTTATGTAATTTAATATGCAGATTGATACATAATTGTTTTGCATATTATATATAGTTCTTATACATGTTAACGATTTTATTATATCATTTATTTTGTATAATTTTTAGCTAATACTAATATATAACTCATTTAATGTGCATAATAACGTTATTATATATCAGCTCTCTTAAGGGAAATAAACAAAGAAAACGTTAATAACAAAGAAAACGTTTATGTTTTGGAGTGGAAGCCCGAATATTCGGAAGACGCTGATGTTTTTTGACTTCTCACTATTGGATCACTGAACCTGTTTCGTGTTTGGCCCGAATAGGAGATATATGCATCGTCCATAGCTGTCATCGCTTCCTTATCGGATCCATCATGTCCTTCCTTCCTGTATATCAAATGTAACACATGTAATATGCGTGTATAATTTATAAATCGGAGATTGCTAATTCATTTATTGTAATGGTACTGCTGTTGGAAAATACAAATTATTTACCAACGAAAGATTGATAAGTAGCATGCATGTTTTTCATCTTTAAATTTGCAAATTTTATATTCAATAATATTTAAAGTGTTCACCATTCTTTTTATTTTATGAATAGAATAATTATAAATTCAAGTTACCCATTTTGTTAATAAATATGATAGAATATTACAGTAACTACAAATAATTTTTGGACAAAGGTTAAACACATTTAATGATGTAGATAAATGACATATATAAGCTAGTATATTTGGCACTATTCATTTTTAAAGAGATCTACTTCAAAAAGCATTACTGTTAAACAACATGTTAAACAAATAAAACTTCTATTTTACCATTGGGCTCTATAAAGTTAACAATGTTCTTTCAATCTTATAAGAATTTGACACAAATATATTTAGATCCCAACACTTATGTTTAGTAATTCTATTTGAACATGTACATTTTTAGTATTGTTAGGATCCTATGAGAATTAGATGGATAAAAGACCAAAATCTTATATCTATAATAGATTCATTTTTTTTTGCACATTTTGAAGTTAAATTTTTTCATCTCATTTAAAATATTATTTATTTCCTCCACTATGAACACATGCATCAAATTAGAATGATAAATGCATTTGATTTCAAGCACGATTTTGTCAAAAACTTTAAGTCCGTTTAACATTATTTTTTTAAATGTAGGACAAAATATTTCAAAATGCCAAATTAAAAGAAATCCATAATCAAATACAATTCAATGAAGTAACAATTGATTTTATTTAAATATCACAATGCAAAGTATAAATTTTGCATATGGAAAATGATAAGTTCAAATATTGTACTACACTTAAATAGTGAATTGGTTAAAAAATAAAATTAGAGTGAATTGTAAGAATAAATATTATTTGCAACTTAAAAAAAACAAAATTAAAAATATTAATGAGATTATCTTTTAAATTGTGCAAGTAATTGTAAGAATAAACTTGCTCCTTGTAGCTGGGACCTTGTGCATATTGACTCGCAAGTCGGAACACAGAGAGATACACCGGAGTTGCACATTAAATGCCAAGTTTATCGAATCCCTCTATAAAATCACAACTCCAATCTCTAGGCTGTCCAACTTTCTGAGGAGTAAAAAAAGAAAAGAAAAGAAGAAACCGGAACCGAGTGAAGATGGGTCTCCAGGTACTAGCGCTCGCAACTCAAGTGATTTCAATCAAGGGGAATTTTACTTGAATTTTGTTCATCCCATTACATCTGAACAAGCTGATCTGTTGCTTTTGGCCAAAAAATTGCATTTTAAGAGAAAATGGTAGACTTTATCGTTAATTTCAAGAGATAGATTGCTCTAAAATTTGAAATCAGTGGCTTTTTTAGCTGGAAATTAAAAAAATTTATTGATCTAGTTCGTATTTCGTTGATCTGATTCCTCTCATTTTTGCCTTCCAGTAAAACGAGTTCCCTACCATACACCATTCAAGTGTTCATTTCAATAATGAACAAAATTTTATGAATTACCTCAATTATCCGTATAGCAGTTGCATTTACTGGCCTATTTTTAATTATAATGGGAATCTTGCAAAGAGACTGAAACTTTGCGTTTCCGTTTCTCTTCTGAGCTAAAATAGCCCAAGAATTTGAGGCATAAATTGGGACCTTAAATTGATCGCAGCTGGTCCCTTAAGTTCCAAATTTAGATCTTAATCTGGGGATTAACTGCTGCTAATCTGTCGTGAACTGTGAACCTTTGTAGGAAGATTTTGAAGAACACGCTGCATTGGCAAAAACCTTGCCAGAAACTACCACAAACGATAACTTATTGATACTGTATGGTCTCTACAAGCAAGCCACTGTTGGCCCAGTCAATACCAGTGAGTCTTTTCTTCTTATAATTCCAATACCTATAGTCAAATGATATGATATGATACTGTTGATTGATTTCTTTTCAATTAAGTATTAGAATATGAGAGAAAAAGTAAATAGTACCAAAAAAAAGAAATGTTCTACTTTCTGGTAACAGATCAATTTCAGTGTTGGTTAGTGTATTTGTATTCACATACGTATTAGTGCATCTGTGATGTACATATGATGTGATATATTCATTCATGCACTATACTTATTAATGCATGCATTTATGAGATACCTGATGTGATACATGCAGTTTACTAATGGCATATGCTAAGACAATTTATGATAATAATTTGTATTTTTTTCTTGGGACGCATAGGCCGTCCAGGCATTTTTAACATGAGGGACCGTGCCAAATGGGATGCTTGGAAGGCTGTTGAAGGTACACCACCCCCATCCCCACCCCTCAACAATCTCTTCCTTATTTGCACACGCACAAACACACATGAAACATGAGAACTTGCACACACAGATATATGAAAAGTATGTGAACAGAAAAAAGTCAAATAATAGATTGATCCATGAAGCTGTTCTAAGAGGAACTACAGGATCATGAATCATGTTTGGTTTCAGTACAGGCACCATGAGTACTGTGTGACAAAATTCTCTTTTTGATTTGAATTTTCCGGTGTGATTTGTGCTTATTTTGGAATCTGTTGTCGAACTAATGCTTTACTAGATCTAAAATGATAAAAAAAATGCAATTATGAACTGACTGGAGCTTTTTTAAAACACTTTAAAAAGCTAAATCGAAGGAGGAGGCGATGAGTGACTACATCACAAAGGTCAAGCAGCTCAAGGAGGAGGCCGCTGCTGCTTCCTCTTAAATTCTTCTCTATTTTCTAAAATAATGCAACTCTATTTGGGCTATAATTACATTATCTAATGTATGAGCCATCAATTATGTGTATGAAGACCATGTCATGATGAGATTGTAATATTGCCTTTTCCTATGTATCAACTAATCCATTCAGTTATGATGTAGTTATGCACTTCGTTTGTCTTATTGTTGATTTAGGTTTCTGGTACGAGGTTATGGCCTTTTGGGTCGAAGTTAAACAGGAAAACCCAACTGCGCAGAATGCAGTTTAATGTTAGTAGGCATATTGTATTGGATGGTGTGCTAGCAGATGGTTGAGAGGTCTCAAAATTCGCGTGAAATGGTTGCCAGAATCAGTTCGAGTGCCATGGAAAATCGCACCCGATTACCAGTGCTCTTTTGTCTTGAGAAATATCTAATGCATGGTATTCTGACATTCATGCTTTCAAGCTTTTTCTGTTAGATATAATATTAGAGGGCGACTCCATCACAGATCATATCGAAGTCACATCTTTCATCAAAATGTCTCCTTAATTGGGCATTAACACACATGCTTTTCAACCATCGGATTACTAACATTTGAGTTTTACGAGTCAAATTTTATAAAAAGAAACATATATTCAAATCTGTTAATTGGACGGCTGAGTACCCATCAGATCAGCTACAAACCCACTCAGTAGCCAGCCATGGAACTGTAAATTGACTTCTTTCTCCCCAGTCTCAACATGATGTTGAATGCCTTGGCATCCTTGAGGCCTTCCAATTTTACCATTCTGTGAAATCAGAATCCTGTCTCCCTTCTCTTTCACTCCATGCTTGTTCATTTTAGCAGTACTGCTCAGTCCCTTTCTGTCATGTCAGCTCCACTTGCTCTTTGGGATTGGGAGCATTGTTCCTGATGTCCATGACCCCCACTGTCAGATCTCTATCTCTACGTTCCTGGAAAGATGAATAGATAATAATTCCATGAGTTATCTTTCCTTCTCTTTCCACTCGTAGAATACATCCAAACACCCAGATTATTTGAATGTAATATTTGATTATCTAATTTTGAGATTAAATTACCATGAAACTGAAGTCCTCTTTAATTCTGATCTGAAGCATTTTGGCTTAACATTGCCAGATCAGTGTTATTTGGGGGTTATGATCTTCTTTAATCTTAGTTTCTCTTGCTATATATATAGATGCTACAAACACTGTTACAATGAACCTAAGTTTTGCATAAATGTTGCGGGGCTATATTTCTGGTTACCAGGACTATATTTTCTCTGAATTAAGCAGAGGACCGTTTATCTTCCCCTGCAGCATCTTTTTAACAGCTCCTCCAAGCCACCTAATTGCTCCAACTGAAGTAAAACCTTACCATAAATTTTGCAACCTAAATATGAATATGTGATCCTCCCACCTATTCCAAGTGAATGATGCCGAGATTGATATTTTAAAAGAAAATGACATCAATTCCCTTATGAAGCATGGAACGACCAACTCTGAAACACCCTATACACATTTCTCTTTGTTTCAAAAAGGATGCAGAGGGCCACGGAGTCTATATTCTCAGTTAAGACATTTGTTCTCTGGCGTAAAAAAATTCCCGTATTGAGATTTTATATCTCTAGAGAGAAGAATCTTAAGAATCGTGTAGTTAATGAGTTTGGACTCGATAAGTTATTGCAATCCAACTACCGACCCCCTTTAACTAAAATTTTGCATTTGTCCCTACTCCCATGTCTCTGTCTCACAAACACGAGTAGTGTTTCTATGAAGCATCCAAAACTGTAGGCAATTTTATTAATTTTTGAAAACTTAAATAAAATAGTCAGGGCCACTAGATTATATTAATTGATTTTATTTATTTTATTCTCCTTAGATATTTCTTCCACATATGCTTATTGTAATTTATTTTGTAGTGATTTTATTAGCTGAAATAAAATTATTTTGTTTATTCTCCTTAGATATTAATTAATATTATCATTAAATTACCACATGAACTATAATAAAATTATGTACTCATATATATGTACATATATATATAGCTCACATAATATAAATTATGCTAGTATACTATATAAATGTGATAAAACGCTAAATAACGCTAAATAATAATGTTTTCAAGTGAAAAAATTTACTACATATTAAATTTATATGTCTCCAAGTGTTTTAATTGGTACATGGTCTCAGTAATAACATAGGCACAGTCACCAGAAAAAGCTATTTCATTGTGTGTAGTCCCTCCTGGCAAACAACTTTTCCCTGCCTGGAAATGAAGAAGGTTAAATCATAAATTTAGTTTTCTATATTTTGAGATTGTACATATGCAGTGTCAATTGTCAAGTTCTTTGATGAAAATTTCAGCAGATTTAATATCAGTGATAAAGATTTGTCAGTTATATTTTGTGTGTGGCAGTTAAGTTTCAGCAGTATTTTTTTTTAATTTATACTCAGAAATCTCCAAAATTCAGTATTTATTCAAATTCACACTTAGCTACGTATAAATTAACACTTCTATGTTTGTTTTTGAGTTTTGACACTTCATTTGTCTGAAATTTATTAGGTGAACTTTTATTAATTGGCAGTCAGCAAGTCCATTTTACAAAGCGGAGGCGAAATTGTTAACCGTATATTGCATTGCACACACCATTCAGAAAAATACTTGATAATTAAAAAGCCTACAGAAAATCAAAATCTAATAAGTTGTTTATCTAGTGAACTTCATAATATCCATTCCCTATTCCCACGGCCTAAGAAGTTGACATAGAGAACACAAACAAGAAGAAGTGCCATGCATGTCCACCATATATTCTGATCCTCTGAAAACATGGTACATGTCGTTAGGCATCCCAGCATTATCAAATAGCATATTTGCCCCGGTGTTAAACTAAATGGCATATCAGATCTCCTCTCACCGGTCTCTACATTGTTTAACTGAAAATCAGGTCTTGACTGATACACTGGCCTTGACCAGTTCGAGTTCCACCCATACTGGTGGTATCCTTCAGTTTGTGATGGGTAAGAGTACATAGCAAAGAAAGATAAAACCAAAAGCAGTACCAGTACGCACAGCACTTCATTTTGCAAAAGAAAAACAGATAGCAACACGGCAATTGGTACGACCACAACAACCCTGTCGCCCATGAAACTGCATGATAACACACCAACTAAGATTATTATGATCAGCGTGTGTGCCAGGGTTTCTGTCCACTCTTCTGCGCTTTCTTTAACTTCAAATAACATTTCATAATACCCCTGCATGCTTTCCCAGCAAACCAACAACCCAAGACATATCACTAGAAGGAAAGGGATCACTGGCGACGGTCCCTGATGTAGAGAATTTTGAGAATAACAAGGGTTGTAATACATATCTTTATTGTTGCAATACATCTCTCTCTATGGAGAGTAAGGTTTGAGTAAGGCTATCGTATATAACAAGAACAGATTGGAGTATTCTTGAATGGTTTAGTCTGAAATGGATGCAACTAACTTAGAACAATCCAATAATGAAATTATTTAGTCGGGGAAATTAATAATTCATGGACGGTTGAGATTTGTTTTTTTTATGCAATTATGCCACATTTCTGTGCAGTAATTTGTAGAGCGGGTTGTTGAAATGGAACTTGAACATGTAATTGGCGTGGCTTCTCATAGAACTCAGGTGCAACTTATGAGGTAATGACCCATTATATGGGTACACAAACTACAGAACCATATTAAATTCAGACTTGCATCACCATGGTACTTATCTGAAACTAAAAAATGATATCACTATGGCAATTAAGCAATGCTTCTAATTGTCACTGTAATCCTGTTAATTTAAGAGCAAATTGCAATATTTCTTGTGTTTAATATTGCATGGTTGTTTTGGTCGGTGAGACTATTAGCTAGGGTGCATTTCAAAAGGAATTAAAAATGTTTGAAACATTCTTATAAATAACATGCAAAATGTCAGCAACAATAGGGACCTGTTCTGTCTGAAGTGGCATTGTGTTAGGTTCTCATGAGGTCCAATGGGTGCCCAATTATATTTTGTTTTTTATTTTGGGTTTAAGCTAACGTCCTTCTCGTATAGTTTTACAATCAGTGCAAATACCAAGTCCCATTTGGGTCTGAATCGATATCTTTGAAGCGCAAAAACAGTAGTATTTTTTTTATCTAAACCGTTTAATCAATTATTAATGATTTTGATTTAACAATTAATAATTTTATACATCAAAATTCATATTTAAACTTTATCACAATTATTTAGATTAACTTGAACCGTCCATATTAACTTTTAAAATCCCTCCATAAAAAACAACTTCAAAGAATACTCTCCCATTTTGGCCTAGGATTGAACGCTTCTTCTATCATCCTTTAAAAAAGGTGATGGTTACTGTACTGTAGTCTGTAGACAACCAAGATATTGTTCTAAAACAAACACAAGGATCAAGCTATACCCCATTTATCTAAAAGTTTCATTTTTCCAAGAAGATTAATAATTCTAACTTTAAATTTAGATATTTTTATTCATTTGCAAGCTTTCTACAACTCCGAACAATACATGAGGACCCCAAATAATATAAACGAGCCTAATTTAGAGTCTGTTCTTGATCTCTGGTTCGGAGTAGTTGAAATATAGTACAACTAGTAAAACCAATGCCATCAAATGGCACCAATAGACATCATTGTTGCAAAATACCATGCAAAGGAAGATACAAACTAGCATCGTTAAGTAGCAAAACAACCCTAAACTTAGGCTCAAACCTGAGATAGTATCCCTTCCATCACATGAGCCGGTATTTCTAGACTGGTATGAAGATCTCAACCAGTTCCAGTTCCAACTGAACAAACTTGATTTCTTGACCAGGTAACTCGATCTCTCATCTCCAAAACCAGTAAAGTTGAAAAACAGCACAACTATTAAAACCAATGACAAACATACCCACTGAGAACCCTCATCCTCATAATATGTTATACATATAAAGAGGCATGATAGCATAATTAAATAGCACAATAAACCAGAACTCAATCCAAATGCAAGATTAGACTCGTTTCTCTCACATGACTGTGAGGTGCTGGGACAGTGCATGGGCTGCAATCGGCTCTGACCATTAGATAGGGACCTTTGTGTTGGGTAATAGTGTATACCTAAGAAAGCTAATATTACTAGCAGTACCAACACAATAGTAACATCATTCAGAAATGGAAGTACCACCACAACAAAGGCCAGAGGAATTATTACAGTCACTGCATCCGTAATGAAACCAAGTAAGAACGTCAAAGCAACAAGTGCGACAAAAAATATAATCCGCATATTTGACCCAATACTCTCTTTCACCTCATAAGCATACTCATGCCACTCCCACAAGGCATCCCAAAATATAACAAGCAGTAGAACTACTATTATAATGAAGGGTATCACTGGTGATGGGCCATAACCTGATCTCCACGAAGGATGGCAATTGTTGTAATACATTTAACTTTCTCTTTCTGAAACCTGAAACCTTGGCAGTGGCTGCCAAGTACTCTGTCTCTCTCTGGTTAGAGTGAAGAACTACGCAAGAAGTGGTGGACTAATATAGAAGGAAGCTAGAAAAGTTATTTTTTCATAGTCAACGAGGTACTACTAAATTTTAAACTACCCAATTTAAGCAAAAGGACGAATAGTGGGTTTGGTACATAGTATAGTTAGCCCTTTTTTGGTAGTTAAGCTGATTTCACATAAAGTAAGGTCCATTTTTTTAAGCAAACAATCTGAACCCAAGGCAACTTTAATGTAGTTTACCTCCCATTTTGTCTGGTTGTGCTGAGATATTAAAACCCAATATTCCACTTAATATGAATCTTACATGCTTTATCTTGTGTACATATAAAGAATACATGGTATAAATCATGTGGTTATTGCCAAATGAATATGTTACAAGATTTCTGGCATATGTGAAACAATATATATGACATAATTTTGATCTCAACATGTATACTCTTTTAGATAAAAATTCTCCAAGAAAAGAGAATGAGAGAGTGAAAATGAGAACATGTATATCTACTGGAGCCCATAAACAAGAAGTGCTCCAACTCCTGCAATTCCAGCCACTAATGCAATTAAGACAGAGATTGGGGGCAATGTGCCACCAACTGCTTTTCCTGTTTTCACGTCATACCGAGCAAACCGCTTCTTAGGTGCATTGCATTGCGGGCACCCATATGTATCAGGCTGTATATTCCCACAATAAATTGATCAGTCTTAACTAACTAAATGCAGGGCAATATTCAATTTAGCATTGATTCTCATTATCGTTGCTATCAGTAATTCAGTATCATGATCTATTACTATCATTGTTTTTTATTTTTGAGATCTCTGATCTCTATGATTTCTATTTAAGTTTCATTTCTAGCCTACTCCAATTTATGTGGGATTAAAGGCTTTGTTGTTGTTGTTGTTGTTGTTCAATTTGACTAGGGTTGTGATTTTCCAAATAATAAAACATAATGCAAGAAAATTAGAGCGTCTTTAAACCTGTTCGTCAAAAGGTTTTGAAAGGGTGTAGATGTATCCACAATCTAGGCATATGTGACTCGCTTTTGCCTGTGACAAATTACAAAATTAAAAGAAATAGTAAGCACGCTAGCTATATCTGAGCCCCAAAGTTGTATTTGCCATCAAGCAGTGCTTTGAATCAATTCCTTTTATTTACCTTGCACTTACGCAAAGTCTATGAAGAAAATGTGAAGATAGTATTTCCCAAGTAATGTAGATTTATGAAAAGAAACATTAAGATAAATTATTATGATTAAATAAAAAGATTGCCTTTTGAGCTTCAGTTAAAGCACGGCCAAACCGGGGAGGAGCTGGTCTTTTCGGTAGTCTTTTTACATCCACATCTGCACCCCTGCATTTTTTGTTTTTCAAAGTAGGAAACATTACTGAAAAGTAAATTAAAATGAATTGTTAAAAGGCAGTCCTCACCAAAAAGTCTCACTTCAAACCCCACAGGGACCAGAAATTACAATGGATTTAAATTATTTTGTTATTTACAATAAAACAAAATGAACTGCAGATCACTTGAAACCTCCCAGAAAAAAAAAATGCTAGAGACTTATCTACCTGTTAACTACGAAATAAACAGAATCAGGTTTGGCTTGAATGGCTGTTTTGGTAAAACCAAGCTTATCAGCAGGCCATAGTTCATCTCCAAAGAAGCTGCTTGTGTACAACACTTGGTCTCCTGATCGTAGCCCAGCCTTTGCTGCATTGCCTCCTGAATCAACTGCCTGTTCAATTTATCATCATTAATCAAAAAAATCATACTGGGTAATACATTGATTCAATCAAACCTAACAATTGAGGAAAGTAACAATTTTCATTTTTCAACAATCCACTTTTCCTTGATTCATCTATCATATACATCAACATGACAGATATAAAATTATAAATCTCAATTATAGATAATTTTGTTTTAGTAGTCATGACTCATGAGAACTGTGATGAATGCTCACTAAAATTCGAAAGGAAACCTTCTTGATTCCAAATACTCTTGCTTGCATGTACTCTTAGTTTAGCAACAGATCAGCTCAAATGACCTAGTAATTTCTGTAAAAGAATATTGCATCTTCATTTCTTATGGCCATATCATGGGGGTTACAAAAGTTTTCAACACTCTTGAAAAGTTGATCTTTTTCTAATTCTGTCATATCATTGCTGTTTCTGCCTATTGGATTCTTCAATGTTGTAAGCAAAAGATTGTACTATTATGAAGTATTTATTGAAACTTTTGTGTGTGGTAGTTGATTCTTCAAAGATTGAAGAATTAAGGTCAAATACATCAGCTTGGCTGACATTATTTTGAGAGTTAGATTCCTTAACAATATGATGTAGATTAAAATACAGCTTCCATGCAATTCGATTTAGTGAACTCAAACTTTAAATTGGCTAAAGTTTAAGCATGGGAAAATGGAGAGAAAATGCCCTAATTCGAATTTAGATTGATTAAATTTGTTGTGAATCCTGAGAGATTTAATTTGATATAGGTCAGACCATCATTTATGATCCATTGGAAGGAAGTCTACAATTTTCAATTCAGGCTAATTTATGTCATGAGACACAAAATTTGCTCTTTATTACTAAAAGCTGGTGTAAACAATTCTTCCTGATGGTATTCCTGATTCAAATGAAGAAAACAATGTTATTCACATAACCAGAATAAAATTTCATTCTGACTATAATTACGGGATTCTATAATTCTCTAAATCATCAAGCAGCCTTACTTTCTCACTACTGATTTTAATCTCAACTTGATATTACAAAATAATAATAATAATAATAATAATAATAATAATAAAGAAAGAAAGAAAAAAATGCAGAAGGGAGTGAAAGGGGGGTAATTTAATTTGTAACTGAACTTACAGTGATTACAACTCCACCCCCGGATTTCTGGCCCAAGGTGAGGCCAAGAGGCTTGTCTACCTCCACCTCGAATGTTTTTGCTGCACCGGCTGTTCTGGCACTGACTTTTAACGCTTGTCTACTTTTTACAATATTTTTGTTGTAGCTTGTGGAGTACCTTGATCTTCCCTCAGGCAATGATACCCCATAGAACGCACTCTTCTAAACCACATTAAAATCAGATGCACAAGTCATCTCTGTCAGAAACTATTGCCATTTGCAATATTTTGAAACAAAAAATATTATTATAAAAAATAAGAAGGAAAATGTTCAGAACTTTTAAGACTTTCAATTGCTGTAATTGCACTTCAGGGATCATGTACACCAATGTTAAAACATGAAAATTAAGTAGAAGTTCGTATTTAAACAAGAGAAAGAAGAACTTTTTGTCTTCTTCCTCTTCTTGTTTTTTTTTTGCTGGTTTCCTTTTTTCACTGAAATAGAAAAAGAGAAGCAAGTACTGTGGTTAAGGAGAGAGAAGCAGATTGGGAAGGAGAAGATGCATTCGCCAAAGATATCTTAGAGAGAGAAGAGGAGACAAGGGCCGAAGAGGAGAGAGAAGAAGCCATGGTTAAACAACCGAGATGCTGCAACTGCGCTTACGGCTTGTCTACAACATTTGTTGGAAGAATGCGAGAGAGAGATTAGATGGATTTGGGCCTCATTTATCCCGCTAGAGTCTAGAGACGCTCGTGGATAGAAAAGTGCCTTGGAAACATGAATGGATACGATTAGTCGGTTTTCAAGCTATCCTGTTTGGGAGTCCACGTCTGATATTATTAGTGCATCTGGATTGATATTGATTATCAAAATTAAATTTTTATGTTACATCATCAAATTGATAATTCATTTTAATAGTGACATATCTAAATAGAATGAAATTGTCAAAATGACGCTTTCATAATTAATTTTTTATTCCTTCACTGACGTGGCTTATCAAATTTAGATAATTGTCTAGTCTCTGCATCCTTAAAATTCAAATGACAATTGTCAAATAAGATTTGACAATCAATTTGACAATAGAATGCGGATGTCTTTATGGACGTAATAAAATTCGTCCTCAGCACCGTGCCCCGTTTTCTTTATGGACGTAATCAATTTGACAATAGAATTCGTCCTCAGCACCGTGCCCCGTTTTTTTTTTTTTGCGCTCCCGGACTCATTTTCGACGGTACCGAGGGCGTCGGGTCTTGTTCTCATGTTTTGTGCTCCCGTATTCGTTTTGGGTTGTACCGATGGCGCTGGGCCTCGTTTTCATTTTTTGCGCTCCGGGACTCGTTTTCGACTGTAACGAGGGCGTCGGTTCCCGTTTTCATGTTTGGCGATCGCGGACTCATTTTGGACTGTACCGATGGCGTCGGGCCCCATTTTCATGTTTTGCGCTTCCGGACTCGTTTTCGACGTTACCGAGGGTGTCGGGTTCCCTTTTCATGTTTGGCGCTCGTAGACTCATTTCGGGCGGTACCGAGGGCGTCGATTCCCATTTTCATGTTTTGATCTTCGAACTCATTTGGGGCGGTACCGAGGGCGTAAGGTCCTATTTACATTTTTTGCGCTCCCAGAGTCATTTTCGACGATCGAGGGCGTCGAGTCATTTTCGTCGGTTCCGTTTGCATGTTTTGCGCTTCCGAACTCATTTTTGGCGTGCGAGGGCATCGAGTACCGTTTCCATATTTTGTGCACCCGACTCATTTTTTTTTCCGTACCGAGGACGTCGGGTCCCGTTTTTATGTTTTGCGCTCCCGGACCGTTTCGGCGATACCGAGGACGCCGAGTCCAATTTTCATGTTTTACGATCCCGGACTCATTTTGGGCTGTAGCAAGAGCGTTGAGTCCAGTTGCCATGTTTTGCGTTCCTGGACTCATTTTGTAGTGGTTCCTAGGGCGTTGGGTCCCGTTTGCATGTTTTCTGAACCTGGAGAAGTTTACGACGGTATCGAGGGCGTTGGGTACCGTTTTCATCTTTTGCGCTCCCGGAGGTTTTTTCGACGATACCGAGGGTATCAGGTCCTGTTTGTATTTTTTGCGCTCCCGGACTCGTTTTGTGCGGTACTGATAGTGTCGGGACCCATTTTCATGTCTTGCGCTCCCGGACCCGTTTTGGGCTATTCAAGGGCGTCGAGTCCCGTTTTCATGTTCTGTGCACTTGGACGCATTTCGGGCAGGACCGAGGGCGTCGAGTCCTGTTTCCATGTTTTGCGCTCCCGGACTCATTTTCGGCGGTGTCGAGAGCGTCAAGTCCGGTTTTAATCTTTTGTGTTCCCGGACTCTTTTTCGCTGTCGAGGGCGTCAGGTCCCGTTTTCATATTTTACGCTCCGGATACGTTTCGATCGTATCGAAGGCGTCAGTCCCAATTTAATGTTGTGCACTCTTTGACTTTCTTTGTCGTCGGTACAAGGCGCGGGGTCTCATTTTCATGTTTTGCGCTCTCGAATTCATTTTGTACTGTATCGAAGGCGTCGGGTCCCATTTTCATATTTTGCACTCCGAACTCATTTGGGGCGGTACTGAGTGCGTCGGGTCCTGTTTCCTTATTTTGCGCACCCAGACTCGTTTTGTGCGGTAGCGAGGGTGTCGGGTCCCATTTTCAACTTTTGCGCTCCCTGACTCATTTTTGACGGAACCGAGTGCATCGGATCCCGTTTGCAAGTTTTGCGCTCTCGGACCCATTTTTGCGGAACCGAGGCGTCGGGTCCCATTTTCTTATTTTGCGCTCCCGGACAATTTTGGGCGATACGAGGCGTCGGGTCCCATTTTCATTATTTTGTGCTCCCGAAATCATTTGGGCGGTATCGAGGGCGCTGGGTCCCGTTTTCTTGTTTTGCGCTTCGGGACTCATTTTGGGCGGTACCGAGGGCGCCGGTCCAGTTCTGATGTTTTACACTCCCGAAAACATTTTTGCGGTACCAAGGGCGTCGGGTCCCATTTCGTTATTTTGCGCACCAAGGGCGTTGGGTCCCGTTTTCAAGTTTTGCGCTCCCGGACTCAGTTTTGACGGAACTGAGGGCATCGGGTCCCGTTTGCTTGCTTTGCTCTACCGGACCCGTTTTGGGCGCGTGTACCGAGGGCGTCGGGTTCCGTTTTCATTATTTTGGCTCCTTGACCCGTTTCGAGCGGTACCGAGGGCGTCGGGTCCTATTTTCATGTTTTGCGCTCCCGGACTCATTTTGACTGTACCGAGGGCGTCAGGTCTAATTTCCATGTTTTACATTCCCAGACTCGTATTTGACGAAACCGTCGGCGCCAGGTCCTGTTTTCATCTTTTGTGCTCCCAGACTCTTTTTCGGCGGTACCGAGGGCGTCAGGTCTCGTTTTCATGTTTTGTGCTCCCAAATTCATTTTCGACCGTACTGAGGGCGTTAGGTCCCCTTTTCTTGTTGTGCGCTCCCGGATACATTTTGGGCGGTACCGAAGGCGCTGGGTCCCGTGTTCATGTTTTGCGCTCCCGGATTCGTCTTGGGCTCTACCGATGGCGATGTGCCCCATTTTCATGTTTTGCGCTCCCGGACTCGTTTTCGACGGTATCGGGGGCGTCGGGTCACGTTCTCCTATTTTGCGCTCCATGATTCATTTTGGGCTGTACCGATGGCGCCGAGCCCCGTTTTCATGTTTTGTGCTCCCTGACTTGTTTTCATGTTGCTTGCTCCTCCTCTAGGGGTTCTTCAACAATGGTACCCGGTGGTTTGGGCACTCAGACATCATGTGACCGTGCCCTTCCGATAGCATTGAACAGCTTTAGGGGCTAGTTTAGAGAGTCCTGCGGTTGCGGTTTTGGCTGAAAATTTGGTCACTGCACTTGATGTTGGTTTGGCTGATTGTGTACCGCTCCCATGGCTTGTTGGATAGCCTCAATTGAGAACTCGGCTACCACCAAATCTCGCTGTTTTTCTGACTTCTTTCTCCTTGAGTTGCTTTTCAACTTTTGTGGCAAGTTTAAACATATCATGATAAGAGATAAAGGGCTGTAAAGTTACCACATCATGAATCTCCTTGCGAAGGCCACATAGATATCGTGCAATGGTTTGTTCTTCGGGCTCAACAACGCCACACTTCAGCATGAGGTGATCAAGTTCCTCGATGTAATCTGCCATAGTTTTATCACCTTGAACAAAGCCATGAAGTTGAAGAAAGGCCTCTTGCAAGTACCATTCCGGCCAAAACTTCTTTCGCAACACTTTCAGCACCTTTTCCCATGTTCTGATTTTTTGCTTACCCTCACGGGCTCGCTTCATTTTTAACTGCTCCCACCAAATAGATGCATGCTTCTTCAATTTGATGGCAACAATCTTTACCTTCTCTTCCTCAGGAACATCTTGGTACTCAAAGACACGTTCAACCGTATTGAGCCAATCTATGAACTCATCGGGTTGTATGCGCCCTTCGTACATCGGGATATCCGCTTTTAGATCAAAAGCCCGTCGAAATTGTTGGTTCCTTCGGGTGTGATTTTGATGGAGAGCCTCTTCATCACTGGACACCAAGGTGTGATTGTCGTGGAAGGGGTTGAACTCCTCATCATCGTCACCATAAGTTTTGTCATCTGAGCCATGATAGGAATCTTCGCGGTTGTTCCCAGCGGCCTCCACGCACGCTAGACGCTCTTGGAGTTGTTGCACATGCTGCCTCAACTCGTTCAACTCAATATCTCGATCGGCTTGCTAGTTTCTTTCAGGAGGATTGACACGAGCACTACGTCGCACCATCCTTCACCTGCTGCTCTGATACCAACTGATAGCGTTCATGCTATGAATCATCCAAGCACACACACACATTCAACGATAAAATCATAACTGGAGACAAGTTCCAAGAAACTAAATGTTGCTGGCTGGCTCCTCAATGACCACGCTCACTTCACACGAGGTTTTGACCAAGAAGAATCTGGAATCTGGAGAAACTCAAAACACAAAAAAGATATTCCATTTCGTCATCTGATCAAAGAATTTTGAATCACCCAAAGTCGAGCCTTTATGAGAGAGTTATGCCCAAAATATCGGCCCACAGAATCTGTCCGAGAGAAATTTGTTTCGGAAATTAATTGCAAATCGACTTGGGGCCGGTTCTTCAAACCGAGGCGGTCCGAACTTGATTTCTTGATCATGATTGTTCACACTGTAGACCTGCCTCACTCCGGACTCATTTGTGCTCCGTATCGCATCACCCAAAGTCGAGCCTTTTCGACGGAAACTCGATTTCGACATGCGGAAACGAGGTGACTCGGGTTTTATTTTCAAGTTTTGTGCTCCGTATCGCCATCACCCAAAGTCGAGCCTTTTCGACGGTACCGAGGGCATCGAGTCCCATTTAATGATTTGTGCTCCGAAATAGCTTTTCTCGACGATACCGGGGCGTCGGGTCTCGTTTGCATGTTTTGCGCTCTTGGTCCCCGTTTTGCGGGTACACTTTGGCGTCCCGAACTCATTTTTTCGGGCATCGATCCCATTTTCATGTTTTGGGCTTCGACTCACCATAAGGCGTTAGATCTCATTTTCATGTTTTGGGCGGCGTTTCGGCGATACCGAGGGCGTCGGGTCTCGATTTCATGCTTTGCGCTCCCGATCTCATTTTGGCCGTGCACTGCGGGCGTCGGGTCCAATTTCCATGTTTTGCGCTCCGTGACTCATTTTCGGTATGGGTCGCATCGGGTCCTATTTTCATCTTTTGTTCTCCGGACTCTTTTTCGTGATGGTCTTTGCATCGGGGGCGTCGGGTCCCGTTTTCATGTTTTGCGCTTCCGGATTCGTTTTCGACGGCACCGAGCGCGCGTCGGGTCCCGTTTTTATGTTTTGCACTCCCGAATTCGTTTTGGGATGTCATCGAAAGCGCGGTCCCGTTTTCATGTTTGGCGCTCACGGACTCATTTTCGGCGATAGCATCGAGGGCGTCATGTTCCATTTTCATGTCTTGTGATCCCGAACTCATTTGGGGCGTTACGAGCAGGTGTCGGTCCTGGTTACATATTTTGCGCTCTTAGAGTAATTTTCGACGGTACTGAGGGCGTCGGGTCCCATTTTCATGTTTTGCCCTCCCGGACTCATTTTCGACGCAACTGAGGGTGTCAGTTTCCGTTTGCAAGTTTTGCGCTTCCGAACTCGTGTTGAGCAGTACCGAGGGCGTTGGATCCCGTTTTCAAGTTTTGCGCTCTCTGACTCGTTTTGGACGGTACCGATGGCGTCGGGTCCCGTTTTCATATTTTGCGCTCCCGGACTCATTTTCGACGGAAAGGAGGGCATCAGGTCCCGTTTTCTTGTTTTGCACTCCCGAACTCGTTTTGGGCGGAAGCGAGGGCACTGGGTCTTGTGTTCATGTATTGCGCTCCCATATTCGTTTTGGGCTGTACCGATGGCACCGTGCCCCGTTTTCATGTTTTGCGCTTCGGGACTCGTTTTCGACTCTACCGAGGGCGTCAGTTCCCGATTTCATGTTTGGCGATCGCGGACTCATTTTCGACGTTACCGAGGGTGTTGGGTTCCCTTTGCATGTTTGGCGCTCGCAGACTCATTCTGGACGGTATCGAGGGCGTCGGTTCCCATTTTCATGTTTTGATCTCCGAACTCATTTGGGGCGGTACCGAAGGCGTCGAGTCCCGTTTTCATGATTATTCCTCCCGGACTCGTTTTCGATGTAATCGAGGGCGTCGGGTTCCGTTTGCATGTTTTGCGCTTCCGAACTCGTTTTTGGCGGTACCGAGGGTATCGAGTACCGTTTCCATGTTTTGTGCACCCGGACTTGTTTTTTTCCGTACCGAGGGCGTCGGGTCCCGTTTTTATGTTTTGCGCTCCCGAACCCGTTTTTGAAGGTACCTATGGCGTCGGGTCCCGTTTTCATGTTTTGTGCTCCCGGACCCATTTCTGGCGATACCGAGGACGCCGAGTCTAATTTTCATGTTTTGAGATCCCGGACTCATTTTGGGCTGTAGCGAGAGCGTTGAGTCCGGTTGCCATGTTTTGCGCTCCTGGACTCATTTTGTAGTGGTTCCGAGGGCGCTGGGTCCCGTTTTCATGTTTTCTAAACCTGGAGAAGTTTACGACGGTACCGAGGGCGTTGGGTACCGTTTTCATCTTTTGCGCTCCCGGAGGCTTTTTCGACGATACCGAGGGTATCAGGTCCTATTTGTATTTTTTACGCTACCGGACTCGTTTTGTGCGGTACCGATGGCACCGGGACCCGTTTTCATGTCTTGCGCTCCCGGACCTGTTTTGGGCTGTTCGAGGGCGTCGAGTCTCGTTTTCATGTTCTGTGCACTTGGACGCATTTCGGACAGTACCGAGGGCGTCGAGTCCTGTTTCCATGTTTTGCGCTCCCGGACTCATTTTCGACGGTGTCGAGGGCGTCAGGTCCGGTTTTAATCTTTTGTGTTCCCGGACTCTTTTTCGCGGTACCGAGGGCGTTTGGTCCCAATTTAATGTTGTGCACTCTATGACTCTCTTTGGGCAGCACCAAGGGCGTCGTGTCTCATTTTCATGTTTTGCGCTCTCGAATTCATTTTGTAATGTATCGAAGGCGTCGCGTCCCATTTTCATGTTTTGCGCTCCGAACTCATTTCGGGCGGTACTGAGGGCGTTGGGAGCTGTTTCCTTATTTTGCGCACCCAGACTCATTTTCGACATAACCGAGGGCGTCGAGTTCCGTTTGCATATTTTGCACTTTCGAACTCCTTTTCGACAGTACTGAAGGCGTCGGGTCCCATTTTCATGTTTTGCCCTCCCGGACTCATTTTCGACATAACCGAGGGCGTCGAGTTCCGTTTACATATTTTGCACTTCCGAACTCGTTTTCGGCGGTACCGAGGGCGTTGGGTCATGTTTTCTTTTTTTGCGCTTCCTAACTCATTTTTGGCGGTACCGAGGGTGTCTTGTCCCGTTTTCATGTTTTGCTTTGCCAGACTCATTTTGGGCGGTACCGAGGGCGTCGGGTCCCGTTATCATGTTTTGCGCTCACAAACTCATTTTGGGAGATACCGTTGGCGTCGGGTCCCGTTTTCAAGTTTTGCGCTCCCGGACTCATTTTGGGCGGTACCGATGGGGGCGTCGTCCAATTTTCATGTTTTGCGCTCCCGGACTCATTTTTGACGGAGCCGAGGGCGTCGGTCCCGTTTGCATGTTTTGCGCTCCCGGACCCATTTTGGTCGGTACCGACGACGTCGAGTCCCGTTTTCATGTTTTTTTCTCCTTAACCCGTATCGGGCGGTACCGAGGGCGCCGAGTCCAATTTTCATGTTTTGTGCTCCCGGACTCATTTTGGGTTGTGTTGAGGGCGTCGAGTCCAGCTGCCATGTTTTGCATTCCGGACTCGTTTTCATCGGAATCGAGGGCGCCATGTCCCGTTTTCATGTTTTGCGCTTCTAGAGTCGTTTTGACGATACCGAGAGCGTCGTGTCCTGTTTACATGTTTTGCGCTCCAAGAAACGTTTTGGGCGGTACCAAGATAGCTGAGTCCCGTTTTCATGTTTTGCGCTCTCGGACTCATTTTGAGCGGTAGCGAGGGCGTTGTGTCCCGTTTTGATGTTTTCGCTCCCGGACTAGTTTTGGGAGGTACCGAGGGAGTCCGGTCTCATTTTCATGTTTTGTGCTCTTGGACCCATTTCAGGTGGTAGCGAGGGCGCCGAGTCCAATTTCATTGTTTTGCGCTCTCGGAGTCATTTTGGGCTGTACCGAGGGCGTCGAGTACAGTAGCCATGTTTTGCGCTCCGGACTCATTTTCGGCGGAAGGGTCGCCGGGTCCCGTTTTTTATTTTGAGCTCCCGGAATCATTTTGGGCGGTACCGAGGGTGTCGGGTCCCGTTTTCATGTTTTACACTCCTAGACTCATTTTGGGCAGGACCGAGCGCGTCGGGTCCCGTTTTTTTAGTTTTACGCTCCTGGACTCATTTTGGGCGGTACCGAGGGAGTCGGGTTTCGTCTTCATGTTTTACGCTCTCTGACTCATTTTGGGCGGTACCGACGGCGTCGGTTCCCGTTTTCTTGTTTTCCGCTCCCGGACTCATTTTCGGCGATACTGAGGGCGTCGGGTCCCATTTCCTTGTTTTGCGCACCCAAACTCGTTTTGCGCGGTACCGAGGGCGTCTGGTCCCGTTTTCAAGTTTTGCGCTCTGGGACTCATTTTAGGCGGCACCGAGGGTGTCGGGACCCGTTTTCATGTTTTGCGCTCCCGGACTCATTTTCGACGGAACCGAGGGCGTCCAGTTCCGTTTACATGTTTTGCGCTCCGGACCCGTTTTGGGCGGTATCGTGGGCGTTAGGTCCCATTTTCTTTCTTTGTGCTCCTGGACCCGTTTCGGGCGGTACCGAGGGCGTCGGGTCCCGTTTTCATGTTTTGCGCTCTCGGGCTCATTTTAGGCTATACCGGGGGCGTCAGGTCCAATTTCCATGTTTTGCGCTCTCAGACTCGTATTCGACGGAACCGTGGGCGCCGTGTCCCGTTTTCATGTTTTGCGCTCCCGGAATCGTTTTCGGCGGTATCGAGGGTATCGTGTCCTGTTTTCATCTTTTGTGCTCCCTGACTCTTTTTCGACGGTACCGAGGGCGTCGAGTCCCATTTTCATGTTTTGCGCTCCCGGATTCATTTTGTGATGGCAATTAATCCATGGAAGGTCTACAGGTGAACAATCATGATCAAGGAAGCATGTTCTGGACCAGTTCTCAGTTTGAAGATCCATGCCCGATTCAGATTTACAATTAATTCCCGAAACATCTCTCTGGACACATTCGTACTGGGCCATTTTTTTGTCATAACATTCTCATACAAACTCCAAATTAAGTTATTTAAAATGTCGTGGAAAGATGACTAAATGGGCGACAACTTTCATGTTTTGAGTTTCTTCAGATTCTATACGCTTCTATGTTATAAATGTGCATCAAGTGAACGTGATCATTGAGAAGTTATCCAGTCAGCAGCTTTAATGGTTCTCTTGAGTCTTGTGATAACTTTTAGAGTTTCTAGATATTATTTATTATGTTTTGGTAGCAGCAATAGTAGTTAATGTTATTTTAATTATCTAAGATCTTTCTAGAGTTGTAAGATAGCTATATAAAGCCTCATGGTTAAATGTAATGGAGTAGTTGAGTTATTATGAAAAAGTTTATCTTGAGTTGAGTTTATCTCCTCTTTTATCCTGTTGTGAGTTGAGAGTATCCTCCAATTGTGATTTTTATCGTTGAACGTGTGCATGTCTTTGAGCAATTAATAGCTCGAACGCTATCATTTTGGGCTGTGAAGATGACGCCGGGCCTCGTTTTCATATTTCGCGCTCCCGAACTCGTTTTCGACGGTACCTAGGGCATCGGGTCCCATTCTCATGTTTTGCGCTCCCATTTTCATTTTAGGCTGTACCGATGGCGTCGGACTCCGTTTTCATGTTTGGTGCTCGCGGACTCGTTTTGGACTGTACCGATGGCGTCGGGCCCCGTTTTCATGTTTCACGCTCCCGGATTCATTTTCGACGGTACCGAGGTCGCCGGGTCCCGTTTTCATGTTTGGCGCTCGCAGACTCATTTTGGGCTGCACCGAGTGCGTCGAGTCCCATTTTCATGTTTTGCGCTCCCGAACTCATTTAGGGCGGTACCGAGGGCGTCAGGTCCTATTTACATGTTCTGCGCTCCCGAAGTCATTTTCGACGATACTGAGGGTGTCGGGTCACGTTTTCATGTTTTGCCCTCCCGGACTGGTTTTCGATGTAACCGAGGGCGTCAGGCTCCGTTTGCATGTTTGCGCTTCCGAACTCATTTTCGACAGTACTGAGGGCGTCGAGTACCGTTGCCATATTTTGCGCACCCGGACTAGTTTTTGTCTGTGCCGAGGGCGTCGGGACTCGTTTTCATGTTTTGCGCTCTCGGACTCATTTTCGATGGAACCGAGGGCGTCGAGTCTCATTTTCATGTTTTGTGCTCCTGGACCCATTTTCGGCGAAACCGAGGGCGTCAGATCCCGTTTGCATATTTTGCACTCCTAGACCCATTTTGGGCGGTCTGAGGGCGTCGGGTCCTGTTTTCATGTTCTGCGCTCCAAGATTCGTTTTCGACTGTACCGAGGGCGTCGTTTCCCGTTTTAATGTTGTGCACTCCATGACTCGTTTTGGGCAGGACCGAGGGCGCCGGGACCTGTTTTCATGTTTTGCGCTCCCAGACTCGTTTTAGGCTGTACCGAAGGCGTCGGGTCCCGTTTTCAAGTTCGGCAATCGCGGACTCATTTTCGGCGGTACCGAGGGCATTATGACCCATTTTCATGTCTTGCGCTCCCGAACTCATTTGGGGCGGTACTGAGGGCGTCGGGTCCTGTTTACATGTTTTGCCCTCCCGGACATGTTTTCGACATAACCGAAGGCGTCGGGTTCCGTTTGCATATTTTGCGCTTCAGAACTCGTTTTCGGCGGTAGCGAGGGCGTCGGGTCCCATTTTCTTATTTTGCGCTCCCGGACTCATTTTGGGCGGTACGAGGGCGTCGTGTCCCATTTTCAAGTTTTGCGCTCTCAGACTCATTTTGGGCGGTATCGATGGAACCGGGTCCGTTTTCATGTTTTGCGCTCCCGAACTCATTTTTCACGAAACCGAGGGCGTCGGGTCCGTTTTCATGTTTTGCGCTCCTGAAGCCGTTTTGGGCGGTACCGACGGCGTCGGGTCTCGTTTTCATGTTTTATGCTCCTTGACCCGTATCGGGCGGTCCGAGGGCGCCGAGTCCAATTTTCATGTTTTGCGCTCCTAGACTCATTTTGGGCTTTTCGAGGGCGTCGAGTCCAACAGTAATGTTTTGCGTTCCCGACTCATTTCCGTCGGAATCGAGGGAGTCGGGTCCCGTTTTCATGTTTTGAGCTTCTAGAGTCGTTTTCGACGGTACCGAGAGCGTCGGGTCCGTTTTCATGTTTTGTGCTCCCGGAGGTTTTTTCGACAATACCAAAGGCGTCGGGTCCTGTTTACATATTTTGCGCTCCTAGAGACGTTTTTGGCGGTACCAAGGGAGTCGAGTCCCGTTTTCATGTTTTGCGCTCTCGGACTCATTTTGGGCGGTACCGAGGGCGCCGGGTCCCGTTTCCATGTTTTCGCTCCCGGACTCGTTTTCGGCGCTACTAAGGGAGCCTGGTCCCGTTTTCATGTTTTGCGTTGCCGGACTCATTTTCGGCAGTACCGAGGGCGTCGGGTCGCATTTTTATGTTTTGCTCTCCCGGACTCATTTTGGGCGGTATCGAGGGCGTCGGGTCCCGTTTCCATGTTTTGCGCACCCATACTTGTTTTGGGCGGTACCGAGGGCGTCAGGTCCCGTTTTCATGTTTTGCTCTCCCGGACTCATTTTGGGCGGTAGCGATGGCGTCGGGTCCCGTTTTCATGTTTTGCGCTCCAAGACTCATTTTCGACGAAACTAAGGGCGTCGAATCCCGTTTGCATATTTTGCCCTCCGGGACTCGTTTTGGACGGTCCGAGGGCGTCGGGTCATGTTTTCTTTTTTTGTGCACTTGGACGCATTTCGGGCTGTATCGAGGGCGTCAAGTCCAGTTTTCATGTTTTTCGCTCTCAGACTCATTTTGGGCTGTACCGGGGACGCCGAAACCTGTTTCCATGTTTTGCGCTCCCGGACTCATTTTCGGCGGGATCGTGGGCGTCGGTTCCCGCTTTCATGTATCGAGGCGTCAAGTCCGGTTTCCATGTTTTTCGCTCCCGGACTTATTTTGGGTTGTACCGAGGGCGTCGAGTCTTGTTTTCATGTTTTGCGCTCTCGGACGCTTTTTCGCGGTACCGAGGGCGTCGGGTCCGGTTTACAAGTTTTGCATTCCCGAATTCATTTTTTACTGTAATGAGGGCGTCGGGTCCTGTCTTAATGTTGTGCACTCCAAGACTCATTTTGGGTAGTACCGAGGGCGTCGGGCCCCGTTTTCATGTTTTGCGCTTTCAGACTCATTTGGGGCGGTACCGAGGGCGTCAGGTCCCGTTTTCATGTTTTGCGCTCCAGTAGTCGCATCGGATTCCGTTTCGACGCGCTCCCGGCATCGAGGGCGTCGGGTCCTGTTTGCATGTTTTGCGCTACCAGACCCGTTATCGATGGTACCGGGGGCGTCGGGTCCCGTTTTCATGTTTTGCGCTACCGGACCCGTTTTGGGCATACCGAGGGCGTCGAACACCGTTTTCATCTTTTATGTTCCCGGAGGCTTTTTCGATGATACCGAGGGCGTCGGGTCCTATTTGCATTTTTTGCGCTCCCGGACTCATTTTGTGTGGTACCGAGGGCGTCGGGTCCCTTTTTATGTTTTGCTGCCGACTCATTTTTGGGCGATGCGGGGCGTCGGGTCCCGTTTTCATGTTTTGCGCACCCATACTTGTTTTGGGCGGTACCGATGGCGTCGGGTCCCGTTTTAATGATTTTCGCTCCAAGACTCATTTTCGACGAAACTGAGGGCGTTGGATCTCGTTTGCATATTTTGCGCTTCCATACCCGTTTTGGGCGGTCCGAGGTCGTCGGGTCCCGTTTTCATGTTTTGCGCTCCTAGACTCGTTTTCAACGGTACCGAGGGCGTCAGGTCTTGTTTCCATATTTTGCGCACTCGGACTCATTTTTGGCGGTAGCGAGGGTGTCGGTTCCCGTTTTAATGTTTTGCACTCTCGAACTCATTTGGGGCGGTAGCGAGGGAACCAGGTCCCGTTTTCATGTTTTGCGCACCCAGACCCGTTTTGGGCTGTACTATGGGCGTCGGGTTTCGTTTGCATGTTTTGCGCTCCATGACTCATTTTGGGCTGTACCGAGGGCATCGAGTCCAATAGCCATGTTTTGCGCTCCCGGACTCGTGTTCGGTGGAAACGAGGGTGCCGGGTCCCATTTTCATGTTTTACGCTCCCTGAGTCAATTTCGAAGTTACCGAGGACGTTGTGTTCCTTTTTCATGTTTTGTGCTCTCGGAGGCTTTTTCGACGGTGCAAAGAGCATCGGGTGTTATTTTAATGTTTTGCGCTCCTGAACTCATTTTCGGCGGTAGCGAGAGCGTTAGGTCCCGTTCTCATGTTTTGCACTCCCGGAGTCGTTTTCGACAATACCGAGGGTCGTCGGGTCCTGTTTACATGTTTTTCCGCTTCCGGAGTAATTTTCCACAGTATTGAGGGCGCCGGGTCTCGTTTTCATGTTTTGCCCTCCCAAAATCGTTTTTGACGGAACCGAGGGCTTCGAGTCCCGTTTTCATGTTTTACACTTCCGAACTCGTTTTAGGCGATACCGAGGGCGTCGAGTCCCATTTTCATGTTTTGCGCTATCGGAGTCATTTTCGACGGTACTTATGGCGTCGGGTCCCGTTTTCATGTTTTGCCCTCCTAGAATCATTTTCGACGGAACCGAGGGCGTCTGGTCCTGTTTGCGTGTTTTGCGCTTCCGAACTCATTTTCGGCGGTACCGAGGGCGCCGTGTCCTGTTTTTGTGTTTTCCACTCCCGGAGTCATTTTCGACGGTACTGAGGGCGTCGGGTCCTGTTTTCATGTTTTGCGCTGCCGTAGTCATTTTCGACGGTACCGAGGGCGTTGTGTCCCGTTTTCATGTTTTGCGCTCCCGGACTCATTTTCGACGATGCCGAGGGTGTCGGGTCCCATTTTCACGTTTTGCGCTCCCGGACTCATTTTAGGCGGTATCGAGGGCGCGGGTCACGTTTTCATGTTTTGTGCTCCCGAACTCATTTTCGACGGAGCCGAGGGCGTCGGGTTCCGTTTGAATGTTTTTTTGCTTTTGAACCAGTTTTAGGCGGTACCGAGGGCGTCGGGTCCCGTTTTCATATTTTATGCTCCTGAACCCGTTTCGAGCAGTACCGAGGTCGTCAAGTCCAGTTGCCATGCTTTGCTTTTCCGAACTTGTTTTAAGCGGAACCTGGGGCGTCGGGTCCCGTTTTCATGTTTTGCCCTCCCGGAGTCGTTTTCGACAGTACCAAAGTCGTCGAGTCCCGTTTTTATGGTTTGCGCTCCCGGAGGCATTTTCGACGGTACCGAGGGCGTTAGCTCCTATTTACATGTTTTGCGCTCCTGGACTCGTTTTGGGCGGTACCGAGGGCGCCAGGTCCCGTTTTTATGTTTTGCAATCTCGGACTCATTTTGGGCGATACCGAAGATGCCCGGTCCATTTTTCATGTTTTGTGCTCCCAGACTCGTTTTCAACGGTACCGAGGGCGCCGGGTCCCGTTTCCATATTTTGCGCATCCGAACTCATTTTGGGCGGTACCTAGGGTGTCGGGTCCCATTTTCAAGTTTTGCGCTCCCGGACACATTTTGGGCGGTAGCGTACTCATTTTCAGCACTCCCGAACTCATCTTGTTTCCATGTTTTGTGCTCTCATACTCGTTTTCGACGAAACTTAGGGTGTCGGGTCCCGTTTTCATGTTTTGCGCCCCCTGAGTTGTTTTCGACGTTATCGAGGGCGTCGTGTCCCGTTTTCATGTTTTGTGCTCTCAGACTCATTTTGGGCGGTAGCGAGTGCGCCACGTCCCGTCTTCATGTTTTGCGCTTCCGAACTCGTTTTCGACGGAACCAAGGGCGTCGGGTCTCGTTTGCACGTTTTGCGCTCCCGGACCCATTTTGGGCGATACCGAGGGCGTCGGATCTTGTTTTCATCTTTTTTGTGCTCCCGGACCCATTTCGGGCGGTACCGAGGGCGTCGAGACTAATTTTCATGTTTCGCACTCCCGGACACATTTTGGGCAGTACCGAGGGCGTCGAGCCCAGTTTCCATGTTTAGCACTCCCGGACTCGTTTTCGGTGGAACCGAGGGCGTCAGGTCCCGTTTTCATGTTGTATGCTCCCATAGTCGTTTTCGATGGTACCGAGGGCGTCAGGTCCTGTTTACGTGGTTTGCGCTCCCGGATACGTTTTGAGCGGTACCAAGGGCGCCGGTCTCACTTTCATATTTTGTGCTCCCAGATTTGTTTTTAGTGGTACCGAGGCGTCAGATCTGTTTCCATGTTTTGCGCACCCAGACTCATTTTGTGCGGTACCGTGGGTGTCGGGTCCCGTTTTCATGTTTTGTGCTCCCGGAGGCTTTTTCGACGGTATCGAGGACGTCGGGTCCTGTTTACATGATTTGCGCTCCCGGTCCCGTTTTGGGCACTACCGAGGGCGTCAGGTCCCGTTTTCATTTTTTGTGCTCCCAGACTAATTTTGGGTTGTACCGAGGGCGCCGAGTCCCATTTTTAAGTTTTGCGATCCCAGACTCGTTTTCGACGGTACCGGGGGCATCGGGTCCCGTTCTCATGTTTTCCGCTCCTAGATTCGTTTTGGGGTCGTACCGTGGCGCGCGAGGCCGTTTTCATGTTTTGCGCTCCCGGACTCATTTTCGACGGTACCGAGGGTGTCGGGTCCCGTTTTCATGTTTGGCGCTCTCGGACTCGTTTTGGACTGTACCGATGGCGTCGAGCCCCGTTTTCATGTTTTGCGCTCCCGAACTCGTTTTCGACGGTACTGATGGCGTCGGGTCCCATTTTCATGTTTTGCGCTCCCGAACTCATTTGGGGCGTGCGAGGGCGTTGGGTCCTATTTACATATTTTGCGCTCCCGGAGTCATTTTCGACGGTACTAAGGGCGTCGGGTCTCGTTTTCATGTTTTGCCTCCCGAACTCGTTTTTGATGTAACTGAGGGCGTCGGGTTCCGGTTGCATGTTTTGCGCATCCGAACTCATTTTCGGCGTACCGAGGGCGTCGAGTATCGTTTCCATGTTTTGCGCACCTGGACTCATTTTCGGCGATACCGAGGGCGTCAGGTCCCATTTTCATGTTTTGCGCTCCCGGACTCATTGGTCGGTACCGAAGGCGTCCTGTCTCGTTCTCAAGTTTTGCGCTGCCAGACTCATTTTCGGCGGTACCGGGGGCGTCAGATCTGTTTCCATGTTTTGCGTAGCCGAATTCGTTTTGGGCGTTACCATGGGCATCGGGTCCCGTTTTCATGTTTTGTGCTCCCGGATGCTCTTTCGACGGTACCGAGGGTGTCGGGTCCTATTTACATGATTTGCGCTCCCGAATCCGTTTTGGGCAGGACCGAGGGCATTGGGTCCCGTTTTCATCTTTCGTACTCCTAGACTAATTTTGGGCGGTACCGAGGGAACCGAGTCCCATTTTCAAGTTTTGCGATCCAGACTTATTTTCGACGGTACCGAGGGCGACGGGTCCCGTTCTCATATTTTGCGCTCCCGAATTCATTTTGGGTTGTGCCGAAGGCGTCGGGCCCCGTTTTCATGTTTTGCGCTCCCGGAATCGTTTTCGACGGTACCAAGGGCGCTGGGTCTAGTTTTTTTCATGTTTGCCACTCGCGGACTTTATTTTGGACTATACTGATGGCGTCGGGCCCCGTTTTCATGTTTTACGCTCCCGGACTTATTTTCGGCGGAACCGAGGCTGTCGTGTCCTATTTTCATGGATTGCGCTCCCAGACTCATTTTGGGCGGTACCGAGGACGTCGAGTCCCGTTTTCATTTTTTGCACTTCTAGACTCGTTTTGGGTGGTACCGGGGTGTCGGATCCCGTTTTCAAGTTTTGCGCTCCCGAACTCATTTTGGGCGGTACCGATGGCGCCGGGTCCCGTTTTCATGTTTTGCACTCCCGGACTCATTTTCGACGGAACCGAGGGCGTCGGGTCCCGTTTGCATGTTTTGTGCTCCCCGACCCATTTTGGGGTACTGCAGGTGGAGTCGGGTCCCGTTTTCTGTTTTGTGCTCATCGCCGTATCGCAGCGGTGCGAGGGCGTCGAGTCTAATTTTCATGTTTTGCGCTCCCAGACTCATTGTGGGCTGTGCCGAGGGCGTCGAGTCCAGTTGCCATGTTTTCCTGTTTTCACGTTTTGCGCTTCCGGAGTCGTTTTCGACGGTATCGAGAGCTTCGGTCCCGTTTTCATGTTTTGTGCTCCCGGAGGATTTTTCGACGGTACCGAGGGCGTCGGGTCCTGTTTACATATTTTGCGCTCCCAAAAATGTTTTAGGCGGTACCAAGGGAGCCGACTCCTGTTTTCATGTTTTGCACTCTCTGACTCGTTTTGGACGGTAGCGAGGGCGCCGGGTCTCGTTTTCATGTTTTCGCTCCCGGACTCATTTTGGGCGGTACCGAGGGAGCCCGGTACCGTTTTCATATTTTGCGCTCCCGAACTCGTTTTCGGCGGTAGCGAGGGCGTCGGGTGTCGTTTCCATGTTTTGCGCACCCGGACTCATTTTGGGCGGTTCCGAGGGCGTCAGGTCTAGTTTTCAAGTCCTGTTTTTATGTTTTGCGCACCCGGACTCATTTTGGGCGGTTCTGAGGGCGATACCGAGGGTGTCGTGTCCCTTAATGATTTGCGCTCCCGGACTCGTTTTTGATGGAACCGAGGGTGTCGGGTCTCATTTTCATGTTTTGTGCTCTTTGACCCGTTTCGGACGGTACCGAGGGCACCGAGTCCAATTTCATTGTTTTGCACTCCCTGACTCATTTTGGGCTGTATCGAGGGCGTCGAGTCCAGTTGCCATGTTTTGCGCTCCCGAACTCATTTTTGGCGGAACTGAGATCGTCGGGTCCCGTTTTCTTATTTTGCGCTCCTGGACTCATTTTAGGTGGTACCGAGTGAGTCGGGTCCCATTTTCATGTTTTATGTTCCCGGACTCGTTTGGTACCGAGGGCGTCGGGTCCAGTTTTCTTATTTTGCGCTCCGGGACTCATTTTGGGCGGTAGCGAGGGCGTCGGGTCCCGATTTTATATTTTGCTCCCGGACTCATTTTCGGTGGTACAGAGGGCGTCGGGTCTTATTTTCTTGTTTTGCGCGGTATCGAGGGCGACGGGTCCCATTTTGAAGTTTTGCGCTCCCGAACTCATTTTGGGCGATACCGAGGGCGCTGGGACCCGTTTACATGTTTTGCGCTCCCGGACACGTTTTCGACGGAACCGAGGGAGTCGGGTCCCGTTTGCATGTTTTGCGCTCCGGACTGTTTTGGGCGGTAGCGATGGCGTCGGGTCCGGTTTTCATTTTTTGGCTCCTGGACTCGTTTCGGGCCGTACCGAGTCAGGTTCCGTTTTCATGTTTTGCGCTCCCGGATTCATTTTCGACGGTACTGAGGGCGTCGGGTCCCATTTTCTATGGACCCGACAATCTTGGTACCGCCGAAAATGAGTCCGGGAACGCAAAACATGAAAACATGACCCGACACCCTCTATACCGCCAAAAGTGAGTCCGGGAGCGCAATACATGAAAACTAGACCAACGCCCTCGGTACTGTCGAAAATAAGTTTGGGAGCGCAAAACAGGGAAACGAGACCCGACGTCTTCGGTACCGCCGATGACGAATTAGGGAGCGCAAAATAGGAAAACTAGAACCGACGTCTTCGGGACCGCCGAAAACCTGTTCGGGAGAGCAAAATATGAAAACTGGACCCGACGATTGGTACCGACTGCGATTTCCTCTCAATTCAAGATGCTATTAGATTTAGCACACTTGATTGTCATCTCTCAGGCCTAAAGGCTCACCCAGCAAGAGCTAGGGCCAGTGGCTCACTGAGTCAAATGATAGCTTCAATGAATTTGAACTTCAATGATTGGCGATATACTGATCTTATCAGAATCAGTATATTTGCAAAGGAATTACACAATGTTTTAACTGCTTTCTATCAATCACAGTGACTCAATCAAAGTAATGACAGAGTGATAAGTCCCTATCTTTCAATTATCATCTAATTAGGAGCAAGAAGATCAATTGAAAAATGAAAATTCTCAACTAGAATCAGCATAGCAACAAATGAATTACAAATTCTTAATGTTTACGACTGATCCAGGCCTAAAGACTCACCAATCACCCTGTGATTGGGTCAGTGGCTCACTAGATTCAGTCAATTGATATTGATTGATGTTCTTCAAGGAAGAAACAGTAAAGAGATAGAAGAATGAAGCAAACTTTCGAAAGGAAACAGCAAGAACAAGAAAGAAAGTTCAATTGACTACTTAAAAAAATATGAATTGAATGTTTTAAGCTCAGTTCTAGAGAAAGAAATACAAAGAAAATACTGATTAAACTAATGAACACTGCTAATTACCTTCAGATTCAAACGATATCTCAAATTGAGTAGATTTCTTGTTAAGTCTCGCAATCTCTCTCTCTCTCTCTCTCTCTTTACACTGAGTGATCAATGGTGAGTGTGTTCTCTCTCTTAATTGCTCAATTCACAGATTGCTCTTGCTAAACTTCGACCCCTCTCTCACTGTTGTTGGTTCTTGGGTTTATATAGCTCTCAATCGGTTACCTTCTTGATTGTGATTGGTTGATCACCTTTTGAGTCAGATTGCCAGCTTGGATAGATCTCCAACCTTCATCTTAATTGCTTGAACGATTGTGATTGAATTATGCTTGTTGCCTAAGCTGCTTTTTGTTATGGCTTTGGATGTCGCGACTCAATTGACTTCACACTCTCAATTGCTCATGTATTTCAACTGGCAAGTGGGCCCAAGGTTGGTAACCTCTATTTAAACGTTCCACGGCTACTTTGAACGTCATTTCATTCATTTGTCAACTTTAATTTCACTGATGTTGTTTTTGTCCCATTCTTAGTCTCTGACCAAATTCACATCTCATATATCAACTTGCCTTGTTAATTCACTTCCATTGGTGTCGCCTTACCTTAAAGAATTCAACTTGCAACGCAATTTGATCTCTAAAGCACCAATTCACCTTCTCTCATTCAGCTTAGTTTCGGGCAATAGCTCAATTTCACCTTCTATTCATCTCTTCTCATCAATTGATCTGGCAACATCTCTTGTCCCATCGCCTTATCGTTGCCATCTCTTAGGTCAACTCTAGCTATGGTGAGGCGTCAAGGGAAGAGGAAGATGCAAGCTGCATTGGAATCAGACAATGGCGAGAAGAAGAAGGAGGAGATAGTTCCTTCTCACGTGTGAATGCGCATGGCACACGTGAACTGTGAGAGAGCAAGAGGCGCGCGATTGGATGGTCTACAAGAGCCGGAGTTCTCTCTCTCTTTTATCTCTTATTTAAATCGATTGCTTTGAATTGAGTAGATAGGCTAGATGGACTTGATTTATAGCTTTACTCTTGCGCCTACTCTCATTGCTTTGACTTCTGGGCCCCACTGTCACCCACGAGTCAGGGTTCATAGGTTTAGTTTGCAACTGATTAGTACTCTGATTAGACTAATAAAGCTGAGTTGGCAAAGTCTGATAGGGTTGTGTGTTTAAACAACATGCTTATGTGTTAATAGTTTTCTAATGATGTGCTGATGTGGCAATAATTGATGAAGCCTTGTGTACTATTTGTGTTGATTTGTATCAATTAGATAGGGTCAAGTGTCTTCTGATGTTGATGTGGCACTAATCTAGTGGTGCCATGTGTCACGGGTGGGGCCCACTTGTCAGTAATTTTATTTCATGTGGGGCCCACATGGGTGAGGTGGACTAATCATGTGCTTCCATGTGGCATGCCTGTGATGAGGTGGCTGCTGATGTGGACGAATGGGTGAGTGCCATGTGGCATATGTGGGGGCCCACTTCCAGTCGGATTTTACCATGGTGGGGCCACCTGTGCTGACATGGACCAATAGGGGTGTGCCACGTGGCAGACGCTTGCTGACTTAGCCCACTCTGATGCTGCCATGTGGCACACCCTCTCTCCTTTTCGATTTTATATTTTATGTGCTTCTTACACCCAATTTGTTGTTATTTCCAGTTTGCACCCAGAGTTGCCTTGATCAAATCTCAGCCCTTGATTAGCTTATTTAATCTGTTTTATTTCCCTAAATTTATTTTAATAGCTCCACTTATCCAAAAATTCTGAAATTTTCACCAAAAATCCCTTCATGATGACCACTCTTGTAATTTTTAATTTCATTTTTGTCCCTGCCTCCTTGTGTTAAAAATTCTTTGGTCAAGAATACCTTATTTTCTCCTCTAAATTAATCCTAATTTTCAATTGTAGCTCAGTGTCTCTGCCAAATATAATTCTCTTGCAGAAACTCCTCCTAATTAAACACCAATTAGACTTGTATTGATGTTTATTAGGGTTTGATTTGATCAACAGTCGATTATATGTCAACAATTGATATAAATTCTGACTTGATCAGATGTTTGCAACATTAGCACCTGACCAGCCTTGTGAAATTGATTTTCAATCCATGTTCATGAAAGCAAAATCACATTGAAATCTCTTGTAGTTGGCTGTATCAAAATACTGGTTTGGCATTGACATGATTCTTGTTGTACAGGGATTGTACCGCTTCAGTTCTTAGGGTTTGCTCTGAGGGTTGGTTCTTAGGGTTTAATCTTGACTTTCCATGATTTCTATCACTGAGGTGTGGGACCTACCTATCAGTGAAGAATAATCAGATGGATGACACCTCAGGAGATCTTTCTCTCTCTTGAATCTCCTGGGGGTCATCCACCTCAAATGAATTGAAGGTGGCGGTGCTTTTGTACCTCTGGCTCTTGTCTAGAATTTTCTTGTGGGGTCAATGCTTAATTATTGTTCTGACTTGATTAGATTTAGTGGATAGGCTAGGTTCATGCTGTTGAAGTTGCTTGTGTGGGAGTGTCAAGTGGGTCCCACATGTCAGAGGAAAATTATCAAATGGATGACACCTAACGAGTTTCTCTCTCTTGGAACTCATAGGGGTCATCCATCTTGAATGAATAGGGGACGAGTGGGGTATTTATACCCTTGACTTTTGCCGGAGTTTTCTTGTGGGACAAATGGACTTGCTCATGAGTTCAGCAACGACTTCTTCTGATTGGTGGCCCCCTCTTGCCTTTCTCTCTTTTTTCTTATGATTTATTACTAAAAATTGATTATTATTTTTAATTATTCAGCTGCTTTATCCTTGAGACTTTTTCAAGGGTAAACAACCTATTAAAAAATTATCTAATTAACACTTCAATATGAACATTCTACAACACTAATTATGCACAAAATATAAGTATGAGGCTTTAAAAATAGTTGTTTAAACAAGTTGTTTGAGTTTTTTTAATATTTTTGATCACATAATTATATATAATTTATTATAAATTAAAATAATTATTCCTAAGCATGCCTATTATCTGATCTTCTAATTAAAACTTCGTTATGAATATTCTACGACACTAATTTTGCATAAAACATAAGTAAGCTGCATTAAAAACAGGTGCTTAAACAAGTTAATTTGAGTTTTGACAAAAACTTTGGCAGCATAACTACATATAATTTTGTGCAAATTAAAACAATTACTCTTTATTATGCCTTTTATTAAATTGTCCAATTAAAACTTTGATATGAATATCCTATAACCCTAATATTGCACAAAACATAAGTAAGATACGTTAAAAACCACTATTTAAATAAGTTGTTTGCCTTTATGAAAATTTTTGGCCGCATAACAATACATAATTTAATGCTAATTAATATAATTACTTCTAATTATGTCTATTACCGGATTGTTCAATGAACACTTCAAAACGAATATTTTAGGGCACTATTTTTCCTCAAAACATAAGTAAGATGCATTGAAAACTGCTATTTAAAAAAATTTAGTTCTTCAATATTTTTTGCCTCTTAACAAAATATAATTTCATAAAAATTAATATAATTACTCCTAATTATGTCCATTAAAATATTAGCCAATTAACACTTCGATATGAATATTCTACGACTCTAATTTTGCATAGGACATAAGTAGGATGCATTAAAAACTGCTATTTAACCAAGTTGTTTGCGTTTTTAAAAAAAAATTAGCCGCATAAGTACAAATAATTTCATGAAAATTAATATAATTACTCCTAATTATGCCACTTATAAGATTGTCCAATTAACACTTCGATACGAATATCCTACGACACTAATTTTTCATAAAACATAAGTAAGATATATTAGAAACTGCTGTTTAAATAAGTTATTTAATATTTTTAATATTTTTTTACTCATAACTATACATAATTTTGTGAAAATTAATGTAATTACTCCTAATTATATCTATTAGAAGATTATCCAATTAACACCTCGATATGAACATTGTACAACATAATTTTTGCACAAAATATAAATAAGATGCATTAAAAACTGTTGTATAAATAAGTTGTTTGAATTTTTAAAAATTGTTGGCTGCATAACTACATATAATTTCTCACAAATTAATATTATAATTACTCCTAATTATTATATGGTTGTGCAATTAAAACGTAGATATGAATATTCTATGACGCTAATTTGGCACAAAATATAAGTAAGATGCATTCGAAAATATTTTTTAAACAAGTTTTGTATTATAAGATTGCTAAATTACAACTACAATATGAATATCATAGGACACTAATTTGACATAAGATATAAGTAAGATACATTGGAAATTATTGTTTAAATTATTTAAGATTTTTAACATTTATTATCTCATAATAATAAATAATTTCGTAAAAATTAATAAAATTACTCGTAATTGTGCTTATTTGAAGATTATCCAATTAACACTTCGATATGAACATTATACGACACGGATTTTGCATATAAAATAAGTAAGATGCATTAAAAACAACAGTTTAAACAAATTGTTTGAGTTTTTCAAAAAATTTAGCTGGATAACTACATATAACTTCGAGCAAATTAATAAAATTACTCCTAATTATGCCTATTATATAATTATCCAATTAACACTCCAACATGAATATCCTATAATAGTAATTTTTCATAAAACATAAATAAGATACATTTGAAACTGTTGTTTAAAAAAAATTAGCCGCATAAGTACAAATAATTTCATGAAAATTAATATAATTACTCCTAATTATGCCACTTATAAGATTGTCCAATTAACACTTCGATACGAATATCCTACGACACTAATTTTTCATAAAACATAAGTAAGATATATTAGAAAGCTCTTTGTTTAAATAAGTTATTTAATATTTTTAATATTTTTTTACTCATAACTATACATAATTTTGTGAAAATTAATGTAATTACTCCTAATTATATCTATTAGAAGATTATCCAATTAACACCTCGATATGAACATTGTACAACATAATTTTTGCACAAAACATAAATAAGATGCATTAAAAACTGTTGTATAAATAAGTTGTTTGAATTTTTAAAAATTATTGGCTGCATAACTACATATAATTTCTCACAAATTAATATTATAATTACTCCTAATTATTATATGGTTGTGCAATTAAAACGTAGATATGAATATTCTATGACGCTAATTTGGCACAAAATATAAGTAAGATGCATTCGAAAATATTTTTTAAACAAGTTTTTTATTATAAGATTGCTAAATTACAACTACAATATGAATATCATAGGACACTAATTTGACATAAGATATAAGTAAGATACATTGGAAATTATTGTTTAAATTATTTAAGATTTTTAACATTTATTATCTCATAATAATAAATAATTTCGTAAAAATTAATAAAATTACTCGTAATTGTGCTTATTTGAAGATTATCCAATTAACACTTCGATATGAACATTATACGACACGGATTTTGCATAAAAAATAAGTAAGATGCATTAAAAACAACAGTTTAAACAAATTGTTTGAGTTTTTCAAAAAATTTGGCTGGATAACTACATATAACTTCGAGCAAATTAATAAAATTACTCCTAATTATGCCTATTATATAATTATCCAATTAACACTCCAACATGAATATCCTGTAATAGTAATTTTTCATAAAACATAAATAAGATACATTTGAAACTATTGTTTAAACAAGTTGTTTAAGATTTTTAAAATTTATTGTCTCATAACTACTTATAATTTCATAAAAATTAATAAAATTACTATTAATTATGCCTATTATAAGATTATCCAATTAATACTTCGATATGAATATTCTACGACACAAAGTATGCACAATACATAAGTAAGATGCATTATAAAACAACAGTTTGAACTAGTTGATTGAGTTTTTTAAACTTTTTTCCGCATAACTACATATAATTTCTTGCAAATTAATATAATCACTCGTAATTATGCCTATTATAAATTAATATAATCTCCCGAAACTGTTGTTTAAACAAGTTATTTAAGATTTCAAACATTTTTTGACTCATAACTGGACATAATTTCGTGAAAATTAATGTAATTACTCCTAATTATACCAATTAGAGGATTATCCAATTAACACCTCGATATGAACATTGTACGATATAATTTTTGCACAAAACATAAATAAGATGCATTGAAAAAAGTTATTTAAACAAGTTATTTGAGTTTTTGAAAATTGTTGGCCGCATAACTACATATAATTTCTCACAAATTAAAATCATAATTACTCCTAATTATTCCAATTATATGATTGTGTAATTAAAAATTAGATATGAATATTCTATGACGCTAATTTTGCACAAAATATAAGTAAGGTGCATTCGAAAATATTTTTTAAACAAGTTGTTTAAGATTTTCAACATTTTTTGTATCAAAACTACACATAATTTCGAGCGAATTAATATAATTACTCCTAACTATGCCTATTATAAGATTGTCAAATTAACACTTCAATATTAATATCATAGGACACTATTTTGACATAAGACATCAGTAAGATACATTGGAAATTGTTGTTTAACCTTGTTTAGGATTTTTAACATTTATTGCCTCATAATAAGAAATAATTTCATGAAAATTAATAAAATTACTCGTAATTGTGCTTATTAGAAGATTATCCAATTAACACTTCGATATGAACATTCTGCGATACAGATTTTACATAAAAAATTAAGTAAGATCCATTAAAAACAGCAGTTTAAACAAGTTGTTTGAGTTTTTTAAAAAATGTGGCTGCATAACTACACATAACTTCACGCAAATTAATATAATTTCTCCTAATTATGCCTATTATATAATTATCCAATTAACACTCCAACATGAATATCCTGTAACAGTAAATACATTTGAAATAGCTGTTTAAACAAGTTGTATAAAATTTTCAAAATTTAATGCCTCATAATTACTTACAATTTCATGAAAATTAATAAAATTACTACTAATTATGCCTATTATAAGATTATCCAATTAATACTTCGATATGAATATTCTACGACACAAAGTATGCACAATACATAAGTAAGATGCATTATAAAACAGCGGTTTGAACTAGTTGATTGAGTTTTTCAAACTTTTTGCCGCATAACTATATATAATTTCGTACAAATTAATATAATCACTCGTAATTACGCCTATTATAAATTTATCTAATTAAAACATCGATATGAATACTCTATGACGCTAATTTGGCACAAAACATAAGTAAGATGCATTAAAAAACTGCTGTTTAAACAAGTTGTTTGACTTTTTTAAATTTTTTGGCCCCATAAATACACATAGTCTCGTGCAAATTAATATAATTACTCCTAATTATGTCTATTATAAGATTGTTCAATTAACACTTCGATATGAATATTCAACGACACCATTTTCTCCCGAAACATAAGTAAGAGGCATTAGAAACTTGACTATTTGAGCGTTTCAAAATTTTTGGCCCCATAACCACACATAATTTAGTGAAAATTAAAATAATCACTCCTAATTATGCCTATTAAAAGATTATCTAATTAACACTTCAATATGAACATTCTACAACACTAATTTTGCACAAAACATAAGTAGGAGGCTTTAAAAGCAATTTGTTTAAATAAGTTGTTTGAGTTATTAAATATTTTTGGCCGCATAATTACACATAATTTATTATAAATTAATATAATTATTCCTAAGCATATATATTATCTGATCTTCTAATTAAAACTTTGTTATGAATATTCTACGACACTAATTTTGCACAAAATATAAGTAAGATGCATTAAAAGCAGCCGCTTAAACAATTTATTTGAGTTTTTCAAAAAAATTGGCTGCATAGCTACATAAAATTTCTTATAAATTAATATAATTACTACTTAATATATCTATCGTAAGATTCCTTAATTAAAACTTCGATATGAATATTCTACAACACTAATTTTGCGCAAAATATAAGTAAGATACATTAAAAAGCTATTGTTTAAACAAGTTGTTTGAGTTTTTCAAAAAAAATTGGCCGCCTAACTACATATAATTTCGTACAAATTAAAAAAATTACTCCTAATTACGCCTTTCATAAAATTATCCAATTAAAACTTTGATATGAATATTCTATAACGCTAATATTGCACAATACATAAGTAGGATGCGTCAAAAAGCTCGCTATTTAAATAAGTTGTTTGCCTTTATGAAATTTTTTGGCTACATAACAACACATAATTTGGTGCTAATTAATATAATTACTCCTAATTATCCCTATTATAAGATTGTTCAATGAACACTTCAAAACGAATATTTTAGAGCACTATTTTTCCTCAAAACATAAGTAAAATGCATTAGAAACTGCTATTTAAAAAAGTTTAGTTCTTCAACATTTTTCGCCTCATGACTAAATATAATTTCATAAAAATTAATATAATTACTCCTAATTATTCTCATTAAAATATTAGCCAATTAACACTTCGATATGAACATTCTACGACTCTAATTTTGCACAGGACATAAGTAGGATGCATTTAAAACAACTGTTTAACCAAGTTATTTGCGTTTTTAAAAAAATATTGGCCGCATAAGTACAAATAATTTCATACAAATTAATATAATTACTCCTAATTATGCCTATTATAAGATTGTCCAATTAACACTTCGATACGAATATACTACGACACTATTTTTTCATAAAACATAAGTAATTTATATTAGAAACAGCTGTTTAAACAAGTTGTTTAAGATTTCTAACATTTTTTGACTCATAACTGTACATAATTACGTGAAAATTAATGTAATTACTCCTAATTATACCTATTAGAGGATTATCCAATTAACACCTAGATATGAACATTGTACGATACAATTTTTGCACTAAACATAAATAAGATGCATTGAAAACAGTTATTTAAACATGTTGTTTGAGTTTTTGAAAATTGTTGGCCGCATAACTACATATAATTTCATGCAAATTAAAATCATAATTGCTCCAAATTATTCCAATTATATGATTGTGTAATTAAAACTTAAATATGAATTCTATGACGCTAATTTTGCACCAAATATAAGTAAGATGCATTCGAAAATATTTTTTAAACAAGTTGTTTAAGATTTTCAACATTTTTTGCATCAAAACTACACATAATTTCGAGCGAATTAATGTAATTACTCCTAACTATGCCAATTATAGGATTATAAAATTAAAACTTCAATATGAATATCATAGGACACTAATTTGACATAAGACATAAGTAAGATACATTGGAAATTGCTGTTTAAACTTGTTTAAGATTTTTAACATTTATTGCCTCATAACAACAAATAATTTCATAAAAATTAATAAAATAACTCATAATTGTGCTTATTAGAAGATTATCCAATTAACACTTCGATATGAACATTCTACGACACGGATTTTACATAAAAAATACGTAAGATGCATTAAAAATAGCAGTTTAAACAAGTTGTTTGAGTTTTTCAAAAACATTTGGCTGCATAACTACACATAACTTCACGCAAATTAATATAATTTCTCCTAATTATACCTATTATATAATTATCCAATTAACACTCCAACATGAATATCCTGTAACGAGTAAATACATTTGAAAGCTCTTTGTTTAAACAAGTTGTTTAAGATTTTTAAAATTTATTGTCTCATAATTTCTTATAATTTCATGAAAATTAATAAAATTACTACTAATTATGCCTATTATAATATTATCCAATTAATACTTCGATATGAATATTCTACGACACAAAGTATGCACAATACATAAGTACGATGCATTATAAAACAGCAGTTTGAACTAGTTGATCGAGTTTTTCAAAAATTTTGCCGCATAACTACATATAATTTCGTGAAAATTAATATAATCACTCGTAATTACGCCTATTATAAGTTTATCTAATTAAAACATCGATATGAATACTCTATGACGCTAATTTGGCACAAAAAAAAAGTAAGATGCATTAAAAAACTTCTGTTTAAACAAGTTGTTTGACTTTTTTAAAAATTTTGGCCCCATAAATACACATAGTCTCGTGCAAATTAATATAATTACTCCTAATTATGTCTATTATAAGATTGTTCAATTAACACTTCGAAATGAATATTCTACGACACCATTTTCTCCCGAAACATAAGTAAGATGCATTATAAACAGCTATTTGAGCGTTTCAAAATTTTTGGCCCCATAACTACACATAATTTAGTGAAAATTAAAATAATCACTCCTAATTATTCCTATTAAAATATTATCTAATTAACACTTCAATATGAACATTCTACAACACTAATTTTGCACAAAACATAAGTAGGAGGCTTTAAAAACAGCTGTTTAAACAAGTTGTTTGAGTTTTTTAATATTTTTGGCCGCATAATTACACATAATTTATTATAAATTGATATAATTATTCCTAAGCATGTCTATTATCATATCTTCTAAATAAAACTTTGTTATGAATATTCTACGACACTAATTTTGCACAAAATATAAGTTAGATGCATTAAAAGCAGCCGCTTAAACAAGTTATTTGAGTTTTTCAAAAAAATTGGCTGCATAGCTACATAAAATTTCTTATAAATTAATATAATTACAACTTAATATGTCTATTGTAAGATTCCTTAATTAAAACTTCGATATGAATATTCTACATCACTAATTTTGCGCAAAACATAAGTAAGATGCATTAAAAACTGCTGTTTAAACAAGTTGTTTGAGTTTTTCCAAAAAAATGGCCGCCTAACTACATATAATTTCGTACAAATTAAAAACATTACTCCTTATTACGCCTTTTATAAAATTATCCAATTAAAACTTCGATATGAATATTCTATAACGCTAATATTGCACAATACATAACTAGGATGCGTCAAAAACTGCTATTTAAACAAGTTGTTTGCCTTTATGAAATTTTTTGGCTACATAACAACACATAATTTGGTGCTAATTAATATAATTACTCCTAATTATCCCTATTATAAGATTGTTCAATGAACACTTCAAAACGAATATTTTAGGGCACTATTTTTCCTCAAAACATAAGTAAGATGCATTAGAAACTGCTATTTAAAAAAGTTTAGTTCTTCAACATTTTTTGCCTCATGACTAAATATAATTTCGTAAAAATTAATATAATTACTCCTAATTATTCCCATTAAAATATTAGCCAATTAACACCTCGATATGAACATTCTACGACTCTAATTTTGCACAGGACATAAGTAGGATGCATTAAAAACAGCTGTTTAACCAATTTGTTGGCGTTTTTCAAAAAAAATGGCAGCATAAGTACAAATAATTTCATACAAATTAATATAATTACTCCTAATTATGCTTATTATAAGATTGTCCAAATAACACTTCGATATGAACATTGTACGATACAATTTTTGCACAAAACATAAATAAGATGCATTGAAAAAAGTTATTTAAACAAGTTATTTGAGTTTTTGAAAATTGTTGGCCGCATAACTACATGTAATTTCTCGCAAATTAAAATCATAATTACTCCTAATTATTCCAATTATATGATTGGGTAATTAAAACTTAAATATGAATATTCTATGATGCTAATTTTGCACAAAATATAAGTAAGGTGCATTCGAAAATATTTTTTAAACAAGTTGTTTAAGATTTTCAACATTTTTGCATCAAAACTACACATAATTTCGAGCGAATTAATATAATTACTCCTATCTATGCCTATTATAAGATTGTCAAATTAACACTTCAATATTAATATCACATGACACTAATTTGACATAAGACATAAGTAAGATACATTGAAAATTGCTGTTTAAACTTGTTTAAGATTTTTAACATTTATTGCCTCATAACAATAAATAATTTCATGAAAATTAATAAAATTACTCGTAATTGTGCTTATAAGATGATTATCCAATTAACACTTCGATATGAACATTCTACGATACGGATTTTACATAAAAAAATAAGTAAGATGCATTAAAAACAATGAGTTTAAACAAGTTGTTTGAGTTTTTCAAAAAATGTGGCTGCATAACTACACATAACTTCACGCAAATTAATATAATTTCTCCTAATTATGCCTATTATATAATTATCCAATTAACACTCCAACATGAATATCCTGTAACTTGTAAATACATTTGAAAGCTCTTTGTTTAAACAAGTTGTTTAAGATTTTCAAAATTTATTGTCTCATAATTACTTATAATTTCATGAAAATTAATAAAATTACTACTAATTATGCCTATTATAAGATTATCCAATTAATACTTCGATATGAATATTCTACGACACAAAGTATGCACAATACATAAGTACGATGCATTATAAAACAAGCAGTTTGAACTAATTGATCAAGTTTTTCAAAGTTTTTGCCGCATAACTACATATAATTTCGTGCAAATTAATATAATCACTCGTAATTACGCCTATTATAAGTTTATCTAATTAAAACATCGATATGAATACTCTAAGATGCATTAAAAAAAACTGTTGTTTAAACAAGTTGTTTGGCTTTTTTAAAATTTTTGGCCCCATAAATACACATAGTCTCGTGCAAATTAATATAATTACTCCTAATTATGTCTATTATATGATTGTTCAATTAACACTTCGATATGAATATTCTACGACACCATTTTCTCCCGAAACATAAGTAAGAGGCATTAGAAACGACTATTTGAGCGTTTCAAAATTTTTGGCCCCATAACCACACATAATTTAGTGAAAATTAAAATAATCACTCCTAATTATGCCTATTAAAAGATTATCTAATTAACACTTCAATATGAACATTCTACAACACTAATTTTGCACAAAACATAAGTAGGAGGCTTTAAAAGCAATTTGTTTAAACAAGTTGTTTGAGTTTTTTAATATTTTTGGCCGCATAATTACACATAATTTATTATAAATTAATGTAATTATTCCTAAGCATGTCTATTATCTGATCTTCTAATTAAAACTTTGTTATGAATATTCTACGACACTAATTTTGCACAAAACATAAGTAAGATGCATTAAAAGCAGCTGCTTAAACAAGTTATTTGAGTTTTTCAAAAATTTTGGCTGCATAGCTACATAAAATTTCTTATCAATTAATATAATTACTACTTAATATATCTATCGTAAGATTCCTTAATTAAAACTTCGATATGAATATTCTACAACACTAATTTTGCGCAAAATATAAGTAAGATACATTAAAAACTGCATTGTTTAAACAAGTTGTTTGAGTTTTTCAAAAAAAATTGGCCGCCTAACTACATATAATTTCGTACAAATTAAAAAAATTACTCCTAATTACGCCTTTCATAAAATTATCCAATTAAAACTTTGATATGAATATTCTATAACGCTAATATTGCACAAAACATAAGTAAGATGCGTTAAAAACTGCTATTTAAACAAGTTGTTTGCCTTTGTGAAATTTTTTGGCACATAACAACACATAATTTGGTGCTAATTAATATAATTACTCCTAATTATGCCTATTATAAGATTGTTCAATGAACACTTCAAAACGAATATTTTAGGGCGCTATTTTTTTCCTCAAAACATAAGTAAGATGCATTAGAAACTGCTATTTAAAAAAGTTTAGTTCTTCAATATTTTTTGCCTCATGACTAAATATAATTTCGTAAAAATTAATATAATTACTCCTAATTATGCCAATTAAAATATTAGCCAATTAACACTTCGATATGAACATTCTACGACCCTAATTTTGCACAAAACATAAGTAGGATGCGTTAAAAACTGCTATTTAAACAAGTTGTTTGCCTTTATGAAATTTTTGGCTACATAACAACACATAATTTGGTGCTCATTAATATAATTACTCCTAATTATGCCTATTATAAGATTGTTCAATGAACACTTCAAAACTAATATTTTAGGGCACTATTTTTCCTCAAAACATAAGTAAGATGCATTAGAAACTGCTATTTAAAAACGTTTAGTTCTTCAATATTTTTCGCCTCATGACTAAATATAATTTCATAAAAATTAATATAATTACTCCTAATTATGCCCATTAAAATATTAGCCAATTAACACTTCGATATGAACATTCTACGACTCTAATTTTGCATAGGACATAAGTAGGATGCATTTAAAACAATTGTTTAACCAAGTTGTTTGCGTTTTTCAAAAAATATTGGCCGCATAAGTACAAATAATTTCATACAAATTAATATAATTACTCCTAATTATGCCTATTATAAGATTGTCCAATTAACACTTCGATACGAATATACTACGACACTATTTTTTCATAAAACATAAGTAATTTATATTAAGAAACATTTGTTTAAACAAGTTATTTAAGATTTCTAACATTTTTTTACTCATAACTGTACATAATTTCGTGAAAATTAATGTAATTAATCCTAATTATACCTATTAGAGCATTATCCAATTAACACCTCGATATGAATATTGTACGATACAATTTTTGCACAAAACATAAATAAGATGCATTGAAAACATTTATTTAAACAAGTTGTTTGAGTTTTTGAAAATTGTTGTCCGCATAACTACATATAATTTCATGCAAATTAAAATCATAATTACTCCTAATTATTCCAATTATATGATTGTGTAATTAAAACTTAAATATGAATTCTATGACGCTAATTTTGCACAAAATATAAGTAAGATGCATTCGAAAATATTTTTTAAACAAGTTGTTTAAGATTTTCAACATTTTTTCCATCAAAACTACACATAATTTCGAGCGAATTAATGTAATTACTCCTAACTATGCCAATTATAGGATTATCAAATTAAAACTTCAATATGAATATCATAGGACACTAATTTGACATAAGACATAAGTAAGATACATTGTAAATTCTGTTTAAACTTGTTTAAGATTTTTAACATTTATTGCCTCATAACAACAAATAATTTCATGAAAATTAATAAAATTACTCGTAATTGTGCTTATTAGAAGATTATCCAATTAACACTTCGATATGAACATTCTACGACACGGATTTTACATAAAAAATAAGTAAGATGCATTAAAAACAACAGTTTAAACAAGTTGTTTGAGTTTTTCAAAAACATTTGGCTGCATAACTACACATAACTTCACGCAAATTAATATAATTTCTCCTAATTATGCCTATTATATAATTATCCAATTAACACTCCAACATGAATATCCTGTAACAAGTAAATACATTTGAAAGCTGCTTTGTTTAAACAAGTTGTTTAAGATTTTCAAAATTTATTGTCTCATAATTACTTATAATTTCATGAAAATTAATAAAATTACTACTAATTATGCCTATTATAAGATTATCCAATTAATACTTCGATATGAATATTCTACGACACAAAGTATGCACAATACATAAGTACGATGCATTATAAAACAACAGTTTGAACTAGTTGATCAAGTTTTTCAAAGTTTTTGCCGCATAACTACATATAATTTCGTGCAAATTAATATAATCACTCGTAATTACGCCTATTATAAGTTTATCTAATTAAAACATCGATATGAATACTCTAAGATGCATTAAGAAAAAACTGTTGTTTAAACAAGTTGTTTGGCTTTTTAAAATTTTGGCCCCATAAATACACATAGTCTCGTGCAAATTAATATAATTACTCCTAATTATGTCTATTATATGATTGTTCAATTAACACTTCGATATGAATATTCTACGACACCATTTTCTCCCGAAACATAAGTAAGAGGCATTAGAAACGAGCTATTTGAGCGTTTCAAAATTTTTGGCCCCATAACCACACATAATTTAGTGAAAATTAAAATAATCACTCCTAATTATGCCTATTAAAAGATTATCTAATTAACACTTCAATATGAACATTCTACAACACTAATTTTGCACAAAACATAAGTAGGAGGCTTTAAAAACAGCTGTTTAAACAAGTTGTTTGAGTTTTTTAATATTTTTGGCCGTATAATTACACATAATTTATTATAAATTAATGTAATTATTCCTAAGCATGTCTATTATCTGATCTTCTAATTAAAACTTTGTTATGAATATTCTACGACACTAATTTTGCACAAAACATAAGTAAGATGCATTAAAAGCAGCTGCTTAAACAAGTTATTTGAGTTTTTCAAAAATTTTGGCTGCATAGCTACATAAAATTTCTTATCAATTAATATAATTACTACTTAATATATCTATCGTAAGATTCCTTAATTAAAACTTCGATATGAATATTCTACAACACTAATTTTGCGCAAAATATAAGTAAGATACATTAAAAACTGTTGTTTAAACAAGTTGTTTGAGTTTTTCAAAAAAATTGGCCGCCTAACTACATATAATTTCGTACAAATTAAAAGAATTACTCCTAATTACGCCTTTCATAAAATTATCCAATTAAAACTTTGATATGAATATTCTATAACGCTAATATTGCACAAAACATAAGTAAGATGCGTTAAAAACTGCTATTTAAACAAGTTGTTTGCCTTTGTGAAATTTTTTGGCACATAACAACACATAATTTGGTGCTAATTAATATAATTACTCCTAATTATGCCTATTATAAGATTGTTCAATGAACACTTCAAAACGAATATTTTAGGGCGCTATTTTTTTCCTCAAAACATAAGTAAGATGCATTAGAAACTGCTATTTAAAAAGTTTAGTTCTTCAATATTTTTTTGCCTCATGACTAAATATAATTTCGTAAAAATTAATATAATTACTCCTAATTATGCCAATTAAAATATTAGCCAATTAACACTTCGATATGAACATTCTACGACCCTAATTTTGCACAAAACATAAGTAGGATGCGTTAAAAACTGCTATTTAAACAAGTTGTTTGCCTTTATGAAATTTTTGGCTACATAACAACACATAATTTGGTGCTCATTAATATAATTACTCCTAATTATGCCTATTATAAGATTGTTCAATGAACACTTCAAAACTAATATTTTAGGGCACTATTTTTCCTCAAAACATAAGTAAGATGCATTAGAAACTGCTATTTAAAAAAGTTTAGTTCTTCAATATTTTTCGCCTCATGACTAAATATAATTTCATAAAAATTAATATAATTACTCCTAATTATGCCCATTAAAATATTAGCCAATTAACACTTCGATATGAACATTCTACGACTCTAATTTTGCATAGGACATAAGTAGGATGCATTTAAAACATTTGTTTAACCAAGTTGTTTGCGTTTTTCAAAAAATATTGGCCGCATAAGTACAAATAATTTCATACAAATTAATATAATTACTCCTAATTATGCCTATTATAAGATTGTCCAATTAACACTTCGATACGAATATACTACGACACTATTTTTTCATAAAACATAAGTAATTTATATTAGAAACAACTGTTTAAACAAGTTATTTAAGATTTCTAACATTTTTTTACTCATAACTGTACATAATTTCGTGAAAATTAATGTAATTAATCCTAATTATACCTATTAGAGCATTATCCAATTAACACCTCGATATGAATATTGTACGATACAATTTTTGCACAAAACATAAATAAGATGCATTGAAAACATTTATTTAAACAAGTTGTTTGAGTTTTTGAAAATTGTTGTCCGCATAACTACATATAATTTCATGCAAATTAAAATCATAATTACTCCTAATTATTCCAATTATATGATTGTGTAATTAAAACTTAAATATGAATTCTATGACGCTAATTTTGCACAAAATATAAGTAAGATGCATTCGAAAATATTTTTTAAACAAGTTGTTTAAGATTTTCAACATTTTTTCCATCAAAACTACACATAATTTCGAGCGAATTAATGTAATTACTCCTAACTATGCCAATTATAGGATTATCAAATTAAAACTTCAATATGAATATCATAGGACACTAATTTGACATAAGACATAAGTAAGATACATTGTAAATTGCTGTTTAAACTTGTTTAAGATTTTTAACATTTATTGCCTCATAACAACAAATAATTTCATGAAAATTAATAAAATTACTCGTAATTGTGCTTATTAGAAGATTATCCAATTAACACTTCGATATGAACATTCTACGACACGGATTTTACATAAAAAATAAGTAAGATGCATTAAAAACAGCAGTTTAAACAAGTTGTTTGAGTTTTTCAAAAACATTTGGCTGCATAACTACACATAACTTCACGCAAATTAATATAATTTCTCCTAATTATGCCTATTATATAATTATCCAATTAACACTCCAACATGAATATATGTAACAAGTAAATACATTTGAAAGCTGCATTGTTTAAACAAGTTGTTTAAGATTTTCAAAATTTATTGTCTCATAATTACTTATAATTTCATGAAAATTAATAAAATTACTACTAATTATGCCTATTATAAGATTATCCAATTAATACTTCGATATGAATATTCTACGACACAAAGTATGCACAATACATAAGTACGATGCATTATAAAACAGCAGTTTGAACTAGTTGATCAAGTTTTTCAAAGTTTTTGCCGCATAACTACATATAATTTCGTGCAAATTAATATAATCACTCGTAATTACGCCTATTATAAGTTTATCTAATTAAAACATCGATATGAATACTCTAAGATGCATTGGCACAAAAAAAGTAAGTTGTTTAAACAAGTTGTTTGCTTTTTAAAATTTTGGCCCCATAAATACACATAGTCTCGTGCAAATTAATATAATTACTCCTAATTATGTCTATTATATGATTGTTCAATTAACACTTCGATATGAATATTCTACGACACCATTTTCTCCCGAAACATAAGTAAGATGCATTAGAAACAGCTATTTGAGCGTTTCAAAATTTTTGGCCCCATAACTACACATAATTTAGTGAAAATTAAAATAATCACTCCTAATTATGCCTATTAAAAGATTATCTAATTAACACTTCAATATGAACATTCTACAACACTAATTTTGCACAAAACATAAGTAGGAGGCTTTAAAAACAGCTGTTTAAACAAGTTGTTTGAGTTTTTTAATATTTTTGGCCGCATAATTACACATAATTTATTATAAATTAATATAATTATTCCTAAGCATGTCTATTATCTGATCTTCTAATTAAAACTTTGTTATGAATATTCTACGACACTAATTTTGCACAAAACATAAGTAAGATGCATTAAAAGCAGCTGCTTAAACAAGTTATTTGAGTTTTTCAAAAATTTTGGCTGCATAGCTACATAAAATTTCTTATCAATTAATATAATTACTACTTAATATATCTATCGTAAGATTCCTTAATTAAACTTCGATATGAATATTCTACAACACTAATTTTGCGCAAAATATAAGTAAGATACATTAAAAACTGTTGTTTAAACAAGTTGTTTGAGTTTTTCAAAAAATTTGGCCGCCTAACTACATATAATTTCGTACAAATTAAAAGAATTACTCCTATTACGCCTTTCATAAAATTATCCAATTAAAACTTTGATATGAATATTCTATAACGCTAATATTGCACAAAACATAAGTAAGATGCGTTAAAAACTGCTATTTAAACAAGTTGTTTGCCTTTATGAAATTTTTGGCTACATAACAACACATAATTTGGTGCTAATTAATATAATTACTCCTAATTATGCCTATTATAAGATTGTTCAATGAACACTTCAAAACGAATATTTTAGGGCACTATTTTTTCCTCAAAACATAAGTAAGATGCATTAGAAACTGCTATTTAAAAAAGTTTAGTTCTTCAATATTTTTTTGCCTCATGACTAAATATAATTTCGTAAAAATTAATATAATTACTCCTAATTATGCCAATTAAAATATTAGCCAATTAACATAGAAACTGCTATTTAAAAAAGTTTAGTTCATCAACATTTTTTGCCTCATAACTAAATATAATTTCATAAAAATTAATATAATTACTCCTAATTATGCCCATTAAAATATTAGCCAATTAACACTTCGATATGAACATTCTACGACACTAATTTTGCATAGGACATAAGTAGGATGCATTAAAAACAATTGTTTAACCAAGTTGTTTGCGTTTTTCAAAATAATTGGCCGCATAAGTACAAATAATTTCATGTAAATTAATATAATTACTCCTAATTATGCCTATTATAAGATTGTCCAATTAACACTTCGATACGAATATCCTACGACACTAATTTTTCATAAAACATAAGTAAGATATATTAGAAACGCTGTTTAAACAAGTTATTTCAGATTTTTAACATTTTTTGACTCATAACTATACATATTTTCGTGAAAATTAATGTAATTACTCCTAATTATACCTATTAGAAGATTATCCAATTAACACCTCGATATGAACATTGCACGATACAAATTTTGCACAAAACATAAATAGCATGCATTGAAAACAGTATTTTAAACAAGTTGTTTGAGTTTTTTAAAATTGTTGTCCGCATAACTACATATAATTTCTGCAAATTAAAATCATAATTACTCCTAATTATGCCTATTATATGATTGTGTAATTAAAACTTAAATATGAATATTCTATGACGCTAATTTTGCACAAAATATAAGTAAGATGCATTCGAAAATATTTTTTGAACAAGTTGTTTAAGATTTTCAACATTTTTTGCATCAAAACTACACATAATTTCGAGCGAATTAATATAATTACTCCTAACTATGTCTATTATAAGATTGTCAAATTAACACTTCAATATGAATATCATAGGACACTAATTTTACATAAGACGTAAGTAAGATACATTGGAAATTGCTGTTTAAACTTGTTTAAGATTTTTAACATTTATTCCCTCATAACAATAAATAATTTCATGAAAATTAATAAAATCACTCGTAATTGTGCTTGTTCGAAGATTATCCAATTAACACTTCGATATGAACATTCTACGACACGGATTTTACATAAAAAATAAGTAAGATGCATTAAAAACAACAGTTTAAACAAGTTGTTTGAGTTTTTCAAAAAATTGGCTGCATAACTACACATAACATCACGCAAATTAATATAATTGCTCCTAATTATGCCTATTATATAATTATCCAATTCACACTCCAACATGAATATATCTGTAATGTAACAGTAAATACATTTGAAAGCTGCTTTGTTTAAACAAGTTGTTTAAGATTTTCAAAATTTATTGTCTCATAACTACTTATAATTTCATGAAAATTAATAAAATTACTACTAATTATCCCTATTATAAGATTATCCAATTAATACTTCGATATGAATATTCTACGACACAAAGTATGCACAATACATAAGTAAGATGCATTATAAAACAGCAGTTTGAACTAGTTGATTGAGTTTTTCAAACTTTTTGCCGCGTAACTACTTATAATTTCGTGCAAATTAATATAATCACTCGTAATTACGCCTATTATAAGTTTATCTAATTAAAACATCGATATGAATACTCTATGATGCTAATTTGGCACAAAACATAAGTAAGATGCATTAAAAACTGCTGTTTAAACAAGTTGTTTGACTTTTTAAAAACTTTTTGGCCCCATAAGTACACATAATCTCGTGCAAATTAATATAATTACTCCTAATTATGTCTATTATAAGATTGTTCAATTAACACTTCGATATGAATATTCTACGACACCATTTTCTCCCGAAACATAAGTAAGATGCATTAGAAACAGCTATTTGAGCGTTTCAAAATTTTGGCCCCATAACTACATATAATTTCGTGAAAATTAAAATAATCACTCCTAATTATGCCTATTAAAAGATTATCTAATTAACACTTCAATATGAACATTCTACAACACTAATTTTGTACAAAACATAAGTAGGAGGCTTTAAAAACAGCTGTTTAAACAAGTTGTTTGAGTTTTTTAATATTTTTGGCCGCATAATTACGCATAATTTAATATAAATTAATATAATTATTCCTAATCATGTCTATTATCCGATCTTCCAATTAAAACTTTGTTATGAATATTCTACGACACTAATTTTGCACAAAACATAAGTAAGATGCATTAAAAGCAGCTGCTTAAACAAGTTATTTGAGTTCTTCAAATCTTTTGGCTGCATAGCTACATAAAATTTCTTATAAATTAATATAATTACTCCTTAATATGTCTATTGTAAGATTCCTTAATTAAACCTTCGATTTGAATATTCTACAACACTAATTTTGCGCAAAACATAAGTAAGATGCATTAAAAACTGTTGTTTAAACAAGTTGTTTGAGTTTTTCAAAACATTTGGCCGCCTAACTACATATAATTTCGTACAAATTAAAAAAATTACTCCTTATTACGCCTTTTATAAAATTACCCAACTAAAACTTCGATATGAAAATTCTATAACGCTAATATTGCACAAAACATAAGTAAGATGCGTTAAAAACTGCTATTTAAACAAGTTGTTTGCCTTTATGAAAATTTTTGGCTACATAACAACACATAATTTGGTGCTAATTAATATAATTACTCCTAATTATGCCTATTATGTGACCGTTCAATGAACACTTCAAAACGAATATTTTAGGGCACTATTTTTCCTCAAAACATAAGTAAGATGCGTTAGAAACTGCTATTTAAAAAAGTTTAGTTCATCAACATTTTTTGCCTCATAACTAAATATAATTTCGTAAAAATTAATATAATTACTCCTAATTATGCCCATTAAAATATTAGCCAATTAACACTTCGATATGAACATTCTACGACACTAATTTTGCACAGGACATAAGTAGGATGCATTAAAAACATTTGTTTAACCAAGTTGTTTGCGTTTTTCAAAACAATTGGCCGCATAAGTACAAATAATTTAATGCAAATTAATATAATTACTCCTAATTATGCCTATTATAAGATTGTCCAATTAACACTTCGATACGAATATCCTACGACACTAATTTTTCATAAAACATAAGTAAGATATATTAGAAACGCATTTGTTTAAACAAGTTATTTCAGATTTTTAACATTTTTTGACTCATAACTATACATATTTTCGTGAAAATTAATGTAATTACTCCTAATTATACCTATTAGAAGATTATCCAATTAACACCTCGATATGAACATTGCACGATACAAATTTTGCACAAAACATAAATAGCATGCATTGAAAACAGTATTTTAAACAAGTTGTTTGAGTTTTTTAAAATTCTTTGGCCGCATAACTACATATAATTTCTCGCAAATTAAAATCATAATTACTCCTAATTATGCCTATTATATGATTGTGTAATTAAAACTTAAATATGAATATTCTATGACGCTAATTTTGCACAAAATATAAGTAAGATGCATTCGAAAATATTTTTTGAACAAGTTGTTTAAGATTTTCAACATTTTTTGCATCAAAACTACACATAATTTCGAGCGAATTAATATAATTACTCCTAACTATGTCTATTATAAGATTGTCAAATTAACACTTCAATATGAATATCATAGGACACTAATTTTACATAAGACGTAAGTAAGATACATTGGAAATTGCTTTGTTTAAACTTGTTTAAGATTTTTAACATTTATTCCCTCATAACAATAAATAATTTCATGAAAATTAATAAAATCACTCGTAATTGTGCTTGTTGAAGATTATCCAATTAACACTTCGATATGAACATTCTACGACACGGATTTTACATAAAAAATAAGTAAGATGCATTAAAAACAACAGTTTAAACAAGTTGTTTGAGTTTTTCAAAAAAATTGGCTGCATAACTACACATAACATCACGCAAATTAATATAATTGCTCCTAATTATGCCTATTATATAATTATCCAAATCACACTCCAACATGAATATATCCTGTAACAGTAAATACATTTGAAGCTGCTGTTTAAACAAGTTGTTTAAGATTTTCAAAATTTATTGTCTCATAACTACTTATAATTTCATGAAAATTAATAAAATTACTACTAATTATCCCTATTATAAGATTATCCAATTAATACTTCGATATGAATATTCTACGACACAAAGTATGCACAATACATAAGTAAGATGCATTATAAAACAGCAGTTTGAACTAGTTGATTGAGTTTTTCAAACTTTTTGCCGCGTAACTACTTATAATTTCGTGCAAATTAATATAATCACTCGTAATTACGCCTATTATAAGTTTATCTAATTAAAACATCGATATGAATACTCTATGATGCTAATTTGGCACAAAACATAAGTAAGATGCATTAAAAACTGCATTGTTTAAACAAGTTGTTTGACTTTTTAAAAAATTTTGGCCCCATAAGTACACATAATCTCGTGCAAATTAATATAATTACTCCTAATTATGTCTATTATAAGATTGTTCAATTAACACTTCGATATGAATATTCTACGACACCATTTTCTCCCGAAACATAAGTAAGATGCATTAGAAACAGCTATTTGAGCGTTTCAAAAATTTTGGCCCCATAACTACATATAATTTCGTGAAAATTAAAATAATCACTCCTAATTATGCCTATTAAAAGATTATCTAATTAACACTTCAATATGAACATTCTACAACACTAATTTTGTACAAAACATAAGTAGGAGGCTTTAAAACATTTGTTTAAACAAGTTGTTTGAGTTTTTTAATATTTTTGGCCGCATAATTACGCATAATTTAATATAAATTAATATAATTATTCCTAATCATGTCTATTATCCGATCTTCCAATTAAAACTTTGTTATGAATATTCTACGACACTAATTTTGCACAAAACATAAGTAAGATGCATTAAAAGCATTTGCTTAAACAAGTTATTTGAGTTCTTCAAATCTTTTGGCTGCATAGCTACATAAAATTTCTTATAAATTAATATAATTACTCCTTAATATGTCTATTGTAAGATTCCTTAATTAAACCTTCGATTTGAATATTCTACAACACTAATTTTGCGCAAAACATAAGTAAGATGCATTAAAAACTGTTGTTTAAACAAGTTGTTTGAGTTTTTCAAAACATTTGGCCGCCTAACTACATATAATTTCGTACAAATTAAAAAAATTACTCCTTATTACGCCTTTTATAAAATTACCCAACTAAAACTTCGATATGAAAATTCTATAACGCTAATATTGCACAAAACATAAGTAAGATGCGTTAAAAACTGCTATTTAAACAAGTTGTTTGCCTTTATGAAAATTTTTGGCTACATAACAACACATAATTTGGTGCTAATTAATATAATTACTCCTAATTATGCCTATTATGTGACCGTTCAATGAACACTTCAAAACGAATATTTTAGGGCACTATTTTTCCTCAAAACATAAGTAAGATGCGTTAGAAACTGCTATTTAAAAAAGTTTAGTTCATCAACATTTTTTGCCTCATAACTAAATATAATTTCGTAAAAATTAATATAATTACTCCTAATTATGCCCATTAAAATATTAGCCAATTAACACTTCGATATGAACATTCTACGACACTAATTTTGCACGCAGGACATAAGTAGGATGCATTAAAAACATTTGTTTAACCAAGTTGTTTGCGTTTTTCAAAACAATTGGCCGCATAAGTACAAATAATTTAATGCAAATTAATATAATTACTCCTAATTATGCCTATTATAAGATTGTCCAATTAACACTTCGATACGAATATCCTACGACACTAATTTTTCATAAAACATAAGTAAGATATATTAGAAACCATTTGTTTAAACAAGTTATTTCAGATTTTTAACATTTTTTGACTCATAACTATACATATTTTCGTGAAAATTAATGTAATTACTCCTAATTATACCTATTAGAAGATTATCCAATTAACACCTCGATATGAACATTGCACGATACAAATTTTGCACAAAACATAAATAGCATGCATTGAAAACAGTATTTTAAACAAGTTGTTTGAGTTTTTTAAAATTGCTTTGGCCGCATAACTACATATAATTTCTCGCAAATTAAAATCATAATTACTCCTAATTATGCCTATTATATGATTGTGTAATTAAAACTTAAATATGAATATTCTATGACGCTAATTTTGCACAAAATATAAGTAAGATGCATTCGAAAATATTTTTTGAACAAGTTGTTTAAGATTTTCAACATTTTTTGCATCAAAACTACACATAATTTCGAAGCGAATTAATATAATTACTCCTAACTATGTCTATTATAAGATTGTCAAATTAACACTTCAATATGAATATCATAGGACACTAATTTTACATAAGACGTAAGTAAGATACATTGGAAATTGCTGTTTAAACTTGTTTAAGATTTTTAACATTTATTCCCTCATAACAATAAATAATTTCATGAAAATTAATAAAATCACTCGTAATTGTGCTTGTTTGAAGATTATCCAATTAACACTTCGATATGAACATTCTACGACACGGATTTTACATAAAAAATAAGTAAGATGCATTAAAAACAACAGTTTAAACAAGTTGTTTGAGTTTTTCAAAAAATTGGCTGCATAACTACACATAACATCACGCAAATTAATATAATTGCTCCTAATTATGCCTATTATATAATTATCCAATTCACACTCCAACATGAATATATCCTGTAACAGTAAATACATTTGAAAGCTGCTTGTTTAAACAAGTTGTTTAAGATTTTCAAAATTTATTGTCTCATAACTACTTATAATTTCATGAAAATTAATAAAATTACTACTAATTATCCCTATTATAAGATTATCCAATTAATACTTCGATATGAATATTCTACGACACAAAGTATGCACAATACATAAGTAAGATGCATTATAAAACAGCAGTTTGAACTAGTTGATTGAGTTTTTCAAACTTTTTGCCGCGTAACTACTTATAATTTCGTGCAAATTAATATAATCACTCGTAATTACGCCTATTATAAGTTTATCTAATTAAAACATCGATATGAATACTCTATGATGCTAATTTGGCACAAAACATAAGTAAGATGCATTAAAAACTGCTGTTTAAACAAGTTGTTTGACTTTTTAAAAAATTTTGGCCCCATAAGTACACATAATCTCGTGCAAATTAATATAATTACTCCTAATTATGTCTATTATAAGATTGTTCAATTAACACTTCGATATGAATATTCTACGACACCATTTTCTCCCGAAACATAAGTAAGATGCATTAGAAACAGCTATTTGAGCGTTTCAAAATTTTTTGGCCCCATAACTACATATAATTTCGTGAAAATTAAAATAATCACTCCTAATTATGCCTATTAAAAGATTATCTAATTAACACTTCAATATGAACATTCTACAACCTAATTTTGTACAAAACATAAGTAGGAGGCTTTAAAAACATTTGTTTAAACAAGTTGTTTGAGTTTTTTAATATTTTTGGCCGCATAATTACGCATAATTTAATATAAATTAATATAATTATTCCTAATCATGTCTATTATCCGATCTTCCAATTAAAACTTTGTTATGAATATTCTACGACACTAATTTTGCACAAAACATAAGTAAGATGCATTAAAAGCAGCTGCTTAAACAAGTTATTTGAGTTCTTCAAATCTTTTGGCTGCATAGCTACATAAAATTTCTTATAAATTAATATAATTACTCCTTAATATGTCTATTGTAAGATTCCTTAATTAAACCTTCGATTTGAATATTCTACAACACTAATTTTGCGCAAAACATAAGTAAGATGCATTAAAAACTGTTGTTTAAACAAGTTGTTTGAGTTTTTCAAAACATTTGGCCGCCTAACTACATATAATTTCGTACAAATTAAAAAAATTACTCCTTATTACGCCTTTTATAAAATTACCCAACTAAAACTTCGATATGAAAATTCTATAACGCTAATATTGCACAAAACATAAGTAAGATGCGTTAAAAACTGCTATTTAAACAAGTTGTTTGCCTTTATGAAAATTTTTGGCTACATAACAACACATAATTTGGTGCTAATTAATATAATTACTCCTAATTATGCCTATTATGTGACCGTTCAATGAACACTTCAAAACGAATATTTTAGGGCACTATTTTTCCTCAAAACATAAGTAAGATGCGTTAGAAACTGCTATTTAAAAAGTTTAGTTCATCAACATTTTTTGCCTCATAACTAAATATAATTTCGTAAAAATTAATATAATTACTCCTAATTATGCCCATTAAAATATTAGCCAATTAACACTTCGATATGAACATTCTACGACACTAATTTTGCACAGGACATAAGTAGGATGCATTAAAAACATTTGTTTAACCAAGTTGTTTGCGTTTTTCAAAACAATTGGCCGCATAAGTACAAATAATTTAATGCAAATTAATATAATTACTCCTAATTATGCCTATTATAAGATTGTCCAATTAACACTTCGATACGAATATCCTACGACACTAATTTTTCATAAAACATAAGTAAGATATATTAGAAACCGCTGTTTAAACAAGTTATTTCAGATTTTTAACATTTTTTGACTCATAACTATACATATTTTCGTGAAAATTAATGTAATTACTCCTAATTATACCTATTAGAAGATTATCCAATTAACACCTCGATATGAACATTGCACGATACAAATTTTGCACAAAACATAAATAGCATGCATTGAAAACAGTATTTTAAACAAGTTGTTTGAGTTTTTTAAAATTGCTTTGGCCGCATAACTACATATAATTTCTCGCAAATTAAAATCATAATTACTCCTAATTATGCCTATTATATGATTGTGTAATTAAAACTTAAATATGAATATTCTATGACGCTAATTTTGCACAAAATATAAGTAAGATGCATTCGAAAATATTTTTTGAACAAGTTGTTTAAGATTTTCAACATTTTTTGCATCAAAACTACACATAATTTCGAGCGAATTAATATAATTACTCCTAACTATGTCTATTATAAGATTGTCAAATTAACACTTCAATATGAATATCATAGGACACTAATTTTACATAAGACGTAAGTAAGATACATTGGAAATTGCTGTTTAAACTTGTTTAAGATTTTTAACATTTATTCCCTCATAACAATAAATAATTTCATGAAAATTAATAAAATCACTCGTAATTGTGCTTGTTTGAAGATTATCCAATTAACACTTCGATATGAACATTCTACGACACGGATTTTACATAAAAAATAAGTAAGATGCATTAAAAACAACAGTTTAAACAAGTTGTTTGAGTTTTTCAAAAAAATTGGCTGCATAACTACACATAACATCACGCAAATTAATATAATTGCTCCTAATTATGCCTATTATATAATTATCCAATTCACACTCCAACATGAATATATCCTGTAACAGTAAATACATTTGAAGCTGCTTTGTTTAAACAAGTTGTTTAAGATTTTCAAAATTTATTGTCTCATAACTACTTATAATTTCATGAAAATTAATAAAATTACTACTAATTATCCCTATTATAAGATTATCCAATTAATACTTCGATATGAATATTCTACGACACAAAGTATGCACAATACATAAGTAAGATGCATTATAAAACAGCAGTTTGAACTAGTTGATTGAGTTTTTCAAACTTTTTTGCCGCGTAACTACTTATAATTTCGTGCAAATTAATATAATCACTCGTAATTACGCCTATTATAAGTTTATCTAATTAAAACATCGATATGAATACTCTATGATGCTAATTTGGCACAAAACATAAGTAAGATGCATTAAAAACTGCTGTTTAAACAAGTTGTTTGACTTTTTAAAAAATTTTGGCCCCATAAGTACACATAATCTCGTGCAAATTAATATAATTACTCCTAATTATGTCTATTATAAGATTGTTCAATTAACACTTCGATATGAATATTCTACGACACCATTTTCTCCCGAAACATAAGTAAGATGCATTAGAAACAGCTATTTGAGCGTTTCAAAAATTTTGGCCCCATAACTACATATAATTTCGTGAAAATTAAAATAATCACTCCTAATTATGCCTATTAAAAGATTATCTAATTAACACTTCAATATGAACATTCTACAACACTAATTTTGTACAAAACATAAGTAGGAGGCTTTAAAAACAGCTGTTTAAACAAGTTGTTTGAGTTTTTTAATATTTTTGGCCGCATAATTACGCATAATTTAATATAAATTAATATAATTATTCCTAATCATGTCTATTATCCGATCTTCCAATTAAAACTTTGTTATGAATATTCTACGACACTAATTTTGCACAAAACATAAGTAAGATGCATTAAAAGCAGCTGCTTAAACAAGTTATTTGAGTTCTTCAAATCTTTTGGCTGCATAGCTACATAAAATTTCTTATAAATTAATATAATTACTCCTTAATATGTCTATTGTAAGATTCCTTAATTAAACCTTCGATTTGAATATTCTACAACACTAATTTTGCGCAAAACATAAGTAAGATGCATTAAAAACTGTTGTTTAAACAAGTTGTTTGAGTTTTTCAAAACATTTGGCCGCCTAACTACATATAATTTCGTACAAATTAAAAAAATTACTCCTTATTACGCCTTTTATAAAATTACCCAACTAAAACTTCGATATGAAAATTCTATAACGCTAATATTGCACAAAACATAAGTAAGATGCGTTAAAAACTGCTATTTAAACAAGTTGTTTGCCTTTATGAAAATTTTTGGCTACATAACAACACATAATTTGGTGCTAATTAATATAATTACTCCTAATTATGCCTATTATGTGACCGTTCAATGAACACTTCAAAACGAATATTTTAGGGCACTATTTTTCCTCAAAACATAAGTAAGATGCGTTAGAAACTGCTATTTAAAAAGTTTAGTTCATCAACATTTTTTGCCTCATAACTAAATATAATTTCGTAAAAATTAATATAATTACTCCTAATTATGCCCATTAAAATATTAGCCAATTAACACTTCGATATGAACATTCTACGACACTAATTTTGCACAGGACATAAGTAGGATGCATTAAAAACAATTTGTTTAACCAAGTTGTTTGCGTTTTTCAAAACAATTGGCCGCATAAGTACAAATAATTTAATGCAAATTAATATAATTACTCCTAATTATGCCTATTATAAGATTGTCCAATTAACACTTCGATACGAATATCCTACGACACTAATTTTTCATAAAACATAAGTAAGATATATTAGAAACCGCTGTTTAAACAAGTTATTTCAGATTTTTAACATTTTTTGACTCATAACTATACATATTTTCGTGAAAATTAATGTAATTACTCCTAATTATACCTATTAGAAGATTATCCAATTAACACCTCGATATGAACATTGCACGATACAAATTTTGCACAAAACATAAATAGCATGCATTGAAAACAGTATTTTAAACAAGTTGTTTGAGTTTTTTAAAATTGCTGGCCGCATAACTACATATAATTTCTCGCAAATTAAAATCATAATTACTCCTAATTATGCCTATTATATGATTGTGTAATTAAAACTTAAATATGAATATTCTATGACGCTAATTTTGCACAAAATATAAGTAAGATGCATTCGAAAATATTTTTTGAACAAGTTGTTTAAGATTTTCAACATTTTTTGCATCAAAACTACACATAATTTCGAGCGAATTAATATAATTACTCCTAACTATGTCTATTATAAGATTGTCAAATTAACACTTCAATATGAATATCATAGGACACTAATTTTACATAAGACGTAAGTAAGATACATTGGAAATTGCTGTTTAAACTTGTTTAAGATTTTTAACATTTATTCCCTCATAACAATAAATAATTTCATGAAAATTAATAAAATCACTCGTAATTGTGCTTGTTTGAAGATTATCCAATTAACACTTCGATATGAACATTCTACGACACGGATTTTACATAAAAAATAAGTAAGATGCATTAAAAACAACAGTTTAAACAAGTTGTTTGAGTTTTTCAAAAAATTGGCTGCATAACTACACATAACATCACGCAAATTAATATAATTGCTCCTAATTATGCCTATTATATAATTATCCAATTCACACTCCAACATGAATATATCCCTGTAACAGTAAATACATTTGAAACTCTTTGTTTAAACAAGTTGTTTAAGATTTTCAAAATTTATTGTCTCATAACTACTTATAATTTCATGAAAATTAATAAAATTACTACTAATTATCCCTATTATAAGATTATCCAATTAATACTTCGATATGAATATTCTACGACACAAAGTATGCACAATACATAAGTAAGATGCATTATAAAACAGCAGTTTGAACTAGTTGATTGAGTTTTTCAAACTTTTTGCCGCGTAACTACTTATAATTTCGTGCAAATTAATATAATCACTCGTAATTACGCCTATTATAAGTTTATCTAATTAAAACATCGATATGAATACTCTATGATGCTAATTTGGCACAAAACATAAGTAAGATGCATTAAAAACTGCTGTTTAAACAAGTTGTTTGACTTTTTAAAAAATTTTGGCCCCATAAGTACACATAATCTCGTGCAAATTAATATAATTACTCCTAATTATGTCTATTATAAGATTGTTCAATTAACACTTCGATATGAATATTCTACGACACCATTTTCTCCCGAAACATAAGTAAGATGCATTAGAAACAGCTATTTGAGCGTTTCAAAAATTTTGGCCCCATAACTACATATAATTTCGTGAAAATTAAAATAATCACTCCTAATTATGCCTATTAAAAGATTATCTAATTAACACTTCAATATGAACATTCTACAACACTAATTTTGTACAAAACATAAGTAGGAGGCTTTAAAAACAGCTGTTTAAACAAGTTGTTTGAGTTTTTTAATATTTTTGGCCGCATAATTACGCATAATTTAATATAAATTAATATAATTATTCCTAATCATGTCTATTATCCGATCTTCCAATTAAAACTTTGTTATGAATATTCTACGACACTAATTTTGCACAAAACATAAGTAAGATGCATTAAAAGCAGCTGCTTAAACAAGTTATTTGAGTTCTTCAAATCTTTTGGCTGCATAGCTACATAAAATTTCTTATAAATTAATATAATTACTCCTTAATATGTCTATTGTAAGATTCCTTAATTAAACCTTCGATTTGAATATTCTACAACACTAATTTTGCGCAAAACATAAGTAAGATGCATTAAAAACTGTTGTTTAAACAAGTTGTTTGAGTTTTTCAAAACATTTGGCCGCCTAACTACATATAATTTCGTACAAATTAAAAAAATTACTCCTTATTACGCCTTTTATAAAATTACCCAACTAAAACTTCGATATGAAAATTCTATAACGCTAATATTGCACAAAACATAAGTAAGATGCGTTAAAAACTGCTATTTAAACAAGTTGTTTGCCTTTATGAAAATTTTTGGCTACATAACAACACATAATTTGGTGCTAATTAATATAATTACTCCTAATTATGCCTATTATGTGACCGTTCAATGAACACTTCAAAACGAATATTTTAGGGCACTATTTTTCCTCAAAACATAAGTAAGATGCGTTAGAAACTGCTATTTAAAAAAGTTTAGTTCATCAACATTTTTTGCCTCATAACTAAATATAATTTCGTAAAAATTAATATAATTACTCCTAATTATGCCCATTAAAATATTAGCCAATTAACACTTCGATATGAACATTCTACGACACTAATTTTGCACAGGACATAAGTAGGATGCATTAAAAACAGCTGTTTAACCAAGTTGTTTGCGTTTTTCAAAACAATTGGCCGCATAAGTACAAATAATTTAATGCAAATTAATATAATTACTCCTAATTATGCCTATTATAAGATTGTCCAATTAACACTTCGATACGAATATCCTACGACACTAATTTTTCATAAAACATAAGTAAGATATATTAGAAACCGCTGTTTAAACAAGTTATTTCAGATTTTTAACATTTTTTGACTCATAACTATACATATTTTCGTGAAAATTAATGTAATTACTCCTAATTATACCTATTAGAAGATTATCCAATTAACACCTCGATATGAACATTGCACGATACAAATTTTGCACAAAACATAAATAGCATGCATTGAAAACAGTATTTTAAACAAGTTGTTTGAGTTTTTTAAAATTGCTGGCCGCATAACTACATATAATTTCTCGCAAATTAAAATCATAATTACTCCTAATTATGCCTATTATATGATTGTGTAATTAAAACTTAAATATGAATATTCTATGACGCTAATTTTGCACAAAATATAAGTAAGATGCATTCGAAAATATTTTTTGAACAAGTTGTTTAAGATTTTCAACATTTTTTGCATCAAAACTACACATAATTTCGAGCGAATTAATATAATTACTCCTAACTATGTCTATTATAAGATTGTCAAATTAACACTTCAATATGAATATCATAGGACACTAATTTTACATAAGACGTAAGTAAGATACATTGGAAATTGCTGTTTAAACTTGTTTAAGATTTTTAACATTTATTCCCTCATAACAATAAATAATTTCATGAAAATTAATAAAATCACTCGTAATTGTGCTTGTTTGAAGATTATCCAATTAACACTTCGATATGAACATTCTACGACACGGATTTTACATAAAAAATAAGTAAGATGCATTAAAAACAACAGTTTAAACAAGTTGTTTGAGTTTTTCAAAAAAATTGGCTGCATAACTACACATAACATCACGCAAATTAATATAATTGCTCCTAATTATGCCTATTATATAATTATCCAAATCACACTCCAACATGAATATATCCTGTAACAGTAAATACATTTGAAACTGCTGTTTAAACAAGTTGTTTAAGATTTTCAAAATTTATTGTCTCATAACTACTTATAATTTCATGAAAATTAATAAAATTACTACTAATTATCCCTATTATAAGATTATCCAATTAATACTTCGATATGAATATTCTACGACACAAAGTATGCACAATACATAAGTAAGATGCATTATAAAACAGCAGTTTGAACTAGTTGATTGAGTTTTTCAAACTTTTTGCCGCGTAACTACTTATAATTTCGTGCAAATTAATATAATCACTCGTAATTACGCCTATTATAAGTTTATCTAATTAAAACATCGATATGAATACTCTATGATGCTAATTTGGCACAAAACATAAGTAAGATGCATTAAAAACTGCTGTTTAAACAAGTTGTTTGACTTTTTAAAAAATTTTGGCCCCATAAGTACACATAATCTCGTGCAAATTAATATAATTACTCCTAATTATGTCTATTATAAGATTGTTCAATTAACACTTCGATATGAATATTCTACGACACCATTTTCTCCCGAAACATAAGTAAGATGCATTAGAAACAGCTATTTGAGCGTTTCAAAATTTTGGCCCCATAACTACATATAATTTCGTGAAAATTAAAATAATCACTCCTAATTATGCCTATTAAAAGATTATCTAATTAACACTTCAATATGAACATTCTACAACACTAATTTTGTACAAAACATAAGTAGGAGGCTTTAAAAACAGCTGTTTAAACAAGTTGTTTGAGTTTTTTAATATTTTTGGCCGCATAATTACGCATAATTTAATATAAATTAATATAATTATTCCTAATCATGTCTATTATCCGATCTTCCAATTAAAACTTTGTTATGAATATTCTACGACACTAATTTTGCACAAAACATAAGTAAGATGCATTAAAAGCAGCTGCTTAAACAAGTTATTTGAGTTCTTCAAATCTTTTGGCTGCATAGCTACATAAAATTTCTTATAAATTAATATAATTACTCCTTAATATGTCTATTGTAAGATTCCTTAATTAAACCTTCGATTTGAATATTCTACAACACTAATTTTGCGCAAAACATAAGTAAGATGCATTAAAAACTGTTGTTTAAACAAGTTGTTTGAGTTTTTCAAAACATTTGGCCGCCTAACTACATATAATTTCGTACAAATTAAAAAAATTACTCCTTATTACGCCTTTTATAAAATTACCCAACTAAAACTTCGATATGAAAATTCTATAACGCTAATATTGCACAAAACATAAGTAAGATGCGTTAAAAACTGCTATTTAAACAAGTTGTTTGCCTTTATGAAAATTTTTGGCTACATAACAACACATAATTTGGTGCTAATTAATATAATTACTCCTAATTATGCCTATTATGTGACCGTTCAATGAACACTTCAAAACGAATATTTTAGGGCACTATTTTTCCTCAAAACATAAGTAAGATGCGTTAGAAACTGCTATTTAAAAAAGTTTAGTTCATCAACATTTTTTGCCTCATAACTAAATATAATTTCGTAAAAATTAATATAATTACTCCTAATTATGCCCATTAAAATATTACCAATTAACACTTCGATATGAACATTCTACGACACTAATTTTGCACAGGACATAAGTAGGATGCATTAAAAACAGCTGTTTAACCAAGTTGTTTGCGTTTTTCAAAACAATTGGCCGCATAAGTACAAATAATTTAATGCAAATTAATATAATTACTCCTAATTATGCCTATTATAAGATTGTCCAATTAACACTTCGATACGAATATCCTACGACACTAATTTTTCATAAAACATAAGTAAGATATATTAGAAACCGCTGTTTAAACAAGTTATTTCAGATTTTTAACATTTTTTGACTCATAACTATACATATTTTCGTGAAAATTAATGTAATTACTCCTAATTATACCTATTAGAAGATTATCCAATTAACACCTCGATATGAACATTGCACGATACAAATTTTGCACAAAACATAAATAGCATGCATTGAAAACAGTATTTTAAACAAGTTGTTTGAGTTTTTTAAAATTGCTGGCCGCATAACTACATATAATTTCTCGCAAATTAAAATCATAATTACTCCTAATTATGCCTATTATATGATTGTGTAATTAAAACTTAAATATGAATATTCTATGACGCTAATTTTGCACAAAATATAAGTAAGATGCATTCGAAAATATTTTTTGAACAAGTTGTTTAAGATTTTCAACATTTTTTGCATCAAAACTACACATAATTTCGAGCGAATTAATATAATTACTCCTAACTATGTCTATTATAAGATTGTCAAATTAACACTTCAATATGAATATCATAGGACACTAATTTTACATAAGACGTAAGTAAGATACATTGGAAATTGCTGTTTAAACTTGTTTAAGATTTTTAACATTTATTCCCTCATAACAATAAATAATTTCATGAAAATTAATAAAATCACTCGTAATTGTGCTTGTTCGAAGATTATCCAATTAACACTTCGATATGAACATTCTACGACACGGATTTTACATAAAAAATAAGTAAGATGCATTAAAAACAACAGTTTAAACAAGTTGTTTGAGTTTTTCAAAAAAATTGGCTGCATAACTACACATAACATCACGCAAATTAATATAATTGCTCCTAATTATGCCTATTATATAATTATCCAAATCACACTCCAACATGAATATATCCCGTAACAGTAAATACATTTGAAACTGCTGTTTAAACAAGTTGTTTAAGATTTTCAAAATTTATTGTCTCATAACTACTTATAATTTCATGAAAATTAATAAAATTACTACTAATTATCCCTATTATAAGATTATCCAATTAATACTTCGATATGAATATTCTACGACACAAAGTATGCACAATACATAAGTAAGATGCATTATAAAACAGCAGTTTGAACTAGTTGATTGAGTTTTTCAAACTTTTTGCCGCGTAACTACTTATAATTTCGTGCAAATTAATATAATCACTCGTAATTACGCCTATTATAAGTTTATCTAATTAAAACATCGATATGAATACTCTATGATGCTAATTTGGCACAAAACATAATAAGATGCATTAAAAACTGCTGTTTAAACAAGTTATTTGACTTTTTAAAAAATTTTGGCCCCATAAGTACACATAATCTCGTGCAAATTAATATAATTACTCCTAATTATGTCTATTATAAGATTGTTCAATTAACACTTCGATATGAATATTCTACGACACCATTTTCTCCCGAAACATAAGTAAGATGCATTAGAAACAGCTATTTGAGCGTTTCAAAATTTTGGCCCCATAACTACATATAATTTCGTGAAAATTAAAATAATCACTCCTAATTATGCCTATTAAAAGATTATCTAATTAACACTTCAATATGAACATTCTACAACACTAATTTTGTACAAAACATAAGTAGGAGGCTTTAAAAACAGCTGTTTAAACAAGTTGTTTGAGTTTTTTAATATTTTTGGCCGCATAATTACGCATAATTTAATATAAATTAATATAATTATTCCTAATCATGTCTATTATCCGATCTTCCAATTAAAACTTTGTTATGAATATTCTACGACACTAATTTTGCACAAAACATAAGTAAGATGCATTAAAAGCAGCTGCTTAAACAAGTTATTTGAGTTCTTCAAATCTTTTGGCTGCATAGCTACATAAAATTTCTTATAAATTAATATAATTACTCCTTAATATGTCTATTGTAAGATTCCTTAATTAAACCTTCGATTTGAATATTCTACAACACTAATTTTGCGCAAAACATAAGTAAGATGCATTAAAAACTGTTGTTTAAACAAGTTGTTTGAGTTTTTCAAAACATTTGGCCGCCTAACTACATATAATTTCGTACAAATTAAAAAAATTACTCCTTATTACGCCTTTTATAAAATTACCCAACTAAAACTTCGATATGAAAATTCTATAACGCTAATATTGCACAAAACATAAGTAAGATGCGTTAAAAACTGCTATTTAAACAAGTTGTTTGCCTTTATGAAAATTTTTGGCTACATAACAACACATAATTTGGTGCTAATTAATATAATTACTCCTAATTATGCCTATTATGTGACCGTTCAATGAACACTTCAAAACGAATATTTTAGGGCACTATTTTTCCTCAAAACATAAGTAAGATGCGTTAGAAACTGCTATTTAAAAAGTTTAGTTCATCAACATTTTTTGCCTCATAACTAAATATAATTTCGTAAAAATTAATATAATTACTCCTAATTATGCCCATTAAAATATTAGCCAATTAACACTTCGATATGAACATTCTACGACACTAATTTTGCACAGGACATAAGTAGGATGCATTAAAAAAACAGCTGTTTAACCAAGTTGTTTGCGTTTTTCAAAACAATTGGCCGCATAAGTACAAATAATTTAATGCAAATTAATATAATTACTCCTAATTATGCCTATTATAAGATTGTCCAATTAACACTTCGATACGAATATCCTACGACACTAATTTTTCATAAAACATAAGTAAGATATATTAGAAACCGCTGTTTAAACAAGTTATTTCAGATTTTTAACATTTTTTGACTCATAACTATACATATTTTCGTGAAAATTAATGTAATTACTCCTAATTATACCTATTAGAAGATTATCCAATTAACACCTCGATATGAACATTGCACGATACAAATTTTGCACAAAACATAAATAGCATGCATTGAAAACAGTATTTTAAACAAGTTGTTTGAGTTTTTTAAAATTGCTGGCCGCATAACTACATATAATTTCTCGCAAATTAAAATCATAATTACTCCTAATTATGCCTATTATATGATTGTGTAATTAAAACTTAAATATGAATATTCTATGACGCTAATTTTGCACAAAATATAAGTAAGATGCATTCGAAAATATTTTTTGAACAAGTTGTTTAAGATTTTCAACATTTTTTGCATCAAAACTACACATAATTTCGAGCGAATTAATATAATTACTCCTAACTATGTCTATTATAAGATTGTCAAATTAACACTTCAATATGAATATCATAGGACACTAATTTTACATAAGACGTAAGTAAGATACATTGGAAATTGCTGTTTAAACTTGTTTAAGATTTTTAACATTTATTCCCTCATAACAATAAATAATTTCATGAAAATTAATAAAATCACTCGTAATTGTGCTTGTTGAAGATTATCCAATTAACACTTCGATATGAACATTCTACGACACGGATTTTACATAAAAAATAAGTAAGATGCATTAAAAACAACAGTTTAAACAAGTTGTTTGAGTTTTTCAAAAAAATTGGCTGCATAACTACACATAACATCACGCAAATTAATATAATTGCTCCTAATTATGCCTATTATATAATTATCCAATTCACACTCCAACATGAATATATCCGTAACAGTAAATACATTTGAAACTGCATTGTTTAAACAAGTTGTTTAAGATTTTCAAAATTTATTGTCTCATAACTACTTATAATTTCATGAAAATTAATAAAATTACTACTAATTATCCCTATTATAAGATTATCCAATTAATACTTCGATATGAATATTCTACGACACAAAGTATGCACAATACATAAGTAAGATGCATTATAAAACAGCAGTTTGAACTAGTTGATTGAGTTTTTCAAACTTTTTGCCGCGTAACTACTTATAATTTCGTGCAAATTAATATAATCACTCGTAATTACGCCTATTATAAGTTTATCTAATTAAAACATCGATATGAATACTCTATGATGCTAATTTGGCACAAAACATAAGTAAGATGCATTAAAAACTGCTGTTTAAACAAGTTGTTTGACTTTTTAAAAAATTTTGGCCCCATAAGTACACATAATCTCGTGCAAATTAATATAATTACTCCTAATTATGTCTATTATAAGATTGTTCAATTAACACTTCGATATGAATATTCTACGACACCATTTTCTCCCGAAACATAAGTAAGATGCATTAGAAACAGCTATTTGAGCGTTTCAAAAATTTTGGCCCCATAACTACATATAATTTCGTGAAAATTAAAATAATCACTCCTAATTATGCCTATTAAAAGATTATCTAATTAACACTTCAATATGAACATTCTACAACACTAATTTTGTACAAAACATAAGTAGGAGGCTTTAAAAACAGCTGTTTAAACAAGTTGTTTGAGTTTTTTAATATTTTTGGCCGCATAATTACGCATAATTTAATATAAATTAATATAATTATTCCTAATCATGTCTATTATCCGATCTTCCAATTAAAACTTTGTTATGAATATTCTACGACACTAATTTTGCACAAAACATAAGTAAGATGCATTAAAAGCAGCTGCTTAAACAAGTTATTTGAGTTCTTCAAATCTTTTGGCTGCATAGCTACATAAAATTTCTTATAAATTAATATAATTACTCCTTAATATGTCTATTGTAAGATTCCTTAATTAAACCTTCGATTTGAATATTCTACAACACTAATTTTGCGCAAAACATAAGTAAGATGCATTAAAAACTGTTGTTTAAACAAGTTGTTTGAGTTTTTCAAAACATTTGGCCGCCTAACTACATATAATTTCGTACAAATTAAAAAAATTACTCCTTATTACGCCTTTTATAAAATTACCCAACTAAAACTTCGATATGAAAATTCTATAACGCTAATATTGCACAAAACATAAGTAAGATGCGTTAAAAACTGCTATTTAAACAAGTTGTTTGCCTTTATGAAAATTTTTGGCTACATAACAACACATAATTTGGTGCTAATTAATATAATTACTCCTAATTATGCCTATTATGTGACCGTTCAATGAACACTTCAAAACGAATATTTTAGGGCACTATTTTTCCTCAAAACATAAGTAAGATGCGTTAGAAACTGCTATTTAAAAAAGTTTAGTTCATCAACATTTTTTGCCTCATAACTAAATATAATTTCGTAAAAATTAATATAATTACTCCTAATTATGCCCATTAAAATATTAGCCAATTAACACTTCGATATGAACATTCTACGACACTAATTTTGCACAGGACATAAGTAGGATGCATTAAAAACAGCTGTTTAACCAAGTTGTTTGCGTTTTTCAAAACAATTGGCCGCATAAGTACAAATAATTTAATGCAAATTAATATAATTACTCCTAATTATGCCTATTATAAGATTGTCCAATTAACACTTCGATACGAATATCCTACGACACTAATTTTTCATAAAACATAAGTAAGATATATTAGAAACCGCTGTTTAAACAAGTTATTTCAGATTTTTAACATTTTTTGACTCATAACTATACATATTTTCGTGAAAATTAATGTAATTACTCCTAATTATACCTATTAGAAGATTATCCAATTAACACCTCGATATGAACATTGCACGATACAAATTTTGCACAAAACATAAATAGCATGCATTGAAAACAGTATTTTAAACAAGTTGTTTGAGTTTTTTAAAATTGCTGGCCGCATAACTACATATAATTTCTCGCAAATTAAAATCATAATTACTCCTAATTATGCCTATTATATGATTGTGTAATTAAAACTTAAATATGAATATTCTATGACGCTAATTTTGCACAAAATATAAGTAAGATGCATTCGAAAATATTTTTTGAACAAGTTGTTTAAGATTTTCAACATTTTTTGCATCAAAACTACACATAATTTCGAGCGAATTAATATAATTACTCCTAACTATGTCTATTATAAGATTGTCAAATTAACACTTCAATATGAATATCATAGGACACTAATTTTACATAAGACATAAGTAAGATACATTGGAAATTGCTGTTTAAACTTGTTTAAGATTTTTAACATTTATTCCCTCATAACAACAAATAATTTCATGAAAATTAATAAAATCACTCGTAATTGTGCTTGTTAGAAGATTATCCAATTAACACTTCGATATGAACATTCTACGACACGGATTTTACATAAAAAATAAGTAAGATGCATTAAAAACAACAGTTTAAACAAGTTGTTTGAGTTTTTCAAAAAAATTGGCTGCATAACTACACATAACATCACGCAAATTAATATAATTGCTCCTAATTATGCCTATTATATAATTATCCAATTCACACTCCAACATGAATATATCCTGTAACAGTAAATACATTTGAAACTGCTGTTTAAACAAGTTGTTTAAGATTTTCAAAATTTATTGTCTCATAACTACTTATAATTTCATGAAAATTAATAAAATTACTACTAATTATCCCTATTATAAGATTATCCAATTAATACTTCGATATGAATATTCTACGACACAAAGTATGCACAATACATAAGTAAGATGCATTATAAAACAGCAGATTGAACTAGTTGATTGAGTTTTTCAATCTTTTTGCCGCGTAACTACTTATAATTTCGTGCAAATTAATATAATCACTCGTAATTACGCCTATTATAAGTTTATCTAATTAAAACATCGATATGAATACTCTATGATGCTAATTTGGCACAAAACATAAGTAAGATGCATTAAAAACTGCTGTTTAAACAAGTTGTTTGACTTTTTAAAAAATTTTGGCCCCATAAGTACACATAATCTCGTGCAAATTAATATAATTACTCCTAATTATGTCTATTATAAGATTGTTCAATTAACACTTCGATATGAATATTCTACGACACCATTTTCTCCCGAAACACAAGTAAGATGCATTAGAAACGGCTATTTGAGCGTTTCAAAAATTTTGGCCCCATAACTACATATAATTTCGTGAAAATTAAAATAATCACTCCTAATTATGCCTATTAAAAGATTATCTAATTAACACTTCAATATGAACATTCTACAACACTAATTTTGTACAAAACATAAGTAGGAGGCTTTAGAAACAGCTGTTTAAACAAGTTGTTTGAGTTTTTTAATATTTTTGGCCGCATAATTACACATAATTTATTATAAATTAATATAATTATTCCTAATCATGTCTATTATCCGATCTTCCAATTAAAACTTTGTTATGAATATTCTACGACACTAATTTTGCACAAAACATAAGTAAGATGCATTAAAAGCAGCTGCTTAAACAAGTTAATTGAGTTTTTCAAATCTTTTGGCTGCATAGCTACATAAAATTTCTTATAAATTAATATAATTACTCCTTAATATGTCTATTGTAAGATTCCTTAATTAAACCTTCGATTTGAATATTCTGCAACACTAATTTTGCGCAAAACATAAGTAAGATGCATTAAAAACTGTTGTTTAAACAAGTTGTTTGAGCTTTTCAAAACATTTGGCCGCCTAACTACATATAATTTCGTACAAATTAAAAAAATTACTCCTTATTACGCCTTTTATAAAATTACCCAACTAAAACTTCGATATGAAAATTCTATAACGCTAATATTGCACAAAACATAAGTAAGATGCGTTAAAAACTGCTATTTAAACAAGTTGTTTGCCTTTATAAAATTTTTGGCTACATAACAACACATAATTTGGTGCTAATTAATATAATTACTCCTAATTATGCCTATTATGTGACCGTTCAATGAACACTTCAAAACGAATATTTTAGGGCACTATTTTTCCTCAAAACATAAGTAAGATGCGTTAGAAACTGCTATTTAAGAAAGTTTAGTTCTTCAACATTTTTTGCCTCATAACTAAATATAATTTCATAAAAATTAATATAATTACTCCTAATTATGCCCATTAAAATATTAGCCAATTAACACTTCGATATGAACAATCTACGACACTAATTTTGCACAGGACATAAGTAGGATGCATTAAAAACAGCTGTTTAACCAAGTTGTTTGCATTTTTCAAAACAATTGGCCGCATAAGTACAAATAATTTAATGCAAATTTATATAATTACTCCTAATTATGCCTGTTATAAGATTGTCCAATTAACACTTCGATACGAATATCCTACGACACTAATTTTTCATAAAACATAAGTAAGATATATTAGAAACTGCTGTTTAAACAAGTTATTTCAGATTTTTTAACCATTTTTGACTCATAACTATACATATTTTCGTGATAATTAATGTAATTATACCTATTAGAAGATTATCCAATTAACAATTCGATATGAACATTGCACGATACAATTTTTGCCCAAAACATAAATAGCATGCGTTGAAAACAGTATTTTAAACAAGTTGTTTGAGTTTTTTAAAATTGCTGGCCGCATAACTACATATAATTTCTCGCAAATTAAAATCATAATTACTCCTAATTATGCCTATTATATGATTGTGTAATTAAAACTTAAATATGAATATTCTATGACGCTAATTTTGCACAAAATATAAGTAAGATGCATTCGAAAATGCTTTTTGAACAAGTTGTTTAAGATTTTCAACATTTTTTGCATCAAAACTACACATAATTTCGAGCGAATTAATATAATTACTCCTAACTATGTCTATTATAAGATTGTCAAATTAACACTTCAATATGAATATCATAGGACACTAATTTTACATAAGACATAAGTAAGATACATTGGAAATTGCTGTTTAAACTTGTTTAAGATTTTTAACATTTATTCCCTCATAAAAACAAATAATTTCATGAAAATTAATAAAATCACTCGTAATTGTGCTTGTTAGAAGATTATCCAATTAACACTTCGATATGAACATTCTACGACACGGATTTTACATAAAAAATAAGTAAGATGCATTAAAAACAACAGTTTAAACAAGTTGTTTGGGTTTTTCAAAAACATTGGCTGCATAACTACACATAACATCACGCAAATTAATATAATTGCTCCTAATTATGCCTATTATATAATTATCCAATTCACACTCCAACATGAATATATCCTGTGTGAGTAAATACATTTGAAAGCTGCTTTGTTTAAACAAGTTGTTTAAGATTTTCAAAATTTATTGTCTCATAACTACTTATAATTTCATGAAAATTAATAAAATTACTACTAATTATCCCTATTATAAGATTATCCAATTAATACTTCGATATGAATATTCTACGACACAAAGTATGCACAATACATAAGTAAGATGCATTATAAAACAGCAGATTGAACTAGTTGATTGAGTTTTTCAATCTTTTTGCCGCGTAACTACTTATAATTTCGTGCAAATTAATATAATCACTCGTAATTACGCCTATTATAAGTTTATCTAATTAAAACATCGATATGAATACTCTATGATGCTAATTTGGCACAAAACATAAGTAAGATGCATTAAAAACTGCTGTTTAAACAAGTTGTTTGACTTTTTAAAAAATTTTGGCCCCATAAGTACACATAATCTCGTGCAAATTAATATAATTACTCCTAATTATGTCTATTATAAGATTGTTCAATTAACACTTCGATATGAATATTCTACGACACCATTTTCTCCCGAAACACAAGTAAGATGCATTAGAAACGGCTATTTGAGCGTTTCAAAAATTTTGGCCCCATAACTACATATAATTTCGTGAAAATTAAAATAATCACTCCTAATTATGCCTATTAAAAGATTATCTAATTAACACTTCAATATGAACATTCTACAACACTAATTTTGTACAAAACATAAGTAGGAGGCTTTAAAAACATTTGTTTAAACAAGTTGTTTGAGTTTTTTAATATTTTTGGCCGCATAATTACACATAATTTATTATAAATTAATATTATTATTCCTAATCATGTCTATTATCCGATCTTCCAATTAAAACTTTGTTATGAATATTCTACGACACTAATTTTGCACAAAACATAAGTAAGATGCATTAAAAGCAGCTGCTTAAACAAGTTAATTGAGTTTTTCAAATCTTTTGGCTGCATAGCTACATAAAATTTCTTATAAATTAATATAATTACTCCTTAATATGTCTATTGTAAGATTCCTTAATTAAACCTTCGATTTGAATATTCTGCAACACTAATTTTGCGCAAAACATAAGTAAGATGCATTAAAAACTGTTGTTTAAACAAGTTGTTTGAGCTTTTCAAAACATTTGGCCGCCTAACTACATATAATTTCGTACAAATTAAAAAAATTACTCCTTATTACGCCTTTTATAAAATTACCCAACTAAAACTTCGATATGAAAATTCTATAACGCTAATATTGCACAAAACATAAGTAAGATGCGTTAAAAACTGCTATTTAAACAAGTTGTTTGCCTTTATAAAATTTTTGGCTACATAACAACACATAATTTGGTGCTAATTAATATAATTACTCCTAATTATGCCTATTATGTGACCGTTCAATGAACACTTCAAAACGAATATTTTAGGGCACTATTTTTCCTCAAAACATAAGTAAGATGCGTTAGAAACTGCTATTTAAGAAAGTTTAGTTCTTCAACATTTTTTGCCTCATAACTAAATATAATTTCATAAAAATTAATATAATTACTCCTAATTATGCCCATTAAAATATTAGCCAATTAACACTTCGATATGAACAATCTACGACACTAATTTTGCACAGGACATAAGTAGGATGCATTAAAAACAGCTGTTTAACCAAGTTGTTTGCATTTTTCAAAACAATTGGCCGCATAAGTACAAATAATTTAATGCAAATTTATATAATTACTCCTAATTATGCCTGTTATAAGATTGTCCAATTAACACTTCGATACGAATATCCTACGACACTAATTTTTCATAAAACATAAGTAAGATATATTAGAAACTGCTGTTTAAACAAGTTATTTCAGATTTTTTAACCATTTTTGACTCATAACTATACATATTTTCGTGATAATTAATGTAATTATACCTATTAGAAGATTATCCAATTAACAATTCGATATGAACATTGCACGATACAATTTTTGCCCAAAACATAAATAGCATGCGTTGAAAACAGTATTTTAAACAAGTTGTTTGAGTTTTTTAAAATTCTTTGGCCGCATAACTACATATAATTTCTCGCAAATTAAAATCATAATTACTCCTAATTATGCCTATTATATGATTGTGTAATTAAAACTTAAATATGAATATTCTATGACGCTAATTTTGCACAAAATATAAGTAAGATGCATTCGAAAATGCTTTTTGAACAAGTTGTTTAAGATTTTCAACATTTTTTGCATCAAAACTACACATAATTTCGAGCGAATTAATATAATTACTCCTAACTATGTCTATTATAAGATTGTCAAATTAACACTTCAATATGAATATCATAGGACACTAATTTTACATAAGACATAAGTAAGATACATTGGAAATTGCTGTTTAAACTTGTTTAAGATTTTTAACATTTATTCCCTCATAAAAACAAATAATTTCATGAAAATTAATAAAATCACTCGTAATTGTGCTTGTTAGAAGATTATCCAATTAACACTTCGATATGAACATTCTACGACACGGATTTTACATAAAAAATAAGTAAGATGCATTAAAAACAACAGTTTAAACAAGTTGTTTGGGTTTTTCAAAAACATTGGCTGCATAACTACACATAACATCACGCAAATTAATATAATTGCTCCTAATTATGCCTATTATATAATTATCCAATTCACACTCCAACATGAATATATCCTGTAACAGTAAATACATTTGAAACTGCTGTTTAAACAAGTTGTTTAAGATTTTCAAAATTTATTGTCTCATAACTACTTATAATTTCATGAAAATTAATAAAATTACTACTAATTATCCCTATTATAAGATTATCCAATTAATACTTCGATATGAATATTCTACGACACAAAGTATGCACAATACATAAGTAAGATGCATTATAAAACAGCAGATTGAACTAGTTGATTGAGTTTTTCAATCTTTTTGCCGCGTAACTACTTATAATTTCGTGCAAATTAATATAATCACTCGTAATTACGCCTATTATAAGTTTATCTAATTAAAACATCGATATGAATACTCTATGATGCTAATTTGGCACAAAACATAAGTAAGATGCATTAAAAACTGCTGTTTAAACAAGTTGTTTGACTTTTTAAAAAATTTTGGCCCCATAAGTACACATAATCTCGTGCAAATTAATATAATTACTCCTAATTATGTCTATTATAAGATTGTTCAATTAACACTTCGATATGAATATTCTACGACACCATTTTCTCCCGAAACACAAGTAAGATGCATTAGAAACGGCTATTTGAGCGTTTCAAAAATTTCGGCCCCATAACTACATATAATTTCGTGAAAATTAAAATAATCACTCCTAATTATGCCTATTAAAAGATTATCTAATTAACACTTCAATATGAACATTCTACAACACTAATTTTGTACAAAACATAAGTAGGAGGCTTTAGAAACAGCTGTTTAAACAAGTTGTTTGAGTTTTTTAATATTTTTGGCCGCATAATTACACATAATTTATTATAAATTAATATTATTATTCCTAATCATGTCTATTATCCGATCTTCCAATTAAAACTTTGTTATGAATATTCTACGACACTAATTTTGCACAAAACATAAGTAAGATGCATTAAAAGCAGCTGCTTAAACAAGTTAATTGAGTTTTTCAAATCTTTTGGCTGCATAGCTACATAAAATTTCTTATAAATTAATATAATTACTCCTTAATATGTCTATTGTAAGATTCCTTAATTAAACCTTCGATTTGAATATTCTGCAACACTAATTTTGCGCAAAACATAAGTAAGATGCATTAAAAACTGTTGTTTAAACAAGTTGTTTGAGCTTTTCAAAACATTTGGCCGCCTAACTACATATAATTTCGTACAAATTAAAAAAATTACTCCTTATTACGCCTTTTATAAAATTACCCAACTAAAACTTCGATATGAAAATTCTATAACGCTAATATTGCACAAAACATAAGTAAGATGCGTTAAAAACTGCTATTTAAACAAGTTGTTTGCCTTTATAAAATTTTTGGCTACATAACAACACATAATTTGGTGCTAATTAATATAATTACTCCTAATTATGCCTATTATGTGACCGTTCAATGAACACTTCAAAACGAATATTTTAGGGCACTATTTTTCCTCAAAACATAAGTAAGATGCGTTAGAAACTGCTATTTAAGAAAGTTTAGTTCTTCAACATTTTTTGCCTCATAACTAAATATAATTTCATAAAAATTAATATAATTACTCCTAATTATGCCCATTAAAATATTAGCCAATTAACACTTCGATATGAACAATCTACGACACTAATTTTGCACAGGACATAAGTAGGATGCATTAAAAACAATTTGTTTAACCAAGTTGTTTGCATTTTTCAAAACAATTGGCCGCATAAGTACAAATAATTTAATGCAAATTTATATAATTACTCCTAATTATGCCTGTTATAAGATTGTCCAATTAACACTTCGATACGAATATCCTACGACACTAATTTTTCATAAAACATAAGTAAGATATATTAGAAACTGCTGTTTAAACAAGTTATTTCAGATTTTTTAACCATTTTTGACTCATAACTATACATATTTTCGTGATAATTAATGTAATTATACCTATTAGAAGATTATCCAATTAACAATTCGATATGAACATTGCACGATACAATTTTTGCCCAAAACATAAATAGCATGCGTTGAAAACAGTATTTTAAACAAGTTGTTTGAGTTTTTTAAAATTGCGGCCGCATAACTACATATAATTTCTCGCAAATTAAAATCATAATTACTCCTAATTATGCCTATTATATGATTGTGTAATTAAAACTTAAATATGAATATTCTATGACGCTAATTTTGCACAAAATATAAGTAAGATGCATTCGAAAATGCTTTTTGAACAAGTTGTTTAAGATTTTCAACATTTTTTGCATCAAAACTACACATAATTTCGAGCGAATTAATATAATTACTCCTAACTATGTCTATTATAAGATTGTCAAATTAACACTTCAATATGAATATCATAGGACACTAATTTTACATAAGACATAAGTAAGATACATTGGAAATTGCTGTTTAAACTTGTTTAAGATTTTTAACATTTATTCCCTCATAAAAACAAATAATTTCATGAAAATTAATAAAATCACTCGTAATTGTGCTTGTTAGAAGATTATCCAATTAACACTTCGATATGAACATTCTACGACACGGATTTTACATAAAAAATAAGTAAGATGCATTAAAAACAACAGTTTAAACAAGTTGTTTGGGTTTTTCAAAAACATTGGCTGCATAACTACACATAACATCACGCAAATTAATATAATTGCTCCTAATTATGCCTATTATATAATTATCCAATTCACACTCCAACATGAATATATCCTGTAATGATAAATACATTTGAAACTCATTGTTTAAACAAGTTGTTTAAGATTTTCAAAATTTATTGTCTCATAACTACTTATAATTTCATGAAAATTAATAAAATTACTACTAATTATCCCTATTATAAGATTATCCAATTAATACTTCGATATGAATATTCTACGACACAAAGTATGCACAATACATAAGTAAGATGCATTATAAAACAGCAGATTGAACTAGTTGATTGAGTTTTTCAATCTTTTTGCCGCGTAACTACTTATAATTTCGTGCAAATTAATATAATCACTCGTAATTACGCCTATTATAAGTTTATCTAATTAAAACATCGATATGAATACTCTATGATGCTAATTTGGCACAAAACATAAGTAAGATGCATTAAAAACTGCTGTTTAAACAAGTTGTTTGACTTTTTAAAAATTTTGGCCCCATAAGTACACATAATCTCGTGCAAATTAATATAATTACTCCTAATTATGTCTATTATAAGATTGTTCAATTAACACTTCGATATGAATATTCTACGACACCATTTTCTCCCGAAACACAAGTAAGATGCATTAGAAACGGCTATTTGAGCGTTTCAAAAATTTCGCCCCATAACTACATATAATTTCGTGAAAATTAAAATAATCACTCCTAATTATGCCTATTAAAAGATTATCTAATTAACACTTCAATATGAACATTCTACAACACTAATTTTGTACAAAACATAAGTAGGAGGCTTTAGAAAAACAGCTGTTTAAACAAGTTGTTTGAGTTTTTTAATATTTTTGGCCGCATAATTACACATAATTTATTATAAATTAATATTATTATTCCTAATCATGTCTATTATCCGATCTTCCAATTAAAACTTTGTTATGAATATTCTACGACACTAATTTTGCACAAAACATAAGTAAGATGCATTAAAAGCAGCTGCTTAAACAAGTTAATTGAGTTTTTCAAATCTTTTGGCTGCATAGCTACATAAAATTTCTTATAAATTAATATAATTACTCCTTAATATGTCTATTGTAAGATTCCTTAATTAAACCTTCGATTTGAATATTCTGCAACACTAATTTTGCGCAAAACATAAGTAAGATGCATTAAAAACTGTTGTTTAAACAAGTTGTTTGAGCTTTTCAAAACATTTGGCCGCCTAACTACATATAATTTCGTACAAATTAAAAAAATTACTCCTTATTACGCCTTTTATAAAATTACCCAACTAAAACTTCGATATGAAAATTCTATAACGCTAATATTGCACAAAACATAAGTAAGATGCGTTAAAAACTGCTATTTAAACAAGTTGTTTGCCTTTATAAAATTTTTGGCTACATAACAACACATAATTTGGTGCTAATTAATATAATTACTCCTAATTATGCCTATTATGTGACCGTTCAATGAACACTTCAAAACGAATATTTTAGGGCACTATTTTTCCTCAAAACATAAGTAAGATGCGTTAGAAACTGCTATTTAAGAAAGTTTAGTTCTTCAACATTTTTTGCCTCATAACTAAATATAATTTCATAAAAATTAATATAATTACTCCTAATTATGCCCATTAAAATATTAGCCAATTAACACTTCGATATGAACAATCTACGACACTAATTTTGCACAGGACATAAGTAGGATGCATTAAAAACAGCTGTTTAACCAAGTTGTTTGCATTTTTCAAAACAATTGGCCGCATAAGTACAAATAATTTAATGCAAATTTATATAATTACTCCTAATTATGCCTGTTATAAGATTGTCCAATTAACACTTCGATACGAATATCCTACGACACTAATTTTTCATAAAACATAAGTAAGATATATTAGAAACTGCTTTGTTTAAACAAGTTATTTCAGATTTTTTAACCATTTTTGACTCATAACTATACATATTTTCGTGATAATTAATGTAATTATACCTATTAGAAGATTATCCAATTAACAATTCGATATGAACATTGCACGATACAATTTTTGCCCAAAACATAAATAGCATGCGTTGAAAACAGTATTTTAAACAAGTTGTTTGAGTTTTTTTAAAATTGCTGGCCGCATAACTACATATAATTTCTCGCAAATTAAAATCATAATTACTCCTAATTATGCCTATTATATGATTGTGTAATTAAAACTTAAATATGAATATTCTATGACGCTAATTTTGCACAAAATATAAGTAAGATGCATTCGAAAATGCTTTTTGAACAAGTTGTTTAAGATTTTCAACATTTTTTGCATCAAAACTACACATAATTTCGAGCGAATTAATATAATTACTCCTAACTATGTCTATTATAAGATTGTCAAATTAACACTTCAATATGAATATCATAGGACACTAATTTTACATAAGACATAAGTAAGATACATTGGAAATTGCTGTTTAAACTTGTTTAAGATTTTTAACATTTATTCCCTCATAAAAACAAATAATTTCATGAAAATTAATAAAATCACTCGTAATTGTGCTTGTTAGAAGATTATCCAATTAACACTTCGATATGAACATTCTACGACACGGATTTTACATAAAAAATAAGTAAGATGCATTAAAAACAACAGTTTAAACAAGTTGTTTGGGTTTTTCAAAAACATTGGCTGCATAACTACACATAACATCACGCAAATTAATATAATTGCTCCTAATTATGCCTATTATATAATTATCCAATTCACACTCCAACATGAATATATCCTGTATAAGATAAATACATTTGAAACTGCTTTGTTTAAACAAGTTGTTTAAGATTTTCAAAATTTATTGTCTCATAACTACTTATAATTTCATGAAAATTAATAAAATTACTACTAATTATCCCTATTATAAGATTATCCAATTAATACTTCGATATGAATATTCTACGACACAAAGTATGCACAATACATAAGTAAGATGCATTATAAAACAGCAGATTGAACTAGTTGATTGAGTTTTTCAATCTTTTTGCCGCGTAACTACTTATAATTTCGTGCAAATTAATATAATCACTCGTAATTACGCCTATTATAAGTTTATCTAATTAAAACATCGATATGAATACTCTATGATGCTAATTTGGCACAAAACATAAGTAAGATGCATTAAAAACTGCTGTTTAAACAAGTTGTTTGACTTTTTAAAAAATTTTGGCCCCATAAGTACACATAATCTCGTGCAAATTAATATAATTACTCCTAATTATGTCTATTATAAGATTGTTCAATTAACACTTCGATATGAATATTCTACGACACCATTTTCTCCCGAAACACAAGTAAGATGCATTAGAAACGGCTATTTGAGCGTTTCAAAAATTTTGGCCCCATAACTACATATAATTTCGTGAAAATTAAAATAATCACTCCTAATTATGCCTATTAAAAGATTATCTAATTAACACTTCAATATGAACATTCTACAACACTAATTTTGTACAAAACATAAGTAGGATGCTTTAAAAACAGCTGTTTAAACAAGTTGTTTGAGTTTTTTAATATTTTTGGCCGCATAATTACACATAATTTATTATAAATTAATATAATTATTCCTAATCATGTCTATTATCCGATCTTCCAATTAAAACTTTGTTATGAATATTCTACGACACTAATTTTGCACAAAACATAAGTAAGATGCATTAAAAGCATTTGCTTAAACAAGTTAATTGAGTTTTTCAAATCTTTTGGCTGCATAGCTACATAAAATTTCTTATAAATTAATATAATTACTCCTTAATATGTCTATTGTAAGATTCCTTAATTAAACCTTCGATTTGAATATTCTGCAACACTAATTTTGCGCAAAACATAAGTAAGATGCATTAAAAACTGTTGTTTAAACAAGTTGTTTGAGCTTTTCAAAACATTGGCGCCTAACTACATATAATTTCGTACAAATTAAAAAAATTACTCCTTATTACGCCTTTTATAAAATTACCCAACTAAAACTTCGATATGAAAATTCTATAACGCTAATATTGCACAAAACATAAGTAAGATGCGTTAAAAACTGCTATTTAAACAAGTTGTTTGCCTTTATAAAATTTTTGGCTACATAACAACACATAATTTGGTGCTAATTAATATAATTACTCCTAATTATGCCTATTATGTGACCGTTCAATGAACACTTCAAAACGAATATTTTAGGGCACTATTTTTCCTCAAAACATAAGTAAGATGCGTTAGAAACTGCTATTTAAGAAAGTTTAGTTCTTCAACATTTTTGCCTCATAACTAAATATAATTTCATAAAAATTAATATAATTACTCCTAATTATGCCCATTAAAATATTAGCCAATTAACACTTCGATATGAACAATCTACGACACTAATTTTGCACAGGACATAAGTAGGATGCATTAAAAACAGCTGTTTAACCAAGTTGTTTGCATTTTTCAAAACAATTGGCCGCATAAGTACAAATAATTTAATGCAAATTTATATAATTACTCCTAATTATGCCTGTTATAAGATTGTCCAATTAACACTTCGATACGAATATCCTACGACACTAATTTTTCATAAAACATAAGTAAGATATATTAGAAACTGCTGTTTAAACAAGTTATTTCAGATTTTTTAACCATTTTTGACTCATAACTATACATATTTTCGTGATAATTAATGTAATTATACCTATTAGAAGATTATCCAATTAACAATTCGATATGAACATTGCACGATACAATTTTTGCCCAAAACATAAATAGCATGCGTTGAAAACAGTATTTTAAACAAGTTGTTTGAGTTTTTTTAAAATTGCTGGCCGCATAACTACATATAATTTCTACTTAAATTAAAATCATAATTACTCCTAATTATGCCTATTATATGATTGTGTAATTAAAACTTAAATATGAATATTCTATGACGCTAATTTTGCACAAAATATAAGTAAGATGCATTCGAAAATGCTTTTTGAACAAGTTGTTTAAGATTTTCAACATTTTTTGCATCAAAACTACACATAATTTCGAGCGAATTAATATAATTACTCCTAACTATGTCTATTATAAGATTGTCAAATTAACACTTCAATATGAATATCATAGGACACTAATTTTACATAAGACATAAGTAAGATACATTGGAAATTGCTTTGTTTAAACTTGTTTAAGATTTTTAACATTTATTCCCTCATAAAAACAAATAATTTCATGAAAATTAATAAAATCACTCGTAATTGTGCTTGTTAGAAGATTATCCAATTAACACTTCGATATGAACATTCTACGACACGGATTTTACATAAAAAATAAGTAAGATGCATTAAAAACAACAGTTTAAACAAGTTGTTTGGGTTTTTCAAAAACATTGGCTGCATAACTACACATAACATCACGCAAATTAATATAATTGCTCCTAATTATGCCTATTATATAATTATCCAATTCACACTCCAACATGAATATATCCTGTAACAGTAAATACATTTGAAACTGCTGTTTAAACAAGTTGTTTAAGATTTTCAAAATTTATTGTCTCATAACTACTTATAATTTCATGAAAATTAATAAAATTACTACTAATTATCCCTATTATAAGATTATCCAATTAATACTTCGATATGAATATTCTACGACACAAAGTATGCACAATACATAAGTAAGATGCATTATAAAACAGCAGATTGAACTAGTTGATTGAGTTTTTCAATCTTTTTGCCGCGTAACTACTTATAATTTCGTGCAAATTAATATAATCACTCGTAATTACGCCTATTATAAGTTTATCTAATTAAAACATCGATATGAATACTCTATGATGCTAATTTGGCACAAAACAATCTCGTGCAAATTAATATAATTACTCCTAATTATGTCTATTATAAGATTGTTCAATTAACACTTCGATATGAATATTCTACGACACCATTTTCTCCCGAAACACAAGTAAGATGC